>VBSM01002608.1:143833100-143894585 GCA_008086735.1 Cheirogaleus medius
TGGGCAGCAGCCGTACCCCAACTCTCCCGTGTCCGGGACAGCTTCCGACAAGATTTTATGCTTTATATAAAAACCAGACTACAATGCTCCAAGAAAAACATTTCATCCTAAACCACCCTCCCATGAAATATACATCTGACTCTTAAATTACACAGGTTTGAATTGCACAGATCCACTTATGCAAGAATTTTCTTCTGCCTCTGATACTTCTGAGGCAGCAAAACCAACCCTTTCTCTTCTCCTCCTCAGCCTACTCAACATGAAGACAAGAAGGCTGAAGAACTTTATAATGTTCCACTTCCACTTAATGGATAGTAAATATATTTTATTTTCCTTACGATTTCCTTAATAACATGTTCTTTTTTCTACCTTACTTTATTGTAAGAATGCCGTATATAATGCATATAACATATAAAATACGTGTCGATTGTTTATGTTATCTCTAAGGCATCTGGGCAACAACAGGCTATTAGTAGCTAAGTGTTGGAGGAGTCAAAAGTTACATATAATATGTGTGTTTATATATATGTGTGTGTGTGTATTGTATTGTGTAAATTATGCTTGCATCACATAGGCTAGATGGGGCAAAGGAGCTATATCATCACTGGGGTCAATCCCATTTGACTGACTCTTTCACTTATTCTTTCCAATTATTTCCCTATTTTTTTTGCCCCATCTGCTTTACTTGTCATTGTTGCTAGAATGTATTTTAGTAACTATTTCCCGATCATAAGAGCAATGCAACAAATTGATGAACAGCTAGCATAGTGGAGAGATTCAAATAAAAATCACCCATAATTCTGCAAATTATGGGAAAATATCACTTATGTGTGCATGTAGTACATATATATACACACATATACAAAAACCAATTGAGAATTTCTATATGTACAACTTTGTCTACTCCATAATATATGAATATAGAAATATATGAATATAGAAAAATAAGAGGCATAATATGTATTATTAATATTATATACTGTGTAATGTATATTACATATTGTTATAGAAGAATATATTATAATATTAATATAGTATAGAATATGTAATCTTTATGTATTGTGGAGTAAATTATTAATATTAGCATGCATTATATTATAATATTAATATGTAATATATTCTGTATTACCAATTCATAATATTATATAATGCATGCAATTATATAATGAATATTTTTCATATTATTTTATATTTTCTCAGGTCATTATTTTCCATGTCTGGAAGCTATACCTAAAATTTTTGTTTTACTCTTGTATCAAGCCATCCTTTCTTTATCCAATGTCAAGTAGTTTTCTCTTGACTTGTATTTCCCATTATTCCTTTGAATTTACTGGTGCTCAGGACTTTTGGAATCTGTAAGCAGTAGCCAAATTTTCTCATATAGCCTATTATTATCATTATTATTATTATCATTATTATTTATATTCAGATAAGCTTTAAAGTACAAGGTATCCCTTTGATATTGGGGGACTCAAGATTCCTGTAAGGTCAGAGACTTAATTCTTGTAAACATTTATTTTATTAAATACAGTCTAGACAGAATTCAACATTCAGTCAACAGAAATATTGTTAGTCCTAGGTTTAATCAGAATAAGAATAAAATGTTTAGAAAAAACACACAAGAATGGAAAAACAAGCACCACATGTACTCACCATCAAATTGGTATTAACTGATCAACACTCATGTGCACATACTGTAGTAACATTCATCAAGTGCAGGACAGGTGGGAGGAGTGAGGAGGGGATGGGTATATTCACACCTAATGGGTGCGGTGCGCACCATCTGGGGGATGGACACACTTGAAGCTCTGACTCAGGTGGGGCAAAGGCAATATATGTAACCTAAACATTTGTACTCCCATAATATGCTGAAATAAAAAAAATAAAAATAAAAACACAATGCATAAAGAAAGTTGCTCTTGATCTTTGTGGTTATTGACAAAGAAGTGTTGTCAGATTTCCTTCCCAGTTTCAAGCTATGGTTGATCCCCCTCTCTTCTCTCCTCAGCGCTCCCTGACAGAGAGAAAAAATTGTTACAACAGCTAATGGTTTCTGACTTCCACATACAGCACCACTGCTTTTTGTTATACTTGACCCATCGTATTTTCTCTCTGCCTAAGATGGAAAGGTATGAGACTCAGTAAAATGATACAGCAAATCAATGAGTTTAAATAGAAAAGTGAAGAAAATAATATATTAATTAAATTTCCTAGAACCTAGTCATTTTTCCAAAACAATGTCCCTTAGCCAATATTTGTTACCTATTTTATATTTTAGCTTAGCAGAATTGGGAAAAAACAAAACTATGGCTAATCTAACAATAACAACAAATCTATTGATTCTCGCTGCATTTTGAAAACACTGAATAGGATATTTTGTAGAGAATTGTGAAAATCAAGAAATGTTTGAATGAGCAATAATCTTATTTGTAATTTAAAAGGAACTTAGTCTTTATGGGCTATTGCAGTGACCTAGAATTTAAGAATGAAGTTGGAAGATGGTGTTCAACTCTCTATCAAGAACTGCTACTCAACATGAAGCTCATTTTCTCAGTGTTAACTTCTGTGTGTCTGTAACTCATGGTAACCCAAAAAGATCATTTTATCTGTTCTGTCTAAGGAATTGCTAAGGACACCAGAAAACTGTGTCTGTGCCCACATGCCTTTATCCTTTATTTGATGAGAATTTATACTGAAAATGAATTCAAAATAAAAAGGAGCAACAAAGGAAGAAAAAAAAATCATCTTCAAACAATTTGAACCAAAAGTCACTTTCATATGAACAATTATGGACAACACTCAAAGGAGTTCCACCGCTGTCATGTGTTGCTCAACAAATTCTGGAAGAACTATTGTTAATCTGTTTGGCCTAGAGATTAATGAAAGCAGCAGAGCTTTCTACCGGTTCAATAGCTCTTGGCTGCTTTTTATGCGTAAGTATCTCCAGGGCAGCTTGATGAGCATACTCAGCCCTACTTACAGCCTTACTTACAGGGTCTTATAAGGAGACCCTGAAATATGAATTTTAACCAATGATATATAAGTGGCCTATGATTACTCTTTCAAAACATGATCTCCAGTTGGCCACTCAGATTCATCCAAATGAATAGTGAGGAAATTCTCCCTCTGGAATTGTCATACTCTTTTAGGAAGTTGCCCATGGAGTTTTAAACAATAAGACTCCAGTTTCCTAAATACAGGTCTTTTTATACCTAGATATTGTGATTGGCTAAGGATTTCAATTTCTATCAGAAGTACCATGAAGGGGGAAACTGGATAACCTGCCAGCTAGTGAAACCAGCTGATTCTCCAAGGGAGATGTATTAAGTGGATCTGAATTCAAGCTAATTCCAAAGGGCAAGCTAATTCCATTTCTGTACTTGTGTGTGTATTTATAACAGCAGGTGGAGAAATCAGTTTCACGTGATGCAATCATAAAAGCAAATTGATGGTTGTCTCCTACTGTTTCCTTAACACTGCTAATGGGAAAGAAATAGGGAGTGCAGGGTTTTTCCAGCCTAGGCAGTCTCATGTGCTTTTTTGGGTATTCACAGGTAATAAGTAATTCTATATTCAATTAGGTTTACTAAATGTAATCTAAATTCAGTAAGTAGAATCTCCAGTGCCATAAAATCATCAAAATTTTGAACTTGTTGAGTTCAATCTTTTCCCCTCTGCAGTGGGGCTCTGCTGAGAGCTGGCTGCTTGCAGTGAGAGAAGGCAATGTGGTATTCCTCGCTCTTCTCCAAAATTTTGCTTCTTCCTTCCTCCTGCAGTTGGCAAGCAAGATTTCCACCCTGCTAGAAGGGAGAAGAGAGAAGAAGAAGAGGCATAAAAGCATTTTTAAAAGGTCATATGTGACTGGTAAGACTAGAAGATGTCCTTTAATTCCTGGGGAAAGGCATATTTTTAAAGCATACTCTTTCTTAGGCAGTTTTATTAGCTCTGTGGAGACTACCATGTTGGCCCCTCCAGCTGCACCTCTATCGTTAAGGCAAGCAACTTGTGTGTGCCCTTTCCTCTCTCTGTTCTTGGTTTTCCAAAGCCCATGCCAAACACTTTCTCCTGTTGGTGGCCCTTCACTCTTCTATTTTGCTTGAGCAAAATTTTAAAGAATCCCATGAGATTGATTCCTGGATTTCAAGCAGCTTTGACCTACTGTCAGAGGGGAAGGGATGTGGGTGCTTCCAAAGCACAATTCTCTGCTCTACTGACACAAGTTACTTTAGCCAACATCATAGTATTTGATGGCCAGTGTATCTCTGTGTCTCAGTAAAAATTTTCAACTTATCACCTTGTTATACATACAACCCCCTGCACTATTTACAGAAACAACTTAAAAACAAGTAAATACTTAGCATATGAATCAGTTTATTTCATAAGTAAAAATACATACATAGCACTCAATATGACAATTTTGTGACAAAAGTGATCTCCCCCCACAAAAAAAATAATAAAAGACAGTTTCTTTTGGTCTTTTATATATCTTACTCCTCTCTTAGAATTTATTGGAAAA
Source organism: Cheirogaleus medius (assembly GCA_008086735.1). Taxonomy (NCBI): domain Eukaryota; kingdom Metazoa; phylum Chordata; class Mammalia; order Primates; family Cheirogaleidae; genus Cheirogaleus; species Cheirogaleus medius. Next base: position 143,837,617 of record VBSM01002608.1, read on the forward strand.
GTTTGCAATATAAATCAGCTCCCCCTTTATGAGAAACATAACCTGGTTTTTCATTCCTAGTTTTGCTTACCTTCTTTCAAAAATTATTTATCTGATAATTATTCTTTATAAAATCATGTAATACTTATTAAAGACAAAATATAGTTTGTACCATTAATGTTCCTTTCTTCTTTTTCTTTTTTCCATCTAGGTAAGCATTGTTTTCTCTCTTTTTCATTATAAACTTTTGGAGAAATAAAGCATGAATTTGGTGTCTAAGAAAGTTTTAATGTAACTTCCTAGAGTCATGGGAGAAGGAGAAGTAAAATATTATGAAATATTATAGTTAAGAATTTGACTTTGTAAAATGTCAGGAAATCTCCAGAGAAAATATGGTTCTAATGACAATAAAGATAATTGTGATAATAACTATGATGATAATTATAAGAAAAACAATAATGGTTAGACTAGCGTAGTAGAACCATCTAGTGGATACTTTCACTAACAATGACTGGGTAAAATATCAGACAAAAAAGCAAGTGTGTGCATCCTAAAGGTAGAACATTTGTTATAGAAATATTCAAAATGACCTTTATTTATAATAGCAAATGGACTACCATTGTACTGTTTTTGCAAAATGTCATCACATAGACATAAATAACTATCTTTAGTAGGTACAAAAGTGACAAACTGTGGTTGTCTAAAATCAAAACACACAACGTTACATTATGGGAATAAACCTTGAGTTCTACTGAGCTCAAGATTGTTAGAGAACACTATTAAATCATTCTGTAAAAGGCCATACACCTTTCTAATTGTCTTTTTAAACTTGAGCATAGGAAGAATACAATGGATATAGACAGCACCGTTACTAATTTTTAAAAATACTATATATTGGTGTGGTCCACTGATATTGTAACATTTATCTAGAATCCAATTCATCACTACTTTACCTCAAAGAAAACATTGGGAAGGGGAAGATATAGAAAGAAAATACATAACTTTTTTCTTAATGTAGCATGTTTCTTTTTATGTTTCAATGTTACATAACATGTATTTCTTTTTATTTCAGCATATTATGGTTGTACAAATGTTAAGGTTACGTATATTGCCCATGCCTCCCTCCCCCCTCGAGTCAGAGCTTCAAGGGTGACCATCCCCCAGACGGTGCACATCTCACTCATTATGTATGTGTATACCCATCCCCTCCTCCCCCCTCCCACCCGCCTGACACTGGATAAATGTTATTCCTATATGTCCACTTAGGTGTTGACCCGTTAATACCAATTTGCTGGTGAGTACGTGTGGTGCCTGTTTTTCCATTCTTGGGATACTTCACTTAGTAGAATGGGTTCCAGCTGTATCCAGGAATATACAAGAGGTGCTATATCACCATTGTTTCTTAAAGTGGAATAGTACTCCATGGTACACATATACCACATTTTATTAATCCATTCATGGGTTGATGGGCACTTGGGTTGTTTCCACAACTTTGCAATTGTGAATTTTTTAATTCTGAATGCTATCATGGAAAAATGGGGGGAGGGGTCTCTCCACACAGTAATTTCTTTTGATGAAAAATTTTAAATGAATTGAATAAATATAAAGGAATTTAAACAATTCAACCAGTACCAAAACATACAAAGTGAAAATAAGGTTTCCTTCCTCATGTCCAAACCCATTTACTCTCCCTAAAGTTATCTCAAAAAGCAAACACCAAAAATGTCATTCCAGACATCTTTCTATGAATAATTACAAATAAAAATAAGATCAACAAATAGATGAATAAATGATGGATGGGTGGATGAATGAATGGATGAGCAGATGTACATGTATATGTAGATAGGTAAATAAATAGATAGAAATATTGTTTCTGAAAATGGAAGTTTAATATGCACAATTAATATTTGGGCCAAATCCAATTTTTTTTCATCTCCCCATATCCATTCACGGCCATTCAACCTCAATCACTTGCTCAATGATAACTTCAACTGAAGCTAATATTGCTTCATATCTTAATACCATTAGCTGCCTCAGCCTCCAGAATTGTGCTGAGAACCTGAATTTGAATGGCCTTCCATGATGCCTGGACAATCATTTCTTTCCTGGCTGGGCACATTGAAGTTCTATCTTCCCATAAGCCAAGAAGGGCTGTGGAGATGCCAATGTCTCATGAAACTAACTTTAGTCAAGGAGGGACATTAGGCAGGAAGGGCCCCATAACACAAGGTCAGGTAAGTGTAGCAGCAATTCAATGTATGATGGAAGTGTTTCATGAAGATCACAGTCAAGCAAATGCAGAAGAAAGAAGTAAATCACACAAACAAGTAGTGCAGACTCCCATGTCACCCACTTCTGCTGTATTCAACTTATAGCCATGTGAACCTTACAGGATGGAGTTTACTATGACAGATAGTCAAAAAAGGAAAGGATTAGAACCTATTTTTCAGGTTGGCTGTCATGATATGTTGACCCTTGCCAAAACTGCACAGCTGCTGCTTAACAGCCCAACTCAGTGAAGGCCCCAAAAGAAAGAAGTAAAGCGAGAACCTCCTGGATGGTAGTGTTGTAAGCAGTACACTTGGTTGTCTACTTTGTAGGCAGAAGTAGCCCAGGGCAAGGGCATATTCTGATTTCTGAACATTAGTGAATGACTTGCCTACTTAGTCAGAGGCTAGCACATGACTGGAAAATCAGAGACAAGGCAGTCTAATGAAGAGGTATATAGATGGGTCTACATGAGTGGACAGTAAAAGTGCAGATTTTTTGGTTTCAAATTAACGCACTTTGGAGAAAATCCACCAAAGCAAAGGCTCTCAATAGCCAGATGAACAAGATGACCCACCTTATAGATATCCATCAGCCTTTCTCTTTGTCAATTTAGCTCTTCTGAAAAGAGCCAGTGAGGAGAATGACTATGATGGTGGAATGGAGACAACATCTGGACTAAATAACTTGGACTTTCTCTCACTGAATCTAATATAGCTATTACCACTTCTGAATACCCACCTTGCCAGCAGCAGGCACAGATGCTGGGCCCTCCATATGGCACACTGCTGGCTGGGCTGGTCAGTTACAGTAATGGGCACCTTTGTGGTTTATCCTTTACGAAACGGATGTGTACTTCCTAGATCAGTGTGCCTTCTCTGCCCATGGTGTCTCCATCAGCTCATTGGCCTAAGCTATCTGCTCAGTGGAGAGTCCCTGCTGCCCCTGCCATTGCTATACCCTCATATCCTAACTTCACTGGTTGGCTCAGCTTTTTGCACAGGTGAAGCCTGGCTTGAGCATGGCATACATCACACCCACTGAAATATGAGCCACAGCTGTACCAGTGGCCCAGGTCTGAACCAGCTGAACCATGGAGGCTCTAGATTCTAGGAGGAAGAGGTGAATATCACATGGATGTGCAGGGATATAAATAACCCATAGGGCAAACTTTGACTAATGAGGGGCAAGAAGCAGGAAGGATCCAGCATACTTTTCCTTCCCTTGAACAGTTCCAAGGCAGCATGGTTCCAGTGATTTCAAGGATGTTCTGTGCACTTATACAATCAGTTGCATTTTCTTGAAGATCTGGAGAACATTTTGTATTTGTTTTCTGTCTTCTCTTGCCTATTTTTTCTTTTGCTCTTGGTGCCCTGAGATTGCACCCCAAATAAAGCATTAAAGGTAAACTTTGCCTTAATATTTTATCTAGGCAACCTAGGCTAAGGCAATATAATTGTTTAATTTAATTTTATTTGTATTTGAGAAAAGTAACTAGACTGAAACTTAATTAATTATTGAGCCACTGATTGACCACCACATAGGTATCATTGGCTAATTGATATATTTTAAAAAAAGAAAAATATATGCATATATGTGTGTATACACACACGTATATCTACTTTTCAACAAAAGAACTTGAACTTATGCTTCCTTTTTTATGACACAGTATTTCAATTTTAAACATGATTGTTTATATAACTTCAATGAAAGATGAAAATTGACCTTCTTGCGTGACTTTCCATGTCTTTCCCCCTAGTTCACAATTATTGTTAGTTATGTTATGATTTTAAATTGTTAAAGAATACATAATCTACTTTATAATTTTAGACTCCATTGGTAAAATGTCCTAAGCCCTAAGTATTGATTTTTGCCCTTAACCCCAGAGTTTGGAATTTTTAGAGAGAAAATTATTTGGTATATTCATTGCAGTATAGTTTAAAAGTACTGGCTTGGAAGACCAGAAGGAGACTTTCTCTTAGCTCAGCTGGAAACCAATTCTGAGAACTTGGGAAAATCATTTTACCTTCTCACAAAAGCAAAAAGTCTCCTTATTTGTGGCCTAAAAGACCTTTAATATTACTCTGAACTCTGAAATTCTATGATTTCATAAGATATAATTATTTCACATCTATCAATGTATGAAAAGTGTAGACAGGTTTGTGCTTCTCTTTGATAATGGTTATATTGTTCCACTTTTTCAAGCATATAATTTTGTGAATGCTATTTCTTCCTGTCATCACCATTCTCCTGAGGGAACAGTTTGTACTTTGATGCAGACAGCATGGGTCCTCCTTAAGAGAGTACAAGTTGCCTGAGGAGAAGACTAGCTGCATCAGATGTTTTAAATTTATTAATAGCCATGACTTACATGGGCTAGAATAGTGATTGCTATGTAGAAAAAAAAAATAAAGAAACAGTGGTGGCCAAAATGACATTCAGAAAAAGTGGTGTATTTATACTCCTACTCTGGGAACAATTTATTTTTCAGAAAGTGCTGAAACAACCCAGCAAAGGCCAAATACTATTGTTGAGTCACCACTTATGTATATTATAAACATATAGATTTAATAAAAGAACAAATTGTATGTACATGTGTGAACACAATTTTCAAAAATCTATTTTTTTTAATTTAAGTAAGTGGTATAATTTTAGGAATGATATTAGAAATGGTACTATGTAACCTCAATTTAATAGAGATATAATTTATATCTTCAACCTGGATGTCACCCCTAAACCTCATACTTCATAACCAAATTGCTTATCAGATATCTTTAACCAAGGTGATAAATACTAATGATATCTCAAACTAAACCCCTAATATTCCCTTCCAATGTGCTTCTCCCTTAGTCTTTAGTATTTTTTAACTCAGTAAATGATGTCTTCAGCCCCTCAAAGGTTCACTAAACTGTAGGGAGCAACGACACCTGGCACCATAAAATTTTGCTGAAAAATCACTGACATGCGGCAGATTGGTTAATAGGAAGAAAAAAAAATACAAATTTCTTTAACATGGACACAAGGGAACACTCAGAATGAAGATCTAACCCCCCAACAGGGTTGAGAAGCTTATATGCATTTCTGGTTAAATGGGTCATGGCGGGGGGAGAAGAATTCGGTTGAGGGGTAATAAAGGATTACTAGGGTATGGATCTTTAGGCAGATAAAGAAATTCTAACTTTTGAGGGCTGTGCCAATAGTGGAGAGAGTAGACTTGGGGCTTCTTCAGTCAGTTCAGCATATCAAAATGCTGTATCTTGAGGTGAAATATTTCTAGTTTCTTTCACTGCTTTTCAAACCTTTATCCAGTTCATCAGCAATTCCTGTCAGCTTTTCTTCAAAAGAGATCTAAATTCTGACTACCTCTTACTACTTCTGCCGTTAACAACTCTTTTCAAGACACTGTCATCTCTTGCTCAGATCGTTGCAGTATCCTCCTAAATGGCCTCTGACCTCTGCCATTGCTCCCTCTCACAGCCCATAGTCCATTCTACACATGGAAGAAGAATACTCCTACTAAGCAATAAACCAAAGGATGTCTTTCTTCCATTCAAAACACTCGAATGGTCCCAAATTGTACTTGTGCAAAAGCCAGTGTCCTCCTAATGACCCTCAGTCCCTAAATCCTCTTCCCCCACTTTCCTCTTTGAACTCATCTTCTATTACTCTTCCTTTGGATCATTCCTTTCCAACCACACTGGTCTTCCTGCTTCTCTTGTGAAGGTCAGATGCGCTCCCACTTCAGGGCAGTTGCCATATCTGACCCCTTTTCCTCTAATCCTCTTCACATGAACACCTGCATGGCCTATTCCTTCACCTTCTGCAGGTCTTTGTTCAAACATCAGCCTCTCCTGAATTATTCCCTGGTCACTCTATCTAAAATTACAACTCTGCCACTGACTGTTTCCTTTTTTTATATTTTTATCATTAACATTTTTCTTATCTTAGCATATATCATCATCTAACTTGTTATCTACATTACTCATTTATCTTGTTATTTCTCTGTTCAAATTGGAACACGGCTCCATGATGACACAAAATTTTCTTTTGGTTTTATTTTCAAAGTGTGATACCAGTTACTAAAGCAGTGTCTTATGTAACAGATACTCAGTAAATATTAGTTGAATAAAAGAATGAAGCATACAATATGCTTTAATTTCTTACTGTTTAAATAAAATTATTAAATTATATTTTTGTAGAAAATCTAAAATATTCTATACCTCACTCCAAAGAAGAATCCTTCTCCAACCATCTTAAGAGTAGAAAAGGGTCAGGAGTCTAGTGGTTAACAAAGAATTCTCAGACAGAGAGAGTTGTTAGGGTGCTAGGAGCTTCATTTCAAAGTGGAAGGAAGGAAGGAAAAGTGTATGCCCTTCACTTCAAGGAAAAACTAAGAAAGACTAAGAAAAAAGGATTTTATAGGACACATGCAGAGTTTGATGGACAGAGTGTAGTGGTCTAATTTATATCTTGGAAGCTTAAAGGTTAAAAGTTTGGTTGAGGCATATTTTTACCTCAGAAGGAGGTAACAGTATGGCACTTGTAGTCCTAATGGTGAGCTAAAGGTGAATACTCCAAAGACTGGTTATATGCACAAAAGAAAATTCCACCTAAAAACTCCTTAAAGGAAATTTGTCCAAGGGAGTGAGGTGAACCAAACAGAAAGATGGGAAAGTGCACCAGAAAGCAGACAATCAGTAGACAGTATCATCTGCATCCCAGAAACTGCAGGGAAGGGATACCTGCAATAGAGAACTCTTGGAAGAACTCGTGAAAGTGTTGCACAAGATAGTGTCAACTGGAAATATTTTCAAAGCTCAGGGCATTATAGTCATTCACAATAACACAATCCAAGTAGGAACTTTTTTGCCTATTTTCTTCTCTCATCTCTTCTCACTTATTGATCCTGGAAGGGCCAGAAATCACTGTTGGGAAGTTGCGGGAGAAGAGATAAATCTGGAAGTGGGGAAAGAAAGTGAATGCCACCTGCATCCCTTTCTCACTGGTGGCAGGACCAGGTTGTGACTTAAGTAGGAATCAAGAAGTTTAAAGGTTGATGATTGTATTAGTGCATATATTAATTTCATACGTTGCTGTCAATTCCTGAAAATAACACAAAAATCATGGGACTCTACTGAATTTTATTAGGGTGAGTGTAGGATATTAACCCTACAGAATAAACTTAAAGCAAGGATGGGAACTGAAAATTAAGTTGCTTATAATTACATCCCATGAAACATGTTTTATCAATGTTATTGTAACATATTCAGTGAGAATCAAAACATTATTCCCTCGGTCATTATAATCATTTCTACATAAAACACTTGACTGTTTGGCATATAAAACATTATCTCATGAAAAAAATTCATATCAGGACTCGATTACCTTCCTATTAAAATTTGCTCAAGTTTTACATGCCAGAATATAAATTATTACTCCTAACTGACTCCTCTTCTTGACCAAGGAAAAAAAAATGCCCATGCCTCAAATAGATTTCCCCAATAGAGGGGAAAGGCAAATACATTCAATGTGTAGGTAGGTTGTGACAACCATTAATTGACCTTGGTGAATAGGAGAAATTAACCCACCTATTTAGATGACTCTATAAGAATGTTACCAAGCTCAAAAGAACACTGGCTTTCAGTGCTGTGGGATAAATTATAACATGCTAACAGAGCAGCTAAGATTACTAATGCCAATCTAAGTTTAATAAAAGAAATATAATAGTCTTCAGATTAAGGGGACTAGAACTATGGTTTATTCTGCATTGTTCAGATCACATAAAGAATATTGAGTTTCATTCTCGGTGCTGTATTATTATAAGGAAGGGGCCAATTTAAAGTACATATAGCAGAAGTTATCTAAAAACTTATATAATTTAATGAAAATTCAAGAACTGAAAAGTAGACTTTGTAGACAAACGAAAGTTGACCTCATTTTAAAATCCTTTTATATAGAAGAAAGAATGAGACATATCACAAAAAATAAAATTAAAATAGCCAATTAACATGAAAATATGCTCAGCTTCAATAATCACCAGGGGCATGCAAATTAAAATCACACTCATCATATTGAGTGAAAATTTTAAATCTGATAGTACAAATGTTAGAGAGGATGTGGAGCAAAAGAAACTTTCATACATTGCTGGTGGGACTGTAAATTGGAATAATTACTTTAGAGAACATTTGGCATTATCTAGTAAAATTCAGCATGCATATATCCTATGATAGAGAAATTTCAACCCTGGTTTTATATCCTAAAGAAATGAATATACTTACATGTTAATAACACGTGTACAAGAATGCTTACTGACAAGATTTGGAATCAAGTGTCCATCAATAGATGAATGGATAAAGAAAATGTGATACGTATACAAAATGGAATATTATTTAGCCATAAAAATGAATGAAATCCTGTCATTTGCAAGAACATGAACGGAACTGGAGGACATTATGTTAAGTGAAATAAGTCAAACACAGAAAGACAATTTTTTTTTTTGAGACAGAGTCTCACTCTCTTGCCCAGGCTAGAGTGTCATGGCATCAACCTAACTCACAACAACCTCAAATTCCTGGGCTCAAGCAATCCTTCTGCCTCAGCCTCCCGAGTAGCTGGGACTACAGGCATGCACCACCATGCCCAGCTAATTGTTTCTATATATTTTTAGTTGGCCAATTAATTTCTTTCTATTTTTAGTAGAGACGGGGTCTCGCTCTTGCTCAGGCTGGTTTCGAACTCCTGACCTTGAGGGATCTGCCTGCCTCACCCTCCCAGAGTGCTAAGATTACAGGCATGAGCCACCGCACCCAGCTAAATTTTGAATATTCTTACTCATATGTGGGACATAAAAGTTAAAACAGTTGAACTTACGAAGATAGAGTAGAATCATGGTTACCAGCAGATAGGAGGAGTGGCAAGGAGGTGGGGATAAAGTCGGGTTAGTTAATGGGTACTAAAATATAGTTAGATAAAATGAATAAGATCTAGTATTTGTTAGCACAACAGGATGACCATAGTCAACAATAAATTATGGTATATTTTTAAATAACTGAAAGAGTAGAATTGGAATGTTCCTAACACAAAGAAATTATAAATGCTTGAAGTGATACATACCCCAATTACCCTGATTTAATTATTACACATTGTATGCCTGTATCAAAATATCACATGTACCCCATAAATATACAACTATTATGACTCATGATAATTAAAAAGAAAAGATTAAAGGGGAAAATTATATATCATTCAGGAGGATTAATAATAAACTGAGTGGCCACACAAAAAAAGAAGGGATGTATACTGGCTTTAGGGAAGAAAATAACAAATTCTGGTATGTTCATACAAAGTCATACTAAAAAGCACTCAAAATGAGCAAACTAATATAGTACTATGCAACAACATGCAGAAATCTTAACAACTATAGAGTAAAAATAGTAAGACATAAAATAGTACAAGTAGAATTATTCCATTTAAATGAAGTTCAAAAATAGGTAAAACTAATACAGTTTGTTTATGAATACATACGTATGTGGTAAAACTATAAAAACAAGGAAATTCTTACATTCTCAGAGAGGATAGTAATTACCTCTAGAGGTGAGGGATGGAGTGTTATTGGAAATGACATGTGCATCTTTTGTGTTCTGACAGCATTTTATTTATTGATTTGTGTGGTCATTACTTGTATGTCCACATTAGAATCAACCAGTACACTCTTCCATATGAGGGCTACAGTTCTTTGAAATAATGTACTTTCTCATTTCTAAAGCTATCCATACAGGAAATGACTGCACCTGTCACCTGAGAATTCAGAAGGTCCTATATGATCATCACTCAGAACTATGAAATGAATACATGATTTGGGTGGAAATGTGACTTGCAAGTTCTAACTTCAACATTCTATAATCTTGTAATTCAAGGTTTCTAGTCCTACCATGCTTGACTAACCTGATAAACCTCCACCTGAACATTCTCCCGCTTGCTACGTGCACATAGAGCATTTGTTGGGGACCTGTTCTGCCTTATTTGTGATTTGAAGTCCCTGCTCAGCTTACTCCTTAGTTTCTCGCCTCTGCTCTAAGAATTGCAAATTTAGGACTAGAACATTTAAGCTATGCAAATCTAATGAGTGTTGCCATCTAGTGGGTGCCCCTTCTACATAAAAGATCAGAGTGTATAATTTAAATGAATTCTCTATAAAATGTTCAGCTGCAAAAATGTGGGAAGAAAGGCCATTGTACACTTTTCCTCTCTGAAATTAAATACATAAAGCATAAAAAGTGGTGTTTTATTCTTATTTGGCCAAATGACCTTTAAGTGTAAATCTGAAGTAACTTCCCTGTCATTTACAGTTCCTATAAAGTACATGAAGCTAACCTGAAATATAAAACATTGGAAATTGATTCCTGCACTAAATAAACTTAAGTAGGTAAAATAAATGGGAAAAATAAAAGAGAAGAAAAATGAATGATCAGACATTGACAGGAATATGGCAATGCCAAGAGAACAAGTAAAATTTAATAAAGATGAATTCTGCTTTGTCTATTCAGGGAAAAATAAATACTGTCCAAAACAATTTTTCTCTGCTTAGCTCTAAGAGAGGACAGAATAAATATTTGAATCATTCTCTGGTTGTTCTGCCATATGTGGTATGTTTAGGAAGCAATAATAATTCTCCTTGAGTAAATGTTCCCAAATGTAAATATGTTCCCAGATTGGAGCTTCTTATCTAATAATAAAGTCAGCATATCTCAATAGTTACAGCACATAATCAAGGAAACAGATGCAAAGGCTGTGTATCTGTCAAGATGGACTAAGTTATTGTACACTTACAGACAAATACCACATCTTAGTATCTTAGAATAATAAGGTTTTTATTTTATGCACACCACACATCCATTAGGTTGGCTAACACCTTGGCTCCATGTTTCTTCACTTGGGATGGGACACAGCTTAATATCTCAAATATTATCAGGATGTGTGTCTAAGGGAAAGAGATTTTTGAAGGGTCTTGAATTGGGGATAAATGCTCTAGCCCGGAAAAGATACAAGCCATTCTGCTCACAATTAATTGATCAGAACCAGTCACAGCACCTACCTAACTACTAGGAGATCAAAAATTGAAATTCTGATGCGGACTCAAATCCTTTGACAATCCTCTCCTTGAGAGGTTGGTTCTCTCTCCTTGAATCTAGGTAGGTTTAGCAAGTACTGTTATAAATAGAATAAAAGGAAATGATACTGCACTAATTTGCAAGCCTACCTTTGAGAGACAGGCAACCTCTACTTCCTACTCTTGGAATGCTCTCTCCAGAAGCAGTTTCTTTGTGAGATTTCTGACTACCCTGGCACTGCCATGACATGAGAAAGCCCAATGCAGACGCATGAGGAAGGGGCATGGAGAAAGTTGCCTGCCTGGCAGGCAGATAAAATGTGAAAGAGAACTGAAGACCACACCCACAAGCCCAATCTGAAGCCCCAGAAATAAGGCTCTAGTCAAGTCATCTCAGCTATATCCAGATGTTAAAGCCGTCACAAATGAGATGGCACCAGTCATCACAGGGCCAACACAAGCCATCCCCACTGTGCCCTACCTCCTGTCTGATCCACATATGAAATTATTATTGGTTTACTCTACTAATTTTTAGGGTGGTTTTCTATGAAGCAATATTTTGAACCTGGTAAGTGGAGAACAGGAAATAGTTTGTACATATATGACTATCACAGTCTCTTTCCAAACTGCAGCACGTATTTCTGTAAATAGTATCGATGGTTTTATAATCGGCCTTGCAAAATGAGCCCCTCCCTAAGTTATTTTTTGTTTCCTCAGACTTTACCAGCCATGTCTAACAACCTGACTTAAGTAGCCTCCCCTCAGGACCGACCATCCTCCACCAACAGCTGACTCTCTAGTCAGACCACCTGAAGACCCATGACTTCAAATGCCACGCAAACTGACCTACATTCCACAACCCACTATAAGAGCCCTTCCCATTAGTCAGTCGTGGAAACAGATTTGAGACTACTTCTCATGTTCTCCCAATAGACATCTTTCGCATTAAAAGTCCTTCTTCCTTGGCAATCATTCCTGTCTCGTTAATTAACTTTTTGCGTGACAAGAGGCAAGACCTAGGCCGAACCCTTTTTTGGGTTCAGGAACAGTTTTCTAAAAGCTTTTCGCTTGATTTACCTCCTGAAACTCTTCTTCCTCCAGTGACTGGGAAAAGTTTCCTCCACAGATATGTTAATTTGGGGATTTTGATTGCATTGAGTATATTTCACCTCAAGAGCCAAAAACTCATATGCCCCTAGAGCACTAATATTTGTGATGAATTTACAGCAGAGATGAACTCTTTATACACAGAACAGAAAATAGTGAGTAAAAGGAAGGATTATAGAAATGATGTGAAAACAGTCTGACTACTAGAAAATATATTGTTCTTCCCACTACATTCCCTGAGAGAAGTCAAGAGGAAGCTGAGAAACTCTTTGTGCTCAAAGTAGGAGAACTTGATTGCCTGGCTTCTGTATCTCTGGTAAGAGAGAAAAGGCCACCGTCAGAACTATTCAAATTTCTAGCAAAATAGTTGCCATTTCCTTTCCCCCAGCCTTGTTCACACTCTTACACTCTTACACTCTCACACTCTTACACACCCTTACAGCCTTGTTCACACTCTCCACCTGGAGGCTATTATGACAAATGTCAGGTTATTGTTCATTTCCAAGAATTTATTCCTCCTTTGTTTCTAAAGGCATTGGAGATAATATCTACCTTTGCCCAGTGATTACACTCCTTTCTTCTCTTCCCTTCCCTTGATATAGCACTTATCACATATGACATACTGTATTTTAACTTTTTTGACCATTTATCTACACCCCTACCTCCAGAATGTATGCTCCGTGCAGGGATAGATATTTGTCTGTTTACTACTGGATATACCTCCAAGATTTAGAACAGTGCTTGGCACAGATAAGACTCCTATTAAATTTTGTGAAATATGTAGTTGCATGGATAGACAAATAAATGTAAAAGAAAAATAAAGCTTTTAGCTTTAGTAGGTAGCACTTCAAAATTTTAGTCATTGGAATTGTACCTATAAACTAGATATATTCCATTCTTTGATTTGATTTAATCCCATAATCTCAATGAAGTTTAGGAAATGTCATTCCTTTGAAAGTATACAAACAATGGCTGTGACAAATGCTAAAAATAAATAATACAGGACATGGAAATGTACTTTAGTCAGACAGCAACTGTACTGGTGACTAGAGATAAGGGAATCACTTTTGAGTTATTGTCTTCTTATAAATGTCTTTATTCACTTATTTCCCTTTTGGTACTCTTCCTACAATCAGAATTAATCATTCACCAAGTAAATGGTGTTTAGCATCCTATGAATGAGTGACTACATTTCTGCCAAAGATGTGTCAAAAGTTTCAGAGATCAGAGCGATTCGTACACTTCATCATATTATCCATGAAATGTTTTCTTTAAAGTATTAAGTGCAGCAACACTAAAAACAAAACTCTTTAATAAAATGTAATACATATAAAAGACAAGAAACAAAAAAGAAGAAACATCTGTGTTTTCGTGAAATATTAACTATTATAAATTATGAGACATGACAGGTGAGAAAAGTTCTCTGTATCCTGCAGAAACATGGAAGACTCCACAATGGATATAAGCCAGAGTAATTGTATCCCAATAAGAAAAAGAAAAAAATGATGATTTTAGAATCATTTTGAAATATATTTTAAGACCCTTCTATACAAGAAAGAAATTTTAAAGGAAAGAAAACTAAAAAATACAGTCTTTCTAATTCATACTAAATTAATATAAATATTAATAGTATATAAATTATTCTTAGGAAATAAGAATTTCCTGAATTTAGGATATAAATTCTCTAAATTTTTATTATTATTAAGATATTTCTGATCATCTTTTACAATTTTACATTTATAGCTTATCTGGTAAACTAAAGTGGTAGGACTTTTCTTACTCTTCAATTAATCCTGTAGTTCTCAGATTTTCCTTCTATATTTTTCCATAAATTTAAAGCAGGAAAGATCACTTGTGTCAGCTAGAGAACCTTCAATGAAAATTCTCTTTTTTGAGAATGTGACTAAAATTCTTCACTCCTTAACTACTTTAACTTTTCTAACTAGCTCTTATGTGAACTAAACTTTAAGGCATTTTTACCAGGAAATTTTACAACATGGCTCTGGTATAGACATGAAAGTGTCAGTTGAAGTCAAATGTCATTTCTATAAGGATATACATTCCCTTGAAAATTAAGTACTTTACAAATATTTAATCATATAGGTCAACAAAGTTTAAAAACATATTTAATGTGGTTTTATCTATGTGACTTAATACTGTATTTTCTAATTCAAATAGCCAAAGAACACATACAAAATTTTTTAAACTGTGGTAGCCTTGATGGTTTTGTCCTGAGCCAGCAATGCATTTGTGAGCCACTTTAGATATGACATATATCTGAAAGAGTATTTTCAGGTCTTGGTGTGCAGTATTAAATGTGAGACCAAATCCATTAATTATTCATTTGACAAAAAAGCCTATAGACTCAAAAAATTTGGACTTGAGACTTGACTTATTGATGTATCTAGTTTACTCCATTGGTTCCACTACATTTCACTCTTCTACAAAATCATTTTCCCTCTAATGGATCATTTATCAAATCATATCCACTCTGGTTAGTACTCTATGGTTATTCTCTTCTTTGTAACAAAACACCTCAGAAGAAATGGTCTTCAGTTCCTCTCCTCCATTTCTCTAGCACCCATTCCAATCAACCTTTTGCCCTCACAGCTGAAGGAGCTCATGTTCCTAGTTGTTCATGTTCCCAAAGCCAAAGTTCAGTCCCTAGATTTTATCCAGTCTATCAATAGCACTTCATGCAGTTGATCACTTCATCTTTCTTGAAATACTTTCTTCAATTAGATATATTTCTCTTTGCCCCACCCTCTCTGTTTCTCTCTGTGTCTCACACACACACACACACACACGCACACATACACACACACACTCCATTGTCAGGCTTTGTTAGCATTGCAGGCTCCTTCTTATCTACTCTACATTTAAACTAGAATGCCCCAGTGTTCAGACCATAGGCTGCTTCTTTCTCCTGTCTCTCCTCATTCTTTGGTTGTTCTTATACAGTTTTATAACTTTAAATTCTATGTAGGGAAGGATTATTCTCAAATTTATAACTTCAGATTAAATATCAGCCCTAAACTTAAAACTCATATATCCAACTTCCTATTCACATCCGCAGTTGGATGACTAAAAGTCATTTCAAGCTTAACGTATCCAAAATCACCGATCTCCTAATTTCTACCAACTAGCGCATCTTCCTAAAACATCCTCATCCCACAACCTTCCCTATCTCAGAAAATGGCAACTCCATGCTTCCAGTAACCGGTGGAACACAGCACAACCTACAAGTCACCACTGACAGTTCTCTTAAGTGATTCTAATTCATCATCAAGCCATAAATGTTCTGTCTTTAAAATATATCTGTACCACTACTGCTGGATCTAAAACATCATTATTTCTCCCCTGAATTATCACTGAACCATCCTAGGTTAACAATGTGCTCCCACCATTGCCCTCCTAAAACCTATTCTCAAAACAGCAGCTGGAGTACTCCTTTCAAAACATATGTCTAATCATGTCACTCTTCTGTTTAACACACTACAATGATTTTTCCATCCCAATTAGCTGTTACCATGACTACTATGTCTTATATGATCTAGATCTTTGCTATTCCTCCCAGCTTATTTCCTATGATTCTCCTGCACCCCATCCTACCCCAGCTAATTCTATTCCAACCACACTTGTTTTTCTTTAAAAATTCCATGCATGCTGTTGCATGAATATTTGCAGTTTCTATTTATTCTGCCTAGACAAACCTTCCTACATATAGCTGTATTTCTTGCTCTTAAGGTCTCTACTGAAACTCATCTTATCAAAGAGCCTCCTTTTACTTCTTCCTCCCCCTCCCACCACAGCAAACATGACTTTATTCCCATTACTTTACATTATTTTTCTCCATTATACATATCATTATCTGATAGTTTGTATACTTATTTGCTTATACATTTGCCTCTCTTTAACCAACTGGACTATAAGCTCCACGAGGGTAAGGTATTTGTTTGTCTCAATGTTATATTTATAGATCTGAATATAAACCTGAAAATTAACAAATTTCTTTCTACATTACCATAACCTTTATTAAAGCCTAAAGGTTTTGTGAGTACTTTCAATCATTCAGTCCTGAGTAATTATTAAAAAGAATATCATTAAAGTGAAAAGACAAACCCCAGAAGGAAAAACACTGTGATGCATATATCCAACAAAAATCTCATATTTTGTATATATAAATCAGTAAGAAAAAAAGCAAACATTTCAATAGAAAAGTGGGCAAAGGACTTGACCAGGAAATTCACATGACTGATTTCACAATGGCTAACAAAATTATTAAAAAGGAGATCAACTTGATTAGTCATTAGGAGAATTTCAAAATAAAAACAAAATACAATTGCTAGTTTAAGTGAAAATTTCAGATAAGATCAAAAGTATATAAGGATATGTAATGACTAAGCCTCTCATGCACTGCTGGTGAAAATAAATAACGTTGGTACAATCACTTTGAAAACCTATTGTCAGTAGCTACATGAGCTGAAGCTATTCATACCCTGTGACTTAGCAATTTCATTTCTACTCGTATATCTAACAACCAGTGAAACAGAACACACACATGTAGTTCATGACAAAACACGAAACTAATTAAAAAGTAGTTCCTTAAAGCACTATTCCTAATAGCTTAAACTGAAAACATCCTGAATGTCCTTGACATTGGTAATTAAGAAAGTAAGCCACATGCGACAACATGGCTGAAATCTGCCAAATATAACATTGAGCAAAAAGTCAGACACAAAAAGGTATATTCTGTATGATTGCTGTTAGAAAAACTTGAAAAAGAAGAAAAAACTAATCTATGCTGTTAGAAATGAGGATAAAGGAAACATAAGAAGAGCTTCTGGTGAACTGGTGTTTTTTATTTGTTAATGTGAACACTGGTTACATGAGTGTTTTAATATTGCAGAAATTCATTCAATTGCATCCGTATAATTAGTGCAATTTTATGTACCTATATTTCAATAAAAGTTAAGAATTGTGTCATGAGTAAATCTCTTATAATCCAATAATATTTTAAAACTTGATATTTATTTTCACAATAGCACATAGTAATAGTGGACCAAAATATATTTAATTAATAACTAAATATTAGATATTAAGTGTTTCAAATTTGTTAATGTTATAAACACAGTGAATATCTCGGTACATTCTTCAGCATGGATCTCTCTGGTTATTTTCTTATCACAAAATGCTAGAAGTGGAAATGTTTAATCAAAAGTTAAGGAGAATTATTCAGGTCTTGTCATGAAGTAACAAATTGTCCTCTAGGGAGTGATGCTATGGAATATTATTCTAAAATCTCTTGATTATCTTCATAGAATAAGATAAAACTAAAGGAGATGGGACAAATATGGAGGTGCCTCCTGCTGAACTCCAGACTCCCGAATATTTTTTATGTGTTTTGAAGTATATTGCCTTTGGCATGGGATTTTTTCATCCAACAGTTATTCAAGGCAACAGTGCATGAAAATTTCCACATTATAATTTTCTGAATAGTTTTTCATCAACAGTACTACAATATGTTTCTATTCAAGGCAAGAAAAAATGACTATTTTTTCCAAGCCTCTACCATTTTTTATATCATATTTTTCTTTCATTAGCCTACAATTTCAGGCATCTGATTAATTTCCTGTTCCTCTTTGATGTCATACTCATCCTCATTTGTATGATTTTATTAGTTTTATTTCCTGAATCTAAATTTTCCTTCTCTTTATTTTCTGCCAAACCTTATCTCATCTATACTTTGAAGCCTAATTCAAGGTCTATCATCTTCACAAACATTATTCTAACTCTTCCAAATTTGAGCATTTTCTTTGATGAATATTCAATGCACTTGGGCCTAAACTTCTAATTTGTTATTTTGGAAGCAATGACTTACTAAATACAACTTTAAATTTCCTCCATGCAAATAAAGTATTATGCATAGATTTTATCTTCTTTGCTAGAATGGATTCATTTACAAGTACATTTGTGTTTTTTACCCCTATAACCCCAAACCCAACAAAAGTATATACCTCATAGATGCTAAATGACTATTTTTATAATAATCAATGTTTTATTGAAAGCTAAATTTCTCACATTAGCTATTCACGTTGGGGTGTTTTACAGTAAAATAACAGAAAAAAAATCATTTTAACATGGGTGAAAATTAATTATGCAATTATACAATTTAGTTCGGGTTATATATAAAAGACACGGTCTGTGCAATAAATATTCTTACTTTGCAGGATCAATATGGCAGCCATTAGCACAAACAGCTATTGAGCACTTGAAATGTGGATAATCTGAATTAAGGTGTGCTGTGAGTATGAAGTTCACATCAGATTTTGAAGACGTACAGGAAAAGATAATATAAAATATCTCATTAATAATTTTTATATTGAATACATGTTGAAATAATATTTTGGATATACTGTGATAAAATATATTATTAAAATTAGTTTTGGCTGGGTTTTATTGTATTTTGCCTTTTTAATGTATCTACTAGAAAATTTAAAATTAAAACTGTGTCTCATATTTCTATTAGCACTTCCATAAGTCTTTTTAGTATATAATCTATTATTACAACATAGAGATGTGTTGGAAAATGCATAAACTCCGTTTCTCCCTATCCTCCAGAAGTTGGAAGGATCCGGATAGAAAAATAAGGCTTGCTGAAGAAAATCATAGTGAACCAGAGTTAAGATGTGAAAATACGATATCATGTTCAGGTTTGCTGAGGCTTAGGCATTAACGTTATGAAGACATTCTGAGAATTTATGTTTGCTCTTCCTGAGATATTTGAAACATATCATTGTAAATTATTATATTTCTAAAAATTTCTGATAGCACTGAAAAAATTATGGAAGGCATCTGTTTGTATATCTGAAATCAGCAAGGTTTTTGTGGTCTTTATTTTATCAGGAATAGAAACTGGGGATGTGAATATTTAAAATAAGCTTTTAAATTATTATGTCATTACCTTTCTTTTAAAATATATCAAACTAATTTTGCAAGTCTATTAATTTTTTAAACAAATACTTATTGAGTTATGAGCTCCATTATTCCAGTTTTCTTTCCTTCATACTATTTGCATTCTTCATACTTCAGTTTGTTAAATGTATACAAAGGAAAAATGATTTTTATAATAGGCAACAGAAGCGTGTATGTATGTGTAAAAAGATCCCTCATTCCTAGCTATAGACATGCCTCTAATCTTCCCTTTCAGTGCAAATTCACAAAATTTAGATTCCCACCCTGGCCTGTCCCCCTACTCTCTCACTAAGTTCCTCAATGACTTTTAAACTGTAGACTTCAAAATATTTTGCTCAGCCTCTTTGGTCATTTATAACAATTGCACACTTATGTCTTGAAATTCTCTTCTCTTTCAGTTTTCATACTTTCTACCCCCTCATCATTTCATCCTGATTTTCTTTTTGAAATCCAAATGTAGCATACATATTGATAATTTTCAAATCAATGTCTTTGGGTACCCTTCTCTCCTGAGATGCAGGTGGATATGTACAACTGATAGCTGAGATGAAGCTGAACCTCATTTAGAAACGAGCATGCCCAAGTCTGAACTCATCTTTTTGCTGACAATACCTTCTACTGAATTTCCCAAATCAGATGCCTGTGAGTAATTGTACATTCCACCCTCTTTCTTACTCTATTATATAAATTCTGTTCCTATGTCTTATCATCTGTCAATTCTTGCTTTTAAATATTTTAAATACTCATTTCCTACTTTCTATTCACTTCCACTGCTGCCCTAGTAAAGGCTCTCATTATCTCCCTTTTATAGTACTACCTAACTTCCCTATCAAATCTATCATTCTGCCCTCAATATATCTCCTGTCCTTCCGGCATTAATCTTTACAACATGAAAATCCAATCATACTTTTCGCACATTAAATTTCTTTAGTACTTCATCTTCATCTGAGCAGTATTTCTCAAAGTGGTGCAGACCGTTACCATCAGAACCACGAGATCATAAATACTGGGGATATGCCTGGAATCTCCAGTTTTACAAATTCTCCAGGTATAATACCTAACACATAAGGCAGTTTGAGAAACACTTCTATAGGAGGAAAGCAATTAATCCATTCCGAGGCATGCATTGTCCTTCATTATCTGATAGAAGTTGTTGTTTTTCTTTTCCTAGCCTATCCTGTTATTTGTTCCAGCACTATTGGACAGATTTGTGACTCTCTGAAGGCACCATTTTCTCTCACAAATTTATTCCACTGTACAAACTGATCCTTCAGCTTGAAATTCCTTTCCATCTTTATTTCCTGGCAATTTTCATTCAACCTTCAAGTTCAACTATTTGGCATCAGGAAATTATTTTTAATCTCTATGTCCTCAATGTCTAGCTAGCATCAAGCATCCACAGTGCCTAGCACAAATGATACCCAAATTCACCCCCCTCCCCACACAAAGACACTCTTGATTTGTGTCCTCACTTTCTTGTTAATGTTTACTATAGGTGTCTTTTCCTCCTTTGCATTACCAAGTGTTAACTCACTGAGTGCAGAGATGTTTTCTGCTACATTGCCTTTACCTTGAACAGAAGATGATATGTAAAAATTTGTTGACCAACTGCCTTAATTAATAACTTAATGTTAGAATAAGTAGATGATAAATCTTGAGATTACATGATGTATGAGGAGAGAGAAACAAACTCTGGAGAGAGAACACTGGGATTCTGGAGAACTGTGTTCTAGGCCCAGGTTTTTGTTTGTTTGTTTGTTTGTTTTTATTAACTGGCAGTGTGAGCACATCTCTTTTTGTTTCTTTTTTCTGTTTGGTTTTGTTTGCTTTTGAGACAGAGTCTTGATCTTTTGCCCAGGCTAGAGTGCTGTGGCATCAGCCTAGCTCACAGCAACCTGAAACTCCTGGGCTCAAGGGATCCTCCTGCCTCAGCATCCCAAGTAGCTGGGACTACAGGCATGCATGCACCACAACACCCAGCTAATTTTTTCTATTTTTAGTAGATACAGGGTCTCACTCTCGCTCAGGCTGGTCTCAAACTCCTGACCTCAAGCTATTATCCCGCCTCTGCCTCCCAGAACGCTAGGATTACAGGCGTGACCCACCACACCTGGTTGCCCTCCCCCTTTTTTTTACTTAAGTAGACAAATGTCTACATTTATGATTGATTTTTATTAAAACTTTTAGATTGCATGCATATACATAATTTTATTTTATTCATTTATTTCAAAATATTACAGGGTACAAACTTTTTGTTTACATGAATTTCTTTTGTACAGTTTGAGTCAAAGTTATAAGTGTGTCCATTGCCTAGATACCTTGTACCCATTAATACCTCTGAGGAGTCATACCAGGGAAACAAGAGGCTTTGGGATGGTTAAGTGGCTCTTAACCCTGGATGTACTTTATAATTTAAAATTCACTAACCCAACCTGGATGTGAGGCCCCAGCTCAGCAGGTCTGAAGTCCTCCCAGATGATTTCCACAAGCAGCCAGTCGGAGAGCCTCACAGCAGAAGATGATGGTTATGTATCTTCCATGTTGTCAATCTGTCCTCTGTGGCCTTCTGAATTTTCATGTGCAAAGAATGACATTTATTAAGCTTTTTTGCACACATGGAACAGCTAAGTGTTTTTCATTTGAAATTACTCTTTCTGTAAAAAAGAAAAATATATCTTTTTGCTTTAACCAGAAGTCTGACTGGAAGCATTTAAAATTGGTAAAATATCACATCATTCACTTCTGGGAAGCGAACAAAAGCACCAAGATGAGCTATACTAAATGCATTTTGTTTTTATTTCTATAAACACACATTTCCCCACCTTTTGCTGTGCTGAGAACAGCATGTTCCTGGACACCTTTCAGGATCTCTGCCCTAACCTTTCACTGGGCCAACGAATTCCATCAACATGGTATTTATAAATCGTTCAGAGGGAAGAAGACAAACTGGCCCTAACTCATTCAGAGACCAAGAGAGCTAGCTAATCGATATTCATCTCTAACTTTGGTTCTGTTCCTTCAGAATAAGCCTGTGAGCTAAAACTGGAGGGGTGGGAGGGGCAGAAGGGAAAGACAAAACAAAAAAAGACATTCAAAAGAGCACATCAACCAACCTAAGTCAGCATCATGAAACACCATCAGGAAGATGGCTCAGGAAAGAGCCTCAGCTAGTTTGAGTGGGTCATTGTAAATCTGTAGAGAGGGATCAATAAAAAAAAAAAAAGGCCCTATATTTAGTCAATCAAAAGAAAAAAATCAACAACACCCTTTACCAGATAAAGTTTTCTATTATTTGACCCAAGCCTCCTTTCCCAACCTTTTAATCTTTTTTGCTTATCCTAATATCTAGGAAAAATAAGCACACATATATTCCTGCACAGCAAAAATTATTTTGCTTTTACACATGCTGTGTCTACTATCTGGAATTCCCCTTTCTGCAATGACCAAGCTCAAACCCTAGCTTTACTTCAAGATCACACTCAAATGCCTTTGTTCACATATTCAGACACCTCCAACCCCTACTCCAAATGGCAAGAACCCTCCCTCTGCACCCTGTCTGCTGGTGACTATTTAAGTTTATTATTGCACCCTTGGAATGACAGTTATATTTGTGTATATATTATGTCTCTAACTGTCCCTTAGGTTCTGTCAAGGTAGACTCTGAGTCTGATTCATGTCTCTGGCTGCCTCAGTGCTTGACACAGTACCTCAATTCTAGTTAGATACTCAATCAGTATTTACTGATAAAAGAAAGATGAAAATAAATATTTTTTTCAAAGTGTCTGTTGTTGCCTGACAAGAGGGACAATATGGGTACTTGGAAGAGCATAAGCTGTCCCAGGGACTTGTCTGATGCTTACAGAATAAATTGCTGCTCTAGAACACACATGCCTACACACACACATAGACAAAATAGTAAATTTAGTCAATATTGGTTACACCCTAGCTTCTGTTCAAGGTGCTTTACACATGCATTATCTTCTTTAAACCTCACAGTAACCCCATGAGATATATACCATTCTCTCTATTGTAAACACAGGAAAATTGAGGCTCAACAAGGTTAATTATCTAAGATCACAGGCCAGTATAGATGTCTGATTGATTCCTAAGTACTGTTGTTACCACTATGTTCATTGTTTAGATAGATATGGTTGGCAACCTGAAATTATAATGATTTAATTTTTGACTCAATTGGGTGTCTCTCTGCCAGTTGTCTATTCTACTGATCCAATCACCCAGGACAAAAGACTATTTTCATATAAAGAAATAATAAGGATGGCTGAGTAGAAAATAGTTTTGCAAGTCTTTAAAATATTAAGTTAACCAAGAAATTGAAACTCTTGAAAATTGAGAGTGATGGTATTGCGTGAGGAGAACAAGGTATCCAATCTCAATACATAACTTATTTTATTGTTTCTCAATTTTTTTCAGAATTTGAAAGAATCATGTGATTTTTCAGGATTTGTATAGGTTGTGCCCAGACAGTGTGCAAATATACTGAGGTGCATTGCTTGGTTTCAAATTAACAAAGCAACGGAAGGGGCAACCAGAGAGGATGTGAAAAGAAGCACAGACTGGATAACAATTCGTCAACATTAGCCTTTCAAATAAGTTTTAAAGCTCATATATTTGAATATTAATCTGTTAGCTTAACAAATACAAGTAAGTCATGTTAGTTACGAAAATGACTTAGCTACAAATAAGTTTGCCAATGGTGAAAATGAGCAACAAATATAATCTAGACAGAGCAGAATCACGGCTTGTTTTTCGCAGACACATGCCCTTGAGAGGCCTTGATAAAGGTAAGTGGCCACACCAGAGTAGGAAAACTAACAGTTTCTTGAGACCAACGTTTGCAATTGCTGTCTGCCAAGATCTGTCAGTACCAATATGTAACTGGCATCACTGTAAGATGCAGATTCTGGAAGTGGCGCCCTTTCAAACAGACAAAAATTTACATTCACCAATTTCAGGAAACTGTCTTTAATATAGTTAAACAAGTAATGGTCTCTCTGGGGTCTAGAAAAAGGCAAGGTCAAAATATAGACTTCAGTGGAAATACGTATTTTATTTTCTCTCTGGGAAATGAAACTACAGCATTATAATTGGGCCCACTGGGTAAGCACATATGTTCCTTAGTATTTTGCATATTATCTATTAGATGAGTTTTATTCCTTCAAAAAAATTAGCAATCTGTTCTGTTAGTTTCATGTATGCTTGAGCTACCCTAAGAAAGAAAACAATGTGACTTGAACTTACACAACACTGTGCATTTGCAAGTATATTTAAGCAATTTCTCTTTGAATAGTCTTATCTCATTCCATATAAAATATTCCATATAAAATATTCTAATTAATTATACAATTAAGTTAGACATTAACAGAAAAATTCAAACGTATTTCTAACTCAAATTTATCATAAAGAGGCTTAATTAAAATTGTTACATTCTTCAAAAAAATGTGTATTTGTGTCTTTTTCATACATTTTGCAGCCTTTTCTCTTGAAGTATAGAAACTAAAGACAGCTTCCTCCTTTGGTAAATATAATGCACCAATACGCAATTCTCTAATTTAAGACTCAGGTAATCTAACAACACACCAAATAAAAAATAAAAATCATTAATCAATAATTTAAAGAAGTTGAGTTCACCATGTGGGTTAATCAAATGGGAATTTGAACAAAAATAGTCAGTTATCTAGTATTAAAATTATATACATCATAATGATATGTCTTCTTTACAGATGAAAACTAGCTTGTCCTCATTTTTACCCATAATCATGTTTTCAACATTTAATTCAGAAAAGTGAATCCAAGTTGGTCTAGCTAATTGTTTTTACTAGTCTCATGATGTAAGTTGTTTCATCATCTTTCCCATAGTGAATTTTTAACAATAATTGTTTATGCAATTTACCAGGCTAAACAAGGCTTTTCTACATGCCTCAGAGACATACCAAAAATGATAGAACAATTCTTCAGGACTTGCAACAAATTTAGTTGAAAATTTATTTGTGATGGATTATTTATGAAAATGTCTGTAATCATTTCTTTTCCTCCCCTTGGCAGTGTAACTTCACAGATGCTCCTATAAATAGGTAGACCCTATTTCTCTATAATTTGAATCTGGACTGACCTTGTGACATGATTTGGCCAAAAGAATGTGGGCCATTTCTGAATCTAGGCTTCAAGAGGACTTCACATTTCCTCTATCTTTCCCAAAACCCTGCTGAGGTAATGTGTGGAATGAGCCAGGGCAATCCTACAAGATGAGAGACATAGTTCAATTGTCCCCATTGTTCCAGGTGGCAGCCAGCCAACCCCCAAAAGCAGAGCCATTTGGCCAACTTGCAGCTGACCACAGATGCATATGGAGCCAGCTGTGACCAGAAGAATTGCTCAACTGAGCCCCATATAAACTATGGGTTTTTTTCAGTTCATAGCTATGTCCCATTGAACCGTCTAAATTATCGACCACTGTATTATGAACAAAATAAATGCTTTTTGTTTTAAGCCACTGAGTGTTAGGGTTATGCAACAACAGATAGTTGATGGACTAATTGTGTATGGGTCCTGTGTCTCTGAAGACGTTAGTTTGTTTACGTTTTTTTAGGACTCAGCATAATGTGTAGTCCTGTGTAGTTACTCAATAATGAATTACAGAATTAATTGAAATGTTTCTATAACAACAAGAATAACCAAGTGTCATTTGATAATTTTATATCATCAAAATAATCCCTATGAGTAATCAATCCCTCTTCCACCATATTTAATAATCTGAACATTTAATAGAATATTAACACATAGAGGAGGTTGAATCCCAAAGTGGCACAAACTGTTTCCACAAAACTTTTTATCTTGATTTGAACACACATATGCTAATGCCTGTAACTGTGGCAGGAGCTGATCATAACAAAAGAGCCATTTTTACTAATAATATGTTCTTCACATTTGGAGAACTAACCCTTATAATGGCCTCACCATAGTTTAAATTTCTGGGTAAGAGTCCACTAGCATCTATGTATTTGCCAATTGACAGAAATATGGCAGCTTTGTTTCTCCAAAGGATACAGATCCTTGGACCAGAAGGATGATCTGAACTTGTTAGAAATACAAAATCTCAGTCCTCCTTACCTTGCACACCTACTAAATCAGATTATGCATTTTAATAAAACCCTCAAATTATTTGCCAACCTGTGAGCCTGAAGTAAATTGGAGAGAGTATTTCTAATCCTAGAGAGTGATTAGTGGTGCTCCTAGAAAGGGAAGGTAAAATTGAAATTGTTTTTCTGCTTTTGAGTCATTTGTATATAAGTATATAAAAAGATAGTCATGAATATAAGCAGATTAAAGAGATACTTTTCCAATCCTGTTCAAATTAGCATCGATGATCTTTATATAGCTACTCATGGCGTATAGAAGTTCCCAATATTTCCTAAAAAAGACTCTTGGGAAAATTTTGTAATCACCATAGGGACAGGAGAAAGAAGAGGTTGTAATGGCAAACAGTGTCTCAGAAAGTATTAATTGATGTTTTTCCCCAAACTAGGACTAGCTGGATAACAAAGGAATTATTAATAGCAGGATTGAGGGAGAGTCCTTAGGAGGATGGATTCTAGTCTATTGTCACTTTCTATTCCTGTTGGAAATACCTCTGTGGCACAGAGATGGACGTGATGGGCAACTGTGACCATGTGATCAACTAAGTTGTACCCCATGTTTTGATAATCACAATGGAACCAGTGGTTCCTTGCACTTTCTGTATTTATAAAACTATGAAGTTGAAAGGTCCTTAAATACCATTTTTCTGAACTCAGAGTTCAATATAAGTGTTCTTTCTGAAACATGCCGCTCACACCTGGTAGCCCATCTACTTTAAAAAAAAAAAAGCTGGGAAATCTCTCTTATTCTCTTCTAGGCTGAAAATGATCAGTCCTTCCACTCTTCTCAGGAAATAGCTTCTTGATCCTTTTTCAGACACAGTTACCTTTCCCTAGGAAGCTCTCTTTTTGTACTCTCAGCTTCAATTACCTCAATTTGCTTTAGCCAGGTTATCCTAGGGATGGGAGGAAATGCTGTCCAAAAACTGGTAGAGTTTATTTGTATCAGGACAACAGAGGCCAGAGTTGGATTGAAAAATAAAAGGAAGCTTATTTTATGAGTACTTGATCACCACAAAGAACTCAAAAGTCTTTTCTAAAAAAAAGGAAGAAGCCCCAGCAACTCGGAATAATACAGTCATTAGAATTTTTCACTTCTTGTTAACTTACTGCTTCCAGAAAGCCAGAGAGGCTCCCATTATCATATTAATAAATTGGTATGAGAATCATTTCTTAAAAAATATTCTAAGATCTGATCTATATATGGAATTCATAGACATAAGTTTGTTTTGGTTTAGTTTTTTGTAGTATTAAAAAATCGAGGCTGGGTGAGGTGGCTCACACCTGTCATCCTAGCACTTTGGGAGGCCAAGGCAGGAGGATGGCTTGAGCCTACGAGTTTAAGGTTGCAGTGAGCTATGCTGATGGCACTATACTCTAGCCCAGGCAACAGAGCAAGACCCTGTCAAAAAAAAAAAAAGAAAGAAAGAAAGCAAGCAAGCAAGCAAGCAACTTGAATATCCAGCAATATTGAAAGAGTGAAATAATCATGGTACAACCTTTTTGTAAAGCATTGCAAATCCAGGAGTGGAAACTTTCTTATAATACTGTAAGTACTAAAAATAATTGCAAAATATTATGGC
This sequence comes from Cheirogaleus medius, assembly GCA_008086735.1. Lineage (NCBI taxonomy): Eukaryota > Metazoa > Chordata > Mammalia > Primates > Cheirogaleidae > Cheirogaleus > Cheirogaleus medius. Next base: position 143,865,792 of record VBSM01002608.1, read on the forward strand.
TGTGTAATTACTATGTAAGAATTTCATATGCAAAAGTGAAAGCAAAACTTTACAAATGCTCAGTCAATGAAATTTAGTAAATAAAACAGACATCAGCCTGACAAATGCATCTCAAATATGCAGAACATAATAGTTTTCACGGTCAAATAAATTTGTAACAGCCTTTGGGCAGCTAACATGTAATAAAGTACAGGAGCTGCTAACTTCAAAATAAAAATTACAGTAGAGTTTCATTTATCATATTGCTTTTTATTTTCCACGCTTTTCTTGTAACGTTATCAAAACTTTTATAATTTAAAGATGGATGAAGTCTACTATTTATGGCAGTTTTGTGGACTGGATAAACTAAAAACCTTCCTGCTACCAAACTGCTGGAAAATGCTGGAAGAACCATATCAATATTGACTTTAAAATACATAGTTAAGTTTGAAAGTGGAATTCCCAGGGGTTAAAATTAAAGAAGAAATTGGAAAACAGAGCAATTAGCTGAAGTGGATGTCTTGGTTGTCCTGAGGGTAGTTTTTTTATTACAGAGGAATGTTCAAGAGGTTTTTAAGAGTTATACAAGAAAAAGACATGAGACTACGTTAACAAAGAGGCAAGGAGTGATAACTTCTCCTTGAAGCCTGGACAATCAAAGGCTGCAACTTAAACGGAAATGTGGACAAGAGTAATTTACCGCCACTCATGGGGTGATAACACAGCAACTTGTCTGGTTCTTCCTGGACTCTGGGTAAGAAAAAAATAATCTCTTGGAAAATTCATAATTTTGCCCCTTCCTTTACATTAGGTTGAAGATGTGGTTTGCTATTTTAACAATAGGATATCTGGGGGAGGGGGAAAGTCCTGATTTTTAGCATCTGCTAATTTATTTAGTGAAAGTAATACTACTAGGGATGATATCTGGCTGCCATTGTGATGTCACAAACTAGAAAATGGGGAGAGATCTGGCCTTTCTGCTGACACAGGCAGTGTGGGCTAGCTTTATCTAGCACCCCACTGGTTTAAAGAGTGAACTCACACTACTTGAATAACCCAACAATAATGAGAAGGAAGGCTGCATCTTCAGTAAGATGGTGAACTAGAAAAAAAAAATGGTACATTTAATGTATTTATTTCCTATTTATACTTTAACTCTGCAACTTAAAATACAAAAATTTTTATACATACACTTGGCTTCATCTAGAATTCCAGTTTAACTGTATACCATTCACAGAGTTTAGGAAACCCTAACAAGAAAAGTTAATAACAATTAATTTCTTTGTGATTCATAATTTCTCTTGTGCATCTGACAAAGCAAATACAAAATTGGTCTGAAAAAGAGACTCTCAACTTTCACAGGAATCCAGTGCAACTAATGAGTGAAACAAAATATATAAGTCAATAGTAGCAGAAACAAAAATCAGCAGCATTAAACCCTCAACAACTATAAAGATTGTATATGTATGTATTTGTCTGTGTGTCTGTTTGTATGAGTATAAAAGTGTGATTCCATGTCTTTAATAATGACAGGACTATTTGTGCTTTCTAAATCTTGAATGAGTTTTAAGGCTACATTTTTGTCAAGGAAGTTCTTGATTTCACCCAAATTTCAAACATATTTGCACAAACTTTATTAATTTCTCATTACTTAATTTTTTGTTGTAGATATAGCTAAGTTCCATTGCTTCTTTCTAAGATTGATTAATTATTAATATATCTCATTCCTTTTTTATTATATTATCAATTCTGCTAGAGGCAGTTTTTTAACTTTATTTCAGAATATTGCAGGGGTACAAATGTTTTGGTTGCATAAATTGCTTATGTACCATTTGAGTCAAAGTTATAAGTGTGTCCATTACCCAGATAATGTGCATTGTACCCATTAAGTGTGAATTTCTCCATCCCCTCCTCTCCCCTCCCACCTGCTTAATTTCCAATGAGTGGTTTTATTTTTTTAATTTTTTTTATTTCAGCATATTACAGGGCTACAAATGTTTAGGTTACATAAATTGCCCTTACCCCACCCGAGTGAGAGTTTCAAGTGTGTCCATCCCCCAGATGGTGCACACCGCACCAATTAGGTATGTATATACCCATGCCCTCTTCCCCCCTCCCAACTGTCTGACGCCTGATAAATGTTATTACTATATGTGCACTTAAGTGTTGATCAGTAAATACCAATTTGATGGTGAGTACATGTGGTGCTTGTTTTTCCATTCCTGGGATACTTCACTTAGTAGAATTGGTTCCAGCTCTATCCAGGATAATACAAGAGGTGCTAGATCACCACTGTTTTTTGTGACTGAGTAGAACTCCATGGTATACATATAGCACATTTTGTTAATCCACTCATGTATTGACAGGCACTTGAGCTGTTTCCACATCTTTGTTATGAGTGTTATTTCTATTTGTGCACATAAGTGTTAAACAATTTCGAAGAAAATGTTTTTCATTTTGCTAAGCTTAAATATTGTTTCTTAGTGTTCTAATTTATTAATTTCTTGTTATATCCTTATTTTCTTAGTATTCCTTTTTTGAATTGTCTTTGTAATCAAAATATATTAGTCTTTTAAAAATTTTCTTGTGATGGGGCCTTAAATTATTCAATTTCTTTTTTTCCAAGAATCCACTTCTAAATCTACTTATTTCTCTTTATTGCCACTTTTGTTCCAGCCTAAAAATCTGAATGTTTACAGAGAATAGAAAACCAAATATTACTTTGTTTATAAAGCTAATATATGCTTGAGTCAGACAAAAATAGCATGGGAAAGAATATTACAGCCATGAGTTTTTACCTATGAAGATAGCTGCAAAAAATATTCAATAAAATGTTCCTAAAGAAAATTCGGTAACACTTTTAAAAATACAATGTAAACAAGTTGTGTTTATACCAGAGAAGCAACTGTGGTTCAATATATGTAAATATATTATGACATTTCCCATTGCAATAATGGAGAAAAATCATATGATTAGCTCAGTAGTGCTATGAATGAATAAGTAACTCATCACAGCTGCTGGTAATATGGATTTTATTGTGATATATCAAAGATTAATTTAAATCATAGAGCAGGCTACACATTGTCTCTCCTTTAGGTAGAAAAGGGAGGGATGGAAATAGAATGCAATATCTTCTTAAATGAAATGAAATCTTAGTATTTTTATTTAAATATATTAAATTCGCACCAAGACCATAAACCTTGGAATTTGTTTACTATGAAAGATAATGATGTTTTTAAGTAATATGTGTATATGTATACATTTATTCAAAGGAAAAGTTGAATGGCAATGTCATAATATGATATTAAAAATATATCTATCAGAGATATTTGTTATTGACAAAAATGTCTTGAAAATGCATATAGTGTTAACTCAGTATTTAGCAATTTATTTCTTTATTGGCAAATAGTATCTCATTTACTATGCATATAATCCATATATAAATGCTTTTTAATATTTTAATTGCTTATTGGTAAGTAATATAGCTTAGGTGTATGTGTCTGTGTATATATGTGAATAATATATATACCTGATTATATACTTGTTCAAGTTTCCCTTTGAATATCACATGGAATGATTTTGACCATTTCTTGTAAATGATTGATTCATATACTTTTGTATATTAATAAAGTACATTTTATCTACTTCTCTGGAACTAGAAGTGAGAAATAATGAACAGAGGTGGAGGAAGATGAAGATGTGTGCTGATTTCTCAGCAGAGGCCATGAGAATGTTTTCCTTATTTTCTTACTAATCTTATACTTGCTTATTATAGAATTTCTCTCTACCTGAATATGTCACTTCAGAGTCTTGAGAATTGCAGATGAGTTTAAGTATTTCCTGTGGAATAGAGATCTGATAACACAAACCAGGCTAATTTATCTTTTTCTTATATAATTTTTTTGAGACATTTAAAATCCATTATTAATTAATGCTGAAAAATCAGCATTTATTCCTAGACACACAAAGAACTGGAATATGGGACATATTTTTTATGAAAACATACTGTTCCTGTACTTGGAATTCATGTTTTTATTTGATGCCAGAGATACAATCTGAGTTAGATACAGTCCTTGCTTTCAAGGAACTTGACAGATTTCTAAAGTAGGCAATTAAGTTCATAATAAACATTGGCAACTACAAGCTATGTGCTAAGAAAAGGTAGAAATAGAGAAATATAAAATTTTTTCTCTAATATGTATCAGATTATTAATTCATACTTGTATCTGAAATTATCAAAATCCCATATATAGAAGTCACCAGAATATACCAACTTTTTGTAAGTTAAACTCTATCATCTCATGAAATGTTATGATTAAAATGTATTATACAATGCCAGAGAAATCTAGAAGGGGTGACTTGAACTCACTATGTAGGAAGGTTTTGGTAATTCATTAATTACACATGCCCTTTCTATGTGTTCTTAGCTCAAGCACCTCTTAATTCTATGTGTTTTTTCTATTCCAAACTTGGAAAATATAATAGCCCATATTGGAATATTTGCAGGACACATAATTCTTAAAATACATTTCCCTTTATCCTTAAGTCTTTGTGTTTATTAACTATTCAACTCCAATGTCTCAATTTTGTGTTATTTATTATGGCTTGATATAATATACTTTAACGTAAAATAGCCTTTCAAATTGAGGGTTCTTATTCTATAAATTTAAATAGCAACCAATTTTAGCAATTGCATACAGTCAATTTAAACTAAATATACTGTTTCATAATACCCTAGATTACCATTAAAATGTATAGATTACATATTTGGAAATGTTCTCCTCCATAACTTGAAATATTGGAGATCATTTTTCCTCTTTCTCTTCTTTTCTCCTTCTTTCCTCACCATCCCTAACCCCTCTGACCTATCACCATAGAAGAAAACATAATTAGGAAGCAAAGTTAATAGGAAAAATTATCTAAATTTAACTTTATTGCTGAAAATAGCTTGCCTGCTATTCTTTTGCATGGATGATATTTGATGAGAATAACTCGTTTCCAGACCAGGAATTATTACAGATCATGAAGATGAAAATGCCTCACAGCCAAAATAGCACAGAGGCCAAAGGAAATGAAATTAAAACTACAGGGTCACCGTGTCCCTGGACATAGAATAAAACCTGAACCATGAACTAAAAAAACCTTAAATAATAAAATAAGGAGTCCTCCAAATTGCAATATTCTACTCTACGTTAGCTTTGCCAATGTGATTAATCTGAACATAGCATGACTAGGGAAAAAAAAAGCCAAGTGTTAAAATATACCAAAATGGTAACTTGGGATTGCAATGGTCTGACACATAGATAATCAGCCACATTTGGCAAGTCAGTATGATTAGTTTAGGGTCTTCAGAAATCCCTTCTCAGATTAACGCCTCAAGGAAATGAGGCTGCATGTATTTTTGGTGGATATTTTCTTTGCTATCCTTCTTTGGGAACTAGGTCAGCCCTGAATGCCTCTCTTTTTTGAAGCTTGCCATGTGTTGTAAGACTGATGGTATCTCTTTTCAGCTGTGATTATAGATATGGCAGGAAAAGTTGTTTCTATTCTCTGTATGTTTCCAGTTCTACTTTGTTTTGTGGCTAAAACACTAATTTTTGTCTAATTTCTCCTTATTTTTCGCTTTCCTCTCTTTTTGTTGTCACAAAACATGTACAAATAAGCACTTGGAATCATTTTCTCTCTCTAGCTTTTGCATGCTCTCTCTCTCTCTCTCTCTCTCTCTCTCTGTCTCTCTCTCTGTCACGCACTCACAGCCATAAGCATCCCCACATATACACACAAAGCATACATACACACGTGCACACACACACACTCATCTGGAAATCAGACATCTCGTCCATGCTCCCACTTTGACTTGCTTGGCTGCAAACCTTATACGGCATCCCTAAGCCAGAGATTCATCCTCAATAAACACAGGAATATGTATTTCACAGCTATGTTTTGGCCATAAAATAAGATCCCTTTTAGAAGAAAATACTTAAAATCTGCCTGATGTAATTCTAGTTTTGTACCTATATACCTTTCAAGTAATACTGTAATAAAGACTTTACTTAACAAACAAAACCTGGTATTTCAAATGTGGGCTTGTAGAACTATTCTAAATAAAATCAGTGGAGGATCATCTCTAAGTCTCACTAAATTATCTGATAAATAACTGATCTCTTATGATCATCTCTGGTACATAATAAACTTCAACCTCATTTTATTATAGGAAAATTATTAAGGTGACCTCTTTTAGAAACTTCTGCATTTGCATTGTATAACACATTTCACTCATTATTGTTATCTGTGGGGAATAAAGGGGTTTATAATTCATCTCTTAAATACCAAGAAGGTTCTGCTAGCAGCATCATTTGGCAAAGTTGCCAATACAGCACCAGCCTTTCCTAAGAACCAGAGGCTTCACAGAGAATGCACTCAACAGGGGTCTTTCAGCCCAGTGGTGCAGGTCAGTAGAAACCTTCATTTATGGATGTGGTCCATGAGATGGGGATTCTGACCACAGCAGTCTGCTGCAGCCCGTATTTAATTTTCTTTTACACTAATTATTTCCATCTCATCCTAAGATTTTTGTTTTTACTTTCTTTGTTCTTTCCCCTATTTTTCCCATCTTTACCTAGACCTTATTACCATCTAGCTTACTCTTCTGTTCCTTTTAAAGGAATATTTGAATTTGTCACGTGAAGCAAAAGAAAAATGTAAAACCATACACTCTTATTCTTATATTAAGACATGTATTTTTTTTTCTTTTTTTCAGATAGAGTCTCACTGTCACCCTGGCTAAAGAGTGCAGTGGGATCATCATAACTCAAACTCCTGGGCTCAAGAGGTCCTCCTGCCTCACCTTCCTGAGAAGCTGGGACCATGTCTGGCTAATTTTTGTATTTCTTTTTTTTTTGGAGAGACTGAGTCTCACTGTTATTCAGGCTGGTCTCGAACTCCTGGCATCAAGCAATCCTCCTGCCTTGGCCTCCCAAATTGCTAGGATTAACAGTGTGAGACACCACACCTGGCCTTAAGACATATTTTAAGGTGGATCTAAAAAAATTGTATAAGGCACTGTAGGTTAAAAATCCACTTTTGAAACAATAAATCACTTAAATGTAAAGTTTACAGTGAAGATGTAACCCCCCCATTAGTGTGATAAAAATTCAAGTTAAAAAAATAAAATTCACTTTCTGGTTTTCTTAATGTAATCCTAACAAAAATTGTAACTAATAATAAATTTTATTTTAAAATTAGAGTCTTTCTAGTTCTATGATTATTATGGAAAAATAATATTTTCAAGCATCAAAGTGGTACAGACTGAACAATTTTGTATAAATATTTTCATAGGGAAGAAGTATAATTAAAAAATAGACATTTTACAAATATTTGTTTAATATAATTTTTAAGCAACAAAGATTTTAGATATCTTCAATGGAACTTGCTTACTCCAGAGTGACCCATTTATAAAAATAAAAGGAATAATATATATTGTCTATTTTGTTTGTTCAACTTGTTTTTATAATTCTATATACAGTTAGGAAACATAAAAAGGACATGTTGTGCTTATTAACCTCTAAAATGTTCTCATAACATACCAATAACTGAATTCTTTCACCAATATACTTTCTCTAAATTAATTGCAATAAAGTGATTTTTATTCTGACTATAATTACATATTCCTCACTCCAGCCTACTTAGGTATGCCATGTTTCTCTTACTGCAGTATCTTTCTTTTGTTTTTTAAACTGCCTTCTAAATTTTAAGATATAGAGGGGAAAATTATTTGATAGACCACAAACTTTTCCCTACAGGGAATATTGTACATATTTAATGCAAAGTAGAGTCAAAAAAATTCACAAACTTGTCAATATTAAGCATATAGTAGTCATAAAACCAACCTCTTGTCATAACTGTCATACATCAATCATTTAATAGTGATCCATTAAGTAAAAAATGCTCACTTTTTAAGTAAATTTTTCCCAGAATAACTTCACTCTGTACTTCTATAACTATAATATTGAAGATAATGTCATTATTTGATAAACTCTAAATTGACATCTTTTTTTTTTCTGACAGTGTCTCCCTGTGTTGCCCAGGCTAGAGTGCAGGGGTATTATCATAGCTCGCTGCAACTTCCAACGCCTGGGCTCAAGTGATCCTCCTGCCTTAGCCTCCCAAGTAACTGGGACTGCAGATGCGATGCCTGGTTAATTTTAAATCTTTTTTGCATAAACATGGTCTCACTCTGTTGCTCAGGCTTGTCTCAAACTCCTGGCCTCAATGATCCTTTCGCCTTCGGCCTCCCAAAATGTGTTTTTCTTTTAAATGAGACATAATTTAAATTCAAATTCATTTTAAATTAGTCATTTTAATCAGTTTCTTATTGTCATATGGTCTTACTTTTTATAATAGTATTTATTTAGAAGAAATGGCTATCTGTAACAATTCTGGGGGAAAGAAAACTTTTTAACACACTGGAATGAATTACCTAGGAAAAAATGATCTTTGACTCAGACACCTGTAGAAAAGAGAAACTATTTTACTATAATATGGTTAAGAACCAATCTTACATATTCACAAATGTTTTTTCTTAATACATTTTCTTATCTTTGGATGTCGTTTACTTGTTAAGCAGTTTTCTAAAGTAAGAATGATAAACTCTTTGTGAACTTTAATCTAATTTCAAAGAATCAACAATTTTTACAAGGCCAGTAATTCGTGGCATGGGGCAAGACTTACATGAATGATTCTTCCCTTTTTTGGTGATATGTTACTGTAGAAACATTCAAGAAATTCCTGAGCTTAAACAACATACCAAATGAGACAGAAATAAGTGTCCTCCCTGGCACTCCTCAACTTTTAAAATGAATTAATAGCCATCTAAATTTGCTCATTTTATGGTCACATAAAACATCAAGCAGATTGCATCAGCAGAGGCTTAATGGTAAGAAACAGAAAGGCTGAAGTTTTGAAGATGTTGATGTAAGAAAAACAATTAGAACTGTAAGCCCAAAAGGAACACAACTGGGGGAAAGTACATCCTCATGGTGGCAAGGTGGGTCTCCCACTGGTTTCTTAGAGGACAGCTCCGGCAGTGGTGTATGAAGCCACGTTTTCTCTATGAAGACAAGTTTTTGGTGTAATTATCAACAAAGTGATTTTAGAGGTGACAGAGATCTCTATTGTCCAAAATGTCTCGATCTAGTACTTTAAAGCTGGAATCGATTTTAGATTTTACCTGATATTTCACTATCTTTAAAAACATTTAAAAAATACAACAGTTTAAATTTTGTTAAAAGATAAAAACACCCATCATCCCACATTATTTTTATTTTTATATTGTTTTACTAGTTGTACATATTTACATCTAATATATCTATCAGCACACTTATTTGTTGTATAAATGTTTATTTTGTGCCTACAGGTCTGATTTGGGGAATTAAAACTGTGAGTTAAACAAACATAAACCCTGCCTCTGAAGAGGTTATGATCTAGAGAAGAATATAGACATTAAAGACATGATAGCACATTTTATTAATTGCAATAATAAGTTAATATATCATGATCAATTTTCTACATTCCTCCACAATACTTTTAAATAATCATATTTTATGTCTGGCTATTTTACCATTAAGTTAATGAAATATAATGTAATCATACCTCTAAACCACACGCTCAGATCTGTATGCATTTTTTCTAATAATGAGGAAGCTGAGGTCCATTGGGAATAATAGACATCAGTTGAAGATAGACTCCCTTGACAACTTCATCCCTATAAGAATGTCAATATGCCAGACAATGGAGACATCACTAAGTCCTGTTCTCACCAGTGTGCAATAACGCATCCATCCGCATGGAGTAGGGATGGAGAAGAGAGATCCCTAATGTGTGCATGAGGAGAGGAAAAGAAGTTGAATTCCTGTGAGGCAGGGAATTGTGAAATACAGGAAATGGAGACAAATTTTACCTACTTCACAGCATTTTGGAGGCACAAAATGCTACACTTTGGAAAGACTCATTGACATTCTCTAAGGCTACCCAGTAAACTGAGTAATCTTAGAATTGTAGACAGTACTACAATTTCATCTATATGCATTGCTAGAGAGAATGGGAAGGTGTGTGAAGAAACCTAACTTGTGAATGATGAGAATCCATTATAGGCTCTCCTTTTCACGTGTATGTTCTCATTTACTCTCCACTAATAACTGTATGGATTGGCTATACCTGTCCTCATTTTTTGAAGGCCAAAATTAGGCTAAGAGTTTAAGACAATTATTCAACACATAAGGAGTAAAAATATAAACCCTTGTATATCTTATTCTACTGGAATTTTAAGGACCAAAATATCATCAATAAGTACCTGAAAATTATCTGTAGGCCAATTGGCAATAAGTTCATTTTTCTTTCTATAATGAAGCAGAACTTGTTTGCATGTCTAGTCAGATTTTAGAACTATATTAAGTACTGTACCATTAAAGTGACTCATAAAATTATCACCAAACTATAATTGCAATAATTTATTCCATAATTTTTCATTGTGTTTGTTTCTACATCTAGGTACATATGAGATGAAAGGGAAGCTATCCTAAAATCTGCAAAGTGGAAATCATCATTGAAAAATGTCAGGTTTCGCTTATGCTGGTTATGGAACATACTTCTATAAATAACAAGTAATAATATCTTATTTGTGCTTTAGTAGGCAATGCACTTTAACCTAAACTAGAATATTTTAAAACTACTTATGGATATACGTGGAGAGTAGTTTAATAGGAATTAACACAAAGAACCTCATGTGTTTCTGCCAACTTTGACTTAGTGAAAAGGAGTACATAACCAATAAAACAAGCTAATATTTGAAGACAACAGTAGTTAAAAAATCTCTATGCTCTTTTAATAAACAGACAAGTAGATGTCAATTAAGATCTTACAAGCTTTTTAAAAAATTGTATTTGTCCTAACATTTATTAAAACTGTAACAATCCGCATATTATGGTATAGATACAATGTGCATCAAGCAGAGCAGTGGGAAAGAATAGAACGTCCACAATAATTGCAAGAGTAAATACAGCTTTATAATTAAATAAAATTATTTCATATAAAAGGAAAAAAGAATCATTTTTCAATAAATTATGTTAGGACAATTGTCTAACCATTGAAGAAAAAATTAGATTCTTATACTGTAAAATATTTCAGAAATATTAACAATGCAACATCTAAAAAATAAAGCTATGAAAGTAACAAAAAAAACAGGAGTGATTATTTATATAATTTTCAGGTATCTGTTTTATAAATATTCTTTTAAAAGACGGATATGAGAAAGGATGAGCTAGAACAGAATTCAGGCTGGTTTGGATTCAGTTCAAGGTAAGAGTGTGTGAATGCAACCCTGCCTGCTCTCCATTGGTTGGTTTCCATGGACATATATCTGCAGCTCAATGTGCAATAATGCTCACCCAAACTATGAAATGCACCAGCCCAGGAATGCAGAATCTTCCATCGCTACCTTTGAGGTGAGTGGCTGGGAGCAAGGGCACATGGAAACTCAAGGTTTCGCCTTGCTGAAACGCAGATCCACACACTCACATTTATTCCTGTTTAATGGTCTCCCACAAGGGAAATATTGATATATTGAAATAAATAGGGAATTTTAAAATTTTCCAAATATTAAAAACTTTATAAAGATGATATTTGGAGGTATTTTTAAAGTATCTTTGCATATCAAGTTTTAAGAATAAAATCAGCCCCTCCATAATCAACAGAAACTTTTGAATACATGAAGAATTGATGGGTGCATTCTGTTGTAGGTGGGCTAACATGATAAAATGATATCAGTTGAACAAAGAAACTTCTTGAGAGAACTGATCTTGAAGGAAGAACCAGGAACAACACATCCGATCTTCTAAAACAGTAGATTCCAAGACAAAAACAAACTGTTAGGATTAGTAAGGGAGACCTCAAGTCTTACAGTCTGAGAGTCCTTTGTTTGAATCTGTAATGTTACTAGTCTTAGACAATTCCATCAAGGTATTTGAACCACAGTTCTCTTAGCTATAAAACAGGAAAATAAAAGTATTTAACTAACTAATTGGGAGAATTCAAATTATAAAGGTGCTTAGTACATGATTTTATGATTAGTATTAGTACAATAATAATCTTTATCCTATTTCTATTTCTCATTTTCCAAAAAAAAACACAAAACATGTAAGCTTCTCTCTAGAAAGAAAATATAATAATATCAGAATGTTAACGTTGCCTTAAAGAATGGAAGTCAGCCTTTTTTCTCTTATTCTTATTGTTCTTACACTCCTGAAAACCAAAGAGAATAAGACAATAATTCTTCCAGCAGTAATAAATTGGTAGTGTACATTCTTTTATATGCATTAAGACCTTTCATATTATTTATTTCCTTCAAATATTCACAAAATAGTCACCTAAATCATAAAACAATTATTTCTGTGAAAATTAATTAAGGTTAGAAAATAGTAGCTGATGTAAATGATTCTTACTAAACTTTTTATAAAGGCACATTGTTTTTAAAAACTATAAATATTAATGTTAATTATGAGGTTAAGAAAACATTCTCATATTTCTCATGCCAGTGAAAAAACTTGTAAGTATACACAGAGATAAAAATTTTTAAAAGTGACTTCTAACATTTTTTTGTGAAATCTAAACACATTCAATGCTCTTCTTCAGTGAACATGTATTTTCACAGTTGAAACCTTTGTACGGTGGTTATAACTCCACTTGGATGCCTAATGGGCATATTAACTTTATTATGTGCAAAAGGAAGTTTCTCCCTAAAACCTGGTCCTTCTTCAGTCCTTCCATCTCAGAGAATGACACCATCATTCACAATTCCTTCAGCCAAAAATGTAGTAGTCAACGTTGATTCCTCTCTTTTCTTCCCATAACCTCTAATTTATAAGCAAGTTCTATGGATTATAATTCAAAATATATTTTCAGTCAGTTCAATTTTTCTCTGCTGTGTTTCCAAGTTACTATCATCTCGGATTGAGCTACTACCAGTAATTTTCCAACTGGTCTGTCTGCTTCACTCTTTCCTATACAATCTATGTTCCACATTGCAGTCCAAATTATATATTAAAATTTAGATTATATTCTGATAGTAAATACTTGTTTGGAGTTTATTATGTGAGAAATAATGTTGCATGTATTGTACTTTTTAAAATTATTCCTGAGAACAACATTATAATTAGATACCATTTTACATTCATCAAAGCTGAACCATGTAAAAGCTGAACCAAGTAGCTACCCAAATTAAACAACCAGTACTTGTAACTCAAGGTCTCATACCATTAAGCACTAAACTAACCACTTATAAACATATTATTCTCCTTCTTAAAATTCTTCAATGGCTTTCATCACACTTTTAATAAAGTTCAATCCTCATAAGATTGTAATAAAGTAGCATGTCTTGCACAGTGCCTAGTACACAATAAATGTTTAATAAATATAATTGTCACCCCATCTCGAAGATTGCTGTGTTATTTCCAAAGATTATTAGAGCAGATCCTCACTAAATATTCTGTGTATTGAAAGGTTGAGCAAGTCATTTACTAAACACCCAGGAATAAAGGTCATGTGTAGCGAAGGCTGACACCCACATTCTTCAAGTTCTTTATGTATTCTGGCATGTTATATATCTCTGTAATAGAAAGGGAGAAGTAAGAATTATTTCTGGTGCGGGTGGAGATATGTTTTTTAAAAGGTCATGCAGAGCTTTTTCTATTAAATATTCTCTGCTTTTTTGGGGACCAAAGGGGAGGTGTAGCCCCATGTAAGGTAGGGGGTATAGCTACCTGTAGCGAAGGAGTAGCGAAGATCTGGCACACATACAAATATCTCATAACATAAATTTTTCCCAACAGTACAAAGTACATTTAAATCATCTCTTTCAAACTAAAAAAAAAAAAAAGCATACTTAAAAATCTTAACAAGCAAAATGTAACATCAACTTTATAATACTCAATTTTGTACCTTTAGATATAAAAGTGGATATTTAGCATATTATGTGCTGTTTTAATGTTCTGTTTAAATAAAAACTGCCTGTACTCACACACACAAACACACACACACACACACACACACACACACACACACACGAGTCTTTAGGCTTTAAATAGGTTTACTTACATCCTGATGCCTGTCTCCATCTCCCTAACAGATTTTACACAAATTCTGCAAACATGAGTGATTTCTAGAACAACCCTTAAAGTTTAAGAAAGGACTCCTGGATTTTTTATCTTTTTCAATAGACCCATTAATTCCATTATTTTGCTGGAGTACCTTTAAACCTGTGGAGTCTACTTCAGAAGAGTGAAGTTAACCAAACTGCATGCAGCGGAAGCCTGGGCAAACCATAGAGCTCTCCATGGTGCTGCCAGAGATGCATCTCTTATGTACTCATTCATCTCAGACAACGAAATGTGACATTTGTCTGGCCGCTGAAGATGTTTTGAATCTTACAAGTTGTAACTTAACAGTTACAACTACTCCCCCAATTGCCTTGAATTCCAACTTCATTCATCTGGTTCATAAGTATCTCATCAGTCTACTTCTTAATTTTATGGAATCTATTGCACAAATAATTTACAAAGAATGTTACACTAAAAATATTAGGAGAACCTTTATGAATACATCTAGACATCTATCCTGAATAAATGTACAAAAAGAATATGTAATAATATATTCACACAATTCATTGTATTTTAAATGACACTAAGTCAAAAAAAGAACAAAATGTGGTGATATGTACATGCAAAAAATTCTACAAAAATAGAAGAAAGTGAAATTGCGGAAAATCGTGTGCACAGGTTCAGAGTGTTACTATTCAATTTAACATTTTTGTATATTTTTATTTTTAACATATTTAACAATTTCTGATAAAGCCATAAATCCTTAAAAACAGATACCATACGCTTATGTGAAATCTGGATTAGCCCCAAAATGGAGAAAAACTAAGAGTTTTTTTGATAACATATTAAGTACTTCACTTTTTTTTAGAATCAGATCAATGTTCTTAATTTTTATTCTGAAGACCTTAATTCTAAATCTTGTTCTATCATTTATTGCTTGCATGCCTCTGTTGATCTCAGTTTTCTTATCTTTAAATTGAAAAGGTTGGATGTGATAATCCATTAGTTCCATATTGGTTTAGAGGACCTACGGTGCTCTGATTGAATATGCACTCCATAAATATTTCTCTTAATAATATTGTCAATAACACAATGTGATGTCCAACAGATCACCAGATGCACATGGAGTTTTTAAATTTCTAATATCTTAAATACACATCCAAATAATGCAATAAAATATTTAAATAGTGAAAAAAAACTTCACAAATTTTTATATGCAATATAAGAAAATAGGAATACAATCAGTGATTTAGTGGTAGGCAAAGTTTGATTAAAATTATTTTCTAATTCTATCAAATATAACTCTAATCAAATATCTGCCACTTATAAAAATACTGGAATGTATGATCCAAGTTATGGTGAATGAATCACTCCTTCTCTGATTTTTTTAATTGTGATTAAGAGGTTCTAGCAATGAGCATTGTTCCCATAGAAGTTTCTTACTATCTTTTTTTCCCAAAAGTGGTCAGCATTCTTGAAATTCACTTGTGCATTAGTTTTCTGGGACTGCTATAACAAAACATCACACCCTAAGTGGCTTAAACAACAGAAATTTGTTTCTCACAGTTCTGGAGGCTAGAAGTCCAAGATCAAGGCATTGGCAGCTTTAGTTTATCTGAGCCCTTTCTCCTTGACTTTAGATGGCAACCTTCTAACTGTATTCTCACCTGGTCTTTCCTACCTGTAATCATACTTTTGATGTCTCTTTGTGTGTCCCAATACCTACTTCTTATAAGGGCCCCAGTCAGATTGGTCTAGGACCCATCCTAGGCCTCGTTTTTTACATCTAATCACCTTTTTAAAGGCTTCCAAATATAGTCACATTGTGAGATACTGGGAGTTATGGCTTCAATTTACAAATTTTAGGAAGAAACAATTCAGCCATAACAACTGGGGAAGGTTTGGAGGGGGTCTCAGCACTCAGTGGGTAAATATTCAGTTAGTTGCCCAGTTTCCAGAATGTGTCTCCACCCTTGCTCTGCCTGTGGTTTCCAGGAGCAGATGTTCTCTTCACATTCTCCTGTAGCTAAACTTCAGGTTTCTGCCAGTGTGACCTTCACTGCCCAGCATGGAAGAGGATCTGGAGATTTCTTCTTAGTTTCATCGTAATTTATTCTTAATCATTTGATCAATCCTCCTCTTTTTAGTTCCAGTTTTATTTTCATCTTCAAACAAAGTCACAAATGCTATCAACTTTTGTGTGTTTGGGCTGTTATATAATGGTATATAATAGATTACATTTTCGTTTTTTCCTCTACTTGTTTAGAGATTATGTTTCGTAAGTATGTTGAGTCCAGAAATTTTGGTCATCTACTTTTTAGTTTCTGAAATTTTGTGACTCTTGTATCCTCTTCCATTCTCTTTGTCTTTGATTATTTATTTGTTCTGCAAAAATTCTTCCTTTGTCTGACATTAGAAGGGGGTTTCTAGAGGGAATAAATGTTTATGTTAAACCTGCCATCTTTAGTCAGAATTTATAAAATATTTAAGTGAGAGTATCCCATTCAAGTGGATATTATTCATAAAATTTAGATATATTACAAAATATATATTTGCAATTTTATAACTTCATTTGTTATTAAATGCACATTGTAAAATTTACTTCCCAGTTAAATCAGCTTAGCTTTTCCACTGTTTTTTGTAGTTTTTTAATTATAATTTTTGCTTAAATTCTACAGTTGTTAAGATTCAGTCCTAACTGAGGAAGTTAGAAAGAAGGCATAAATTCAACTGTCAAGGAATTGGTTGTCATCAGTCCAATTTCATTTAATTTTACTTTATACCTTCCCCTTTTTATATTACTAATAAACAAAATTACTACCAGAGAAACTTTTTTAAAAAAAGATTAAATTAATATTTTTGTATTTAAAAACAGTATTTGATAAATGTTTACTGAGAATATTAATGAAGTAGACAAAACATTTTTTATATTTCTTAATACTTGTTTATGCTACCAAAGTTATTTTTACAGTTGGGAAAGTCAAAGTTCAAAACAAATTTAGTAGTCATCTGAAGGAATAGCTGGTCTGTGCTGTCTACGGTTAGATTATGTAGTGTGTTTGCTCCAGTAGGGAAGGTATATGGATGATTTGGTGAACTAAAGCCAGAGTTTGCTTAGATTTCTCCCAAAGTGTTCCTGAGATTATTTTCATAAATAAATATTTGAGGGTGATTCCAGCTCAGGAATAACAGCAAAGCAAAACATATTTAAATCAACAAACTTCATAGATTGTACCATTGACTTTCAGAGCATAATTTAATCTTAGCTAAAAGCTGCCTTCTTTACAAGATGCATAATTCGATTTTGAAATTTTACATGCTCATCCTAAAAACCACCATTTACAAAAACAGAAAAAATTATGTCTTTCAATAGAATAAGTCAAACTCTTTCAAAACTTCTCTGGCAACATAATTCAAAAAGAGATGATTCAATTTTGAACAAAAAAAAATAAAATTATTTTTGTTATTCTTAAATAATTAAATAATATGATAAATAAATGTAATATATTTAAGATATAACATAATTAAACAATTATAGGTATATCTACATATAGTATATACATTATACATATATATATAAACAGAAAGTGACAGAGATAGAGAGACAGAGTGAAAAATGACTAATAAAAATTTTATCTTGCTGTATGTCATAAATCCAGGAAAAGGGGGAAAAGTAGATAAGAAAGTAGTGGTAATATAGGTATTATCTTAAGTTATTAGCAAAGCAAGTATATTGAAAAAGCCCTGCTGTGAAAATACTTTCTGGAAACAACCTGTTATTATTGACATAGACATATTAACATGATGAAAGCCAAGAAATTATTGTGATCTTGTTTGGAAAATCACACTGAACATTGCATATTGTATTCAAGAAAAGAAGTAACTATGTTTCCTTCTGGAACTCTGAAAATGTACTCTTCTAATACCAAGTAAAGAATCATGGTTCGAAGCTCCAGTTTTAAAAATAAGCTACTAATATTTTCTAACATAATAATCAAGATGAAAGAATTTTGATACATCTGCTCCTCTTTCAGTTTTTCCACCAAAAATATGGCTGCAGGGTTTTTAAAAAAGATTTTCCACATATAGTTGACAGTGTTTATACATATTGGAACAATTATAGTCACTTTTTTTCCATCCAGATTGATTCAAGGAAATGGGTATTAGAATAAAAAAAGAAATCATGCTCACATTTAGATGAGTATTTATTGAACACAGGTCAAAGTCTTTCTAAAGACAAGGACAACTTTGGCTCTAGCAGTGACTTCTGAAAAGCATCCAGGAAAATGTTCAGAAACAAATAATGAGTGTGTTATAAAATTCCCAAGGATGGCATAGTACATGATATGTTATGTAACTATATATTTACACACCAACATTCCTGTGGTTGGGTGAACGACAGAATACTGAGGCGGTAGCAAAGCTGGCCATATGGTAAGGTAGAAATTTCTATCACAAGAGTAATTTTTTGTGCAAGCCATTTAAATTTCCACAAAACTAGGCTATTTGATGAGCTCTTCAAAACCTTTTCTAGTTCCAAAATGACATGTTTTCTTTGTTTAGACAGATAGTATTTGCATTTTGATACAAACAAATCATATCTGTAGAAAATATATGTAATTCGAAAACAGGTAACAGGCATGAGCTATTTGTGAGTGGACAAATTTTCAAATTGTGTTTAGTCAACACGTTCTTCCATGTTTCATCTCCTTGTGAACAAATGAAAGCTCAGAACAAATAAAACTATTAGCAAGTGTCCCATAGTGTCATGATTTCTTTTCCAAACCACCCATTGTTAGTACCTCTCTCATTAAAATGTAAACACATGCTAAATTTAAAAAAACAAAGAGTAAATCACATTGTACTCATAACCTATTAGTCAACTATCTTTATTGAATGTATTTATGCCTAGCTGCATATTTGGAAAACTTGGCAAATGAGTCACTGAACTAATTTCTTATCTTTGGTAGTTCTGAATTCAACTCTGCCAAAGTGGGCAGACGAAAGAGGAAAACTACACTTCAGTAGGAGAAAATAGCAGATTTAAGTTGAATTTCAATGAAATATAACAGCATGATAATGACTGTCAGAGGATGGATAGCAAAAATATATATATGTGACTATTTTTAATACTGTGCAAATATTGAAAAAGAACTCAAAGTTCATGTTTATACCTGAATCATTGGTACTGCTCATAGTTATAAACTTTTTCAAGATAGATTTTTTCTTTGATTCTATCCATCTCTCATGCTTGAAAGGTGGTTGATATGGCATAGTATAGATGAGAATCGTGAGATTTAAAACTAAAATTAAAATCTGAGTGATTTTTTTAAACACAGAGTCTATAGAGCACAGCTGTGTATCAAAGGCCATTTAAAAGGCAAGTGGATAATTATACCCCGGAAAGAAGTTACATTGAGACGGAGAGAAAAAAGACTGAGAAACTACTAAAACTTCCTTTCAAAGTTGTAAAATTAGTACAAAATTTTAGAAAGGATTTGTGGAGTTTTTTGTTTGTTTTTGTACATGAGGGGAAGAAAAATGTCAAGCTGTAAGGAAACAAGTTCATCGAGGGCAGGAAGGGGTTAAAGCTCTGTGTGCTCCCTGCATCTCTATGCTCCTTTCTCTACAGAAATAAAGGAATAATGGTTCTCAAAGCTGAAACTCTCTTAGTTATGCTTTCTGCCTGACCGGGGTAGAGTAGCTGGGCCTACCCAGGCACAATAAGATTGTGAGTGGGAAGTACTTTGAGTTCTTTAGAGAGATATGTTTTATAAATACTATTATTATTAAAGCTATTATTAAAGCCGAGCCCTGGTTTTAGCTGATGTGCTTCTGCAGGCAGTGGGTGGGCAGCAGCCTACTTCACCGCCCTTCCAGAGGTACTTAGCATCCTCTTCCTTTCTCCATGCTCTGAATCTCAGTTCTATTGTTTTCTGTCTCTTCGCTTTCTCCAAGAGCTTACCCTCCCTGCTTCTCTCAGAAGGTCAATTCCCAGAGAAGGAGATAATCAGGCAGAAAATCTCAGAAGAACAAATCAAAGTAGCAATTTTAGTAAAAATAGCTGGATTTAGCCCATGATAAAATAGCTTTTTACAGAGTTTTCCTTGCACACACATTCATTACTGTACATCTCTCCCACACACTGTATTTGTCCAAAGGTGTCAGCTGGCTAGAGGTTTACATCTTCTTCGGGCATTCTTACAATTCCTCCCGCTGCCTCTTAAGATGAGCACTTATCAGTTGTGTCCTGTCTTACTGTAGTCACACACAATTTGGCACATGTGCAACTTCCACATTCCCAAGGCAACCCATTTTATAAAAACGTTTTAGGATTCTTTTCTTTCTCTCTTTTAAGAAAAGCGTTTGAAATTACATTTTTTGGTGTCCAAAATTTAATGTCCTCCCACACGTATTTTAATTGTAGCTTGCACCTAGGAACACTCAGAATAATAATTGAAGCATATATGGATATAGGAAAGATATGTCAATAGGAGTTAGTTCTCACAGGAAACTCTGAAATGAGAAATCCCCCACAAAAGATTCAAAATCGATGTGGAGCTCTGCCATGTTTATCACACTGCAGTTTGTAGAATAGATATTTTCTAAATTTCAGAGGCTTTGAGATGATTCTTTCAAACGGCACCCAGAAATACATGAAATTAGTCTTTTTTTCATGTGAGTCAAACACATGGTACAATAGTTCTCAGATCAGCCTTTACATAACGAACGCCTAGGTCCCTGAGAACAGGATTTTTAGGTCATCTGCCCCAACCTTCTCAGTTCTGAGATGAAGAAATAATAACCAGAAGGGTGAAGTCCCTTCTAAATTATATAATTTGTGATAGGGTGAGGACCAAAATCAGGTTCTCTGATTCAGTGAATTTTCTGTTAGGTATTCCTTCAATCACTATGTTCTATTATTCATTATGCTTTTCAGAAGCAGGAGAAAAATTGCTGAATGAAAATGAAAACTTTAATAATAAAATCAAACAACTAATATTACTAGTTTTCTTAAAGATTTGGAAACTCTGGATTTCCTATTTTGTTTTAGATTAATATATTTTATGAGAAAACATATAATAAGATTAGATGAAATTTGAAAATACAAAAAAGAAAAAATATAGAAAAATATATAAAAATAAAAATCACTTCCCAGGGCCAATTCATATATATGTACATATGTACAAACACATAAATAAGATTGAATTGATACTGGAAAAATAATTTTATGTATTTATTCTTTTCTTTAGCTTTGTTTATGAGCATTTTCCCATGGCTTTAGACAGTTTAAATACATTTTTAATAATATAATATGTTATGTCCCATTTGCCCAAAATTTTAAACCATCTCCCATTCAAGGTATATCCTACTTTATATATTTTTTTCTATTTTATATTTTTCATCTGTTTCCAGGAGGGAGACAATACTTGCTATAGAATAATACACAAAGCAAACTAAAAAAAAATAATTTGTATTTACAAAGAAGTCTAAAACCTCCAAACTTAAATTTATATTGGATTTTGATATCTGCGATTACTACTACCTAAAAAGCCTTGAAATCAAGATTAAACCCAAGACAAATATGTTATTCTTCTCTTACTAGAAGATAGAAATGGCTGTCACAGGACTCTTACAGCCAATAAAATGATATTACAAACATCTTATAAAATTAATTTAAAATAATTGGCTGTGGAATCTGGAGAGATAACTAGATCTGTGCAATGATAAACCAGGAAAAGAAGAAACTATAAGAAATTTTAAAACAGATTTCAGTCCTGATCATGCAAACTGAAGAAAATGGTATTTATCACTTAACAAAAATGGTATTGCATCTACAACATGCCAAGCACAGTGTTACGTGGCGGAAAAAATAAAAAGGTACATGAAATATATATATACTGGAGACTAGTATAAAGGTGTCTAATCTAATTATTATATCATGGACATATGCAGAGTGGTGTGGAATGGCAGAAGAATGATCAATTAATTTTGACCCATGTTTGGAGAAGGACATGGAAGACTTCTCAGAAGAAATAGTTGAGAATTATTACCCTGGGGTGAAAGGTAGAACACGTGACAATTAAACTGTTATGAATAGATAATAATTGTGTGCTGGAGAAATAACAGAAGATTCATTCCATCATTTATTCAACAAAAATTTACAGAACACATACCTTATACCAGGCAATATTCCAGGCATTGAAAACAGCTGTGCAGCAGATAGTCAGAGCCCCTACCCTTTGAAAAAGAGGAGGAAGTCTTGTGTCTGGAATCAAGGTCAATTTGGGGACTAGGGATATAACTGAGTCATGAGCACAGAGACTTTTATTTAAAACCATAGCACTAGACAAGATCATCTAGGAAGTGAGGAAACAGGAGATTAAGAAGAAAATTTGAGCCTTGGAGCTCTATAACACGTAAAAGTCAGAAAGAAAAGGCAGAGAGAAAAAATAGCTGGTTAGTCCAGGAAATAGTCAGGAAAACCATGATGGTGAGGAGTTTCAGAAAACAGGTGGAAAAAGTGTTTCAAGAAGCAGATTGTGATCAACTAAGTATAGCAAGTATTAAGTACATCAAGTGAGACAAGGACTGACAATGCACCGTTGGATTTCACTGGACTATTGGGGAAGAAAACTTTATTAATTTAAGAGAAAATGGGAGATGAGACATTAAAGACAATAAAGAGTATGAAAAACAAATTCGTGGAATTTTTCTATAAAGGGAAAAAGCGTATGAAGGATTAAAACAGACATGATAAAGTGTTTCCAGTTTTGCTTGCTTCAACCTGGCTCTCATTCCCTGTTTTGTTTTGTGTTCCCTTTCCACCATTTTTGCTATTTTTACCTTGGACCTTGTCTGAACAGCCAACTACAGGCTTATCAAAACAGCTCTTAGAAAAAATTGTTCTGACAGTTATTGGGATGTCAATGCGCCAACAAGCCGAAGTAGAAGGAATGAAAAACTAAAACACCTTCCAAGTCTCCCAACAGCAAGTTTCATAACAATTAGAGTTGAAACTGCTACCTGAGCCAATCCACGTATCCCCCTCTCTTGTCCACCCCTTGTAAAATCTGGCTTAGACTCAGGGATTTACCTGATCTCCCGATGCTCTCTGACATGCATGAAGTGAATAAAGCCTTTAACCTCTACTTTAGTTACATAAACTATTTTTTCCCTTCAACAGAGAAATGGGGTAGTTTTCGTGGCGATTTACCCTCCAGGCATATAAAGATGAAAATCATTCCTGATTGTTTTTAACGAAAATAATCCTGCAAAGAGGGAACAATCATGATGTGTGAGGAAGGGGAATGAATAATTGCAGAAGAAATATTTGTGTATCCAAAAAAGATGGTATCCAACAGGAGGAAAGAGAACTTATCTGTTAATATTATTAGAGGAGGAAAACAGAGAATGACAATGCAGACCATAAAAGGATTTAGTGGTAGTAAGAACAAGAAATTATCTTCTGATAGCTTCTATTTGCTCAATGAAATAAGTCATTATGTAAGAATGAGGAGAGAGGATGAAGTGTTAGCATTTTATGGAGAGATAAGAAAGTAAGATATGGTATCTTCTGTATTATTGGTATCTAATTTATTGAATTATGATCCTGGAGTGAATTGACTGGGAAATGTGATAAGATTGAGAGGCAGACCCAGGAACCATTTGAGATGATATGCTGTGGAAACATAATTTAGGTACAGATAGATAACGAATGGAGTGCACTGTTATTTTTTGAACAATGAGGATACATGATTTTTAAACAAGTGCAGATAGGATTTGGTTCTGCTTATAAACATGCTGCTTTATGATGATTTTATGACAATACTTTGTTTTGAAACCCATTTATTCAATTTTTTCTCTGGAAAATATTAGATTATTCCTGTAATGATAAGCAAAATAATTTATGTACATATATACTTAATAATTACTTTTTGAAGCTAGCTTCAGAATAATTTATAAGCCAATTAAATTATTTTTTAACTTATTAATTGCAAATTATTTTCTCATATATTCCTTTAAATACTATTTGAAAATATGAATATTTGGAAACAAGCTAAGTTCTATTTTTCTCAGGAAGTGCATTCAAAATGCCATGTCTTTCTGATCACAAAAATAGTACATGTTGTTTTTCAAGAATTTGAGAAATATAAGCATTTATAATGAATAAAATAATAATCTATAATCTTAAGTTAGAGATGTAATAATTTTAATCAATACAGCACTCATCGTATAAATATATAATTATTTATTTAATTGGCTATGTAGGTTACTTACAGATGCAAACTGTATTTGTAAAGGAATTTGCTAATGAGAATTACAGAAGTGGAAGGAGCCTGCATAATTGTAATACAAGAGTAGCTACTTTTGAAAATTTCAGAAAATTAGGCAAAAGATGGAAAATTATGATGTCAGAATCCGAAGTTTTCAAAGATTTTATTATGGTCTCCCAGAACATGGCTTGTCTGTCCACCTTCCCCAATTTTAAGTCTTCCATATGACCTAGACCTAAATCAGGAATAAGCCTTTATTCTCTCTGAATCATATCAAAACATGTATTGTATTACTTTGGGAAACCTCAGATCGAATAAAACCAGGTCAGGTTAACCACATGGCAATGTTTTTTTAAGCTTGCTGCAAGTCCTTTTATCAATGCAGTTTATTATTGTCACAGGGCAAGGTCTTCTGAGTCAGAATGTACATGAACTGGGCCAAATTTTGGATATTTTGAAAAATTTTTAAAAATAAAGCATTATATACAAAATATACAGTGCAAAAGTGGTTTTAAAAAGTGACATCTGAAATAACCTTCCTTCTTCAAAAAGTAATTACTGGATACACAGGATTTAAAAAACATAGATATAAGAAAAAATAGATTCCCATCAAAATCACATTCTCAAGGTAACTATGTGGATGTTTAAAATTTTAAGGCAAAAAGAAACCCTCAAGTTTTTCTGAATTTTTTGGCCTTACAATGGAATATGATATTATAATAAGGGAATTTATTTTACTTGTGAGCTTCTTCCCCCTCATTTATCAAAATCACAGACTCATGAAGTACACAGATAGTAAAAAAAAAAAATTGAGTTCAGAGAGATACTTTTCTGAGAATAAAATAAAAATTTCCAGTTAATTGCATCTTGTTTCAAAATCACCACAAACTGAGAAGATTGATAGCCAAGAATGAAGAAAATAAACAATTACAAAAATAGGTACAAAGAAATGTTGTTTCCTTTCTCTTCCAGAAAGGATCCTACTAGTAATAGATGCTAGACACGTGCTTGGGCCTCATCACGGGATTGGCCTACTGAATGAAGTAGATCTACTGATGAAAAACCCATCTTTCTGCCAGCCACAGAAAGATAAAGTGACTTGTCAAAAGATGTGGAAATGTGCAAAAATCTAACATTAGACAGAGTTTGGATTATTGTAGATTCGAAGAGAGTGTTGGGATTTTGAACTAAGTTTTAGCAGGAAACCAGTGGAGTGATTTTCAGGAGCAGAAAGCCAGAAACAAGGCAGGATTTTATTCCTTAAACAAATCAAAGATATGAGCTCAGTCTACCATTCTGAAGGAGCTCATGTGGTGAACACAGCTCCAAGAAACAAGAATTTTAGGTGGATTTTCCTGAGTTCTATATAGATTTTAGTTATCAGCCCTTTATTAGATGTATAGCATGCGAATATTGGGTGCAGTGCGCACTGTCTGGGGGATGGACATGCTTGAAGTTCTGACTCAGGTAGGACAAAGGCAATATATATAACCTAAACATTTGTACCCCTGTAATATTCTGAAATAAATATATATATATATAAAATTTAAAAAAGAATTTTAGTTGGAGATTAAATCTTGATAAACTTTAAGTGAGATTTTATAAAGCATGTTGCCTTCTTATAATCCAATAAATTCAAAGTAAATAATTTTTTTATATTTCATGCATAGCATTTATTTTTCTCTCTAATTTCTTAAATGGATTGGGACTTGGATATCTTTGGGTTAGGAAAAATAGCAGTGTATTCTACTGTTTTCTATCTGTATTCTACAAATAACTAGCCACATCCCCCAAAATTGCACAGGTGTGGTGAAGAACAATAAGTGATTAGAAAAAGAATGTACATAATTAGTAATTGAACTGGGATAGGCACATTAATAACACTGGGAAAATCTAAAGCATATATACCTGTGAGAACAATTATCATTTTTCTTGTGTTTGAAAGTATGATATAGGGAGGTATGGTTAAAAGGAACTTCAATCATAATTTGTAATTTCATATATTGAAGACTTAAGGTTGTTATTACATTTGTGATTCACTTACCCATTGCCATGCCCATAAGTCCTTTACCAAATCTGCAGGTGAAAAGAAAAGACAACCAACCATACAAACAGACAAAAAGGTTTCAATCAAACGAAGAAAATGTAGCATTCATGAGGACGTAAGTGGGGCGTAGGGTGGCGTGAATATGCTGGCTTCTACATTATTTCATGCCCCCATTAGTCCTTCTCAGAGGTAAATAAAATGCTCCACTATCAGGAACACACTGAAAATCAACAGTTTAGCAGATGAAAATTGCTACATACGCTGTGACACATAAGTCTTGTTTCCATTTTGTTCTACAGTTAGAAAAGACTCATATTTTCATTTCTAGTTTCTCTCCTGAAAGACTTTCTCTTTTTACACTGTAGAACAAAATAGAAACAAATAAATTGTTTTCAAATTATTAAAGTCTTAACTACTTAGAAATTGAGAAATATTTTGATAACCCTTGAGTCAAATCAAATGTGAAATTTTAAAGTATTTGTACATTAATTAAAAGAATAAATAATAGCTCATGCTTCATATAAAACCTACAGAGGTTTCCTTTAGTAGCAAGGAAAAATAGAAAAATAATATCAAAAAGCCAAAATAAATTAAGAAGAGAGAATTATAGATAAGAGCTAAAATAAATAGAAAAATGGCAAGTGAATTAAAAACTGGATATTTGAATATTTGGATTAAATGTATTAAATATACAAACCTCCTAAAGAACTGATAAATGAAATAGAAAGAAAAATAGGCAAGTCTGTAAATATGTTTTAAAGGTATAACACATACTGGCAAATTTAATAGTACTAGAGGAAAACATTACCTACGAATCTATTTGAAAATATTAAGGAAATAGATAATTTCCTAGAAGCATATACATTATCAAAATTAACTCAAGAAGTGAAAAAGCTTGACTATGAAAATTTACCTGACAAATTTGGAAATATAATCAAAGTTCTAAACATTGGAAAAGAGACGAGGACCAGATATGTTCACAACTGAATTTTAGTTGACTTTTAAATAACATATCATCCCAAAGTTTTCCAAACTCTTCTAGTCAAAGGCAAATTAAACCTTCCCAATTTATTTTATAAGGTAAACATGTGTTTATAAATAAAATCTTTTACAGTAAAAAATAATTCTATATACTCACCTCTTATGAATAAAGATGCAGAAATTATTTTTTAAAAATTCAAACAGATCTATTCCAAACATCCATGCTTCTGTTCTTGTGCTATTACCATGCTAATTTAACTATTATTGCTTTATAGTCCAGCTTGAACTAAGGGAGACTGATGCCTCCCAGTTTGTTCTTTTTACTTAAGATTGCTTTGGCTATACGAGGTTTTCTCTGGTTCCATACAAAGTGAAGAATTATTTTTTCTATCTGTAAAGAAAGCTGGTGGTACTTTGATGGGGATTGCATTAATTCTGTCGATCACTTTAGGTAATATTGACATTTTAACGATATTGATTCTACCAATCCATGAACAAGGTAGATTTTTCCATCTGTTTACATCATCTGCAATTTATTTTTTTAGTGTTTCGTAGTTCTCCGTGTATAAATCTTTCATATCTTTCGTTAAATATACTCCTAGATATTTAATTTTCTTTAGGGCTATAGTAAAGGGTATTGCGTTTTTGATTTGAGTTTCTGCTTGATAGTTCTTGGCATATATGAATGCTTCTGATTTGTGTGTATTGATTTTGTAACCTGAAACTTTACCAGATTCATTTATCAAATCTAGGAGTCTGTTGGATGAATCCATGGGGTTTTCTAGGTATAATATCATATCATTGGCGAAGAGCAAGAGTTTGATCTCATCTGCCCCCACTTGGATGCTCTTAATACCGCTCTCTTGCCCAATTGCTATAGCTAGGACTTCGAGCACTAATAGATCTGAGATACCAGAGATGAAACCATCATCATATGGTAACCTAATCTTTGATAAAGCAGACAAAAATATACATGGGGAAAATAATCTCTCTTCAATAAATGGTGCTGGGAAAACTGGATAGCTACATGCAGAAGATTGAATCAGAATCCCTACTTCTCACCTCTCACAAAAATTCACTCAAGATGGATAACAGATTTAAACCTAAGGCATGAAACCCTAAGAATCCTAGAAGAAGATGTTGAGAAAACCCTATCAAACATTGGTATAGGCAAAGAATTTTTGAGGAAGACCCTCAAGGCAATCACCACAGCATCAAAAATAAACAAATTGGATCTGATCAAATTAAAAAGTTTCTACACAGCCAAGGAAACTATCAGTAGAGCAAATAGAAAACCTACAGAATAGGAGAAAATATTTGCTCTCTACACTTCTGATAAAGGTTTAATAACAAGAATCTA
>VBSM01002608.1:143894685-143921656 GCA_008086735.1 Cheirogaleus medius
CATAATGAGTGAGATGCGCACCACCTGGAGGATGGACACGCTTGAAGCTCTGACACAGTGGGGGGGAGGGATGGCAAGGGCAATATATGTAACCTTAACAATATTTGTACCCCCATACTATGATGAAATAAAAAGGAAAAAAATTCAAACAGAGTCCTGCAAAAAAGTATCCACAGATCACTACAATAATGGATAGGGAGAGTTCACTCCAGGAATGTGAATGAGTGAAACAAGAAATTGATCAATACAATTTATTAAATATATCATACAAAATAAGAGAAAAAATACAACCATACAAATGGATGCCAAAAATTAATTTGTTAAAATCCAGCAGTAATTCCTAATAAAAATAGAAAAATAAAACTATATAAATGTGACAAAATGACTTATTAAAATATAATAAATACTACACATCAATGATGAGGTACAAAAATATTTTTATTTAAAATCAGGAATTAAGCATGGATAATCCCTTCTTATAACCATTTTTACTTAACATTTTCTAAAATTTTTCAGCAAAAGTAATGTCAAAAAATAAGTAGAATAAACCATAGAAAAAGAAAAAAATTAACCCAGTTTTTTTCAAAAAACACATATACACACATGCATACACAGTTTTTAATAGAAACTCATGACTCTCTAGTAAGAATACAACCAATTTACAAAAACATTACAATTAATAAAAGAATATTTTATGTTATTGGGATAGATGGGACTTCATCTTTTACCTCCTATAAGTATCTGGTCTATTTAGAGATTGAGCATTTAAAGATGCCAGACATACAATATTAGTTCTTAATTTTATTTATATAGTATTAATAAATTAAATGACAGGCATAAACTCCTCAAATTCTAGAGCTGCAAGTTGCTTGAAAGATTTTCTATTTCAATCCTTAACACACTATAGAAATATCTCTGTAAATCACAGTGGTGACCACTAAGCTCATACTTAAAGCATGCCCATTTGTAGCAAGCTCCTAATCTCACAGAAAATATGTTCTACACTGAACTGAAATATGTCTTCTCACAATTTCTATCCATGAGCCCCAGCTCTATTTTCTGAAAGCTCCTGTAGTGACACAGCTATTCCTTTTCTATCTCAATGGCATTTAGTCTAATATCAATTCATACTATCTTATTTTCAACAACTATGTCAGTGACAAAGAGTACTACTGCTGTCTTTGTTAATTGTTTATAACATTTGGGGGAAAAAAGATAGTGATACAGAGCTCTGTTATTTGTGGACCAACTATGTATTGCTTGACAGATGAAGCCATTGTCTGCAGAACCTTCCACAACTGCCTCTTCAGTTTGCATTATCCCCTAGTGGTTTATAAGAATGGATGATTGAGGCAAATTTGAAAATCTTGGTTAACCTGATCACTGAGATTTTACCATAAGGCTCAACATAAGGCACTCAAATTTTCTGTTCTTTCTGCTTCACCAACTTTGAGATTGGCATTGGGGACTCAACTGTTTTAAATTCCTATTAAGAGAAAAACAGGATTCCAACATAAGGAATGCCCTAGTTGATGATGACAATGCATTCTCTTCTAAAATAGCATCTTTAACAGTGAGAAACTTTAGCTCAAAGAAAAAAGTTAACCCAGTGCAAGTTGACATATTAGCCTAATAGTTTTAGAAAAAACATCTTCACTTTATCTTATAGATATAAGAATTAAAATTAAGAAGAAATGTTTAAAGAAGTGGTAGTTTACCTTATATTATAGAAAAGTGAACTGTGTATGTGGCATATGCTGTATTCTTAATAAGTGTTTAGTGAATGAGAGAAGTATATTTCAAGTACTTTATTTAAGGGAGTATTTTATATCTGGGTTCTCTGTTCTGATTTATTGGTCTATACCTCTGTTCTTGTGCCATTACAATGCTGTTTTGATTGCTATAGTCTTGTGGTATAGCTTGATGTCTGGTAAATTGATGCCTCCCAATTTGTTCTTTTTGCTTAAGGTTGCTTTGGCTATACAGGGTGTTCTCTGGTTTCATATGAATACAGCTGCACCAAAAATAAACCAATGGGACCTGATCAAATTAAAAAGCTTCTGCACAGCCAAAGAAACGATCATGAAAAAATGCTCAATGTTTCTCATCATCAGGGAAATGCAAATCAAAACCACAATGTGATATCACTTAACTCCAGTGAGAATGGCTTTTATCAAAAGTTCCAAAACAAGAAATGCTGGCATGTATGTGAAAAGATAGGAACACTTATACACTGCTGGTGGGACTGCAAACCAGTACAACTACTGTGGAGAGTCGTATGGAGTTACCTCAAAGAACTATAAATAGAACTACCACTTGATCCAGAAATCCCACTACTGGGTATTTACCCAAAAGAAAAAAAGACATTCTATAAAAAGACACCTGCTTTCAAATGTTTACGGCAGCACAATTCACAATTGCAAAGAAGTGTAAACAACCCAAGTTTCCATCAGTACATGAGGGGATTAATAAAATGTGGTATATTTATACAGTGGAGTACCACTCAGCCATTAAAAATGGTGAATTAATACCTCTTGTATTAACCTGGATGGAACTGGAGACCATCCTTCTAAGCAGAGTATCACAGAAGGGAAAAACAAACACCACATATACTCACCATTAAATTGGTACTAATTGATCAACACTTATGTGCACATATGGAAATAACATTCATCGGAAATCAGGTGGGTGGGAGGGGGAGGGTACAATGCACACTATCTGGGTGATGGACATACCTCTAACTTTGACTCAAACAGTACTAGAGCAATTTATGCAACCAAAATATTTGTATCCCCATAATATCCTGAAAGAAAAAATATATATACAAATAAAATAAGTAATAGAAATTTTAAAATGGGGTGCTTAATTGTTTTATTTGATTAAAGGGAAATGCTACTGGAAGACATTTTGATTCAAATTAAGAAAAGAGCATTTTTATCATTAGAGCTATTCAACAATAAAATTAACTGTCATAAGTTTATAATCCCATAGGTAAGTGTATGCAAATAAAGGTTAGATGATTTCTGCCAATGGGGAAAAAATATCAAGAAAAAGGAAGTGATCAACTGTCAAATATTTCAGATAGTTTAAGTTAGACAATAACAGGAAATGGTTTTTTGTATCTAGAAACCTAGAAGTCATTGCACATTTTTCTTAGGGCCATTTCAGTGAAGAGGTTATGTAATTTTAATGAAAGTACTGAAATTGAACATTGGTCAGTCTGAACTAATTTATGTACCCATCTTCAATTCACTTTGAATAAACTGTACTTTACAAAGTTTGCTCTGTAGCTCAAGAATCTGCTGGCAAAATACATCAAATAGTGCAGTTTACCATGTAGGGAACACTGTTAACATACCAATAGTCTACTGTTTACACTACATGTATACCATCAGTCAAAAGTTTTGCTTTATATGAAACTAAAAGTTACTGAATCTCTATCTTTAATGTAGACAGCAATATCTGCCATTTTAGAGATATAAAAATTAAGTGACTTACCAAAGATCAAATAATACTAGCTTTCTAATACTAGCAATCATCCATAGTGATTTCACTCTATGCTAGACATTATTCTAAGCAATTGACATAGATCAGTCTATTTAATCTTCATAAACACTCTGGTTCAAATGTATTCTTATGATAATCATTTTGCTGATGGAGCAACTAAGGCACATGAAGGTCATATTTGCCCAAGGTCATTTATCTAGTGAAGTTGCGGAACTAGAATTAAAATCCAGGAAGATTAGCTTCAAAATCCAGACTCTTAAGTAGTCACTCTATTGCCTCTCACAGAGGAAAGGAGTGACTGAGTTGTGATTTAAACCCATTTCTTTTTACCCCCAGCCAACTTTTATTATCTCCTCAGGTGCTAGAAATCTCCCTGATTTGTAGTGGAGAAAGAGAAAATAGTCTAATTTATATAATTATGTTAAAAGGGAAAAAAATTACCTGAGACTTAGAAAGAAGCCAAGACAAACTAAGAGTTTTGCCTAGGATTAGATAACTGGTTTTAAAAGAGAAGAGGGAATTAGAGAAAGAGAGAGAGAAAGCATTTGATTTATTTCTTTGGTATCAACCTCATCATCAATGGGTTAAACTAAATTTCACTAAGAAGTCTCCTTCAATATCAAAGTAATATAATAGATAGTAAAGTAATATGGCAGATCTAAGTAATAGAATAAAACACCATCTAAATGAGATCTGTGGTTTTATATGAACTTTGCTCACAGAAGTCACATTAGTCTTTTGAGTTAATTCTTTCACTTAAAAATGCTTCTACATTTAGAATAATTGGTGATATATTAAGAGTTTATCATTAAATGCCATCATCTTCCTAAAAATTAGATTGATTTTGCTAAAAGAAGTTTGATGCACTTTAAACGTGAATACAAAGTCTAAAAGAAGTAAAGATATTTATTCTCAATTTATCAAGGAAAGGTTCCTAGATTTAAAAAAATAACAATAAATAATTATAAAATCAGTGTAATAATATATAACCATGTAGAAAATTAGCTCTTTTACCCAAAACACATACTTAAATTTAGCCACTATGCACTAAAATTAAAGGGTCCAAGGGTAAATGTATGTTTTTTGCTTAATAATACATTAAATTATTTTTCTTTTCCTCTGTACTATAAACTCCTCAGGTACAGCAATCTTTTATTTACCTTTATGCACTAATTAAAAGAGAAATAAATTTAAGTCTGAATTGAGGAAACTATTCCTATGTCTATCAACATCAGATGTGGTTAAAAAAGAGACACAAATAGATTTTAGAAATGTTGCTATGCGTGTGTTAATAAACAGGAAAATCCCCTGTAAATTTATTAAGTAAGACTACTTTCTATGTAAAAGCCTGACTGTTGTCCAAAGATAAAGAATGACAAACTTTTATCAATTAATATTCTTTTTCAGCCTCTAAACTACGACAAAAACAATAACACAAATAACAATAAAATTATTTATGAGGCTTTCATTTCATCCTGATACTACACCAAAAGAATTACAGAAATATGTTCCAATCATATTCACAATTTATGGTGAAAAGCTTATCAAATAATTAAAGATCTACAAAAGTAACAGAATAACACACACACACACACACACACACACACCCCCCTTGAGCTTTGTGTCCAAACAGAACTGAATCAACTAACCTTTTCATGAGTTTTTAATCTAAGGAGAAAATAAACACACATTCACGTTACACGAAATTTTTAAATTCATGGTGACAGAACTACTCATGTAATCTCCTGGGTACCTGATGTGCTGAATAGATGGAGTTAATACATAATTTAGTTTTTATAGATTTCTAGATGGCTTCTGCTTCATTCTTATACAGTTGTAGGCACACCAAATTTTTCTCATTAGTGTTGCCTGGCTTAGGAGAATTTGCTTGTTATTTTGAAAAAAAAAACTCTTAAAGTATACTTCAAAGCTATTTTGATATGTGTGAAATGATACATTAGTTTGAACTTGAAGAATTTGTCTTGCAGGAGGTCTACTGCATGTGATTTAGATTGCTTTCCAAACGGGAGGTGACATCTTAATGATTTTAAGGTCTCCAACTTCAATAATCAATAGTTCTAAGATAGAAGGCTTTCTAATAAGTTTGTCAATTTGTCTCATTTCTGATACCAACTAAAATCATTTAGCAAAATATCTTTGTTCCAAACAAATTGTGCTTCATATGTCTAAATTTCCTTCCCAAGTACCATTCTGGCAACACAGTCTGTCCTTGTAAATTTAATTGCAGATTGGTGCTGGGACAGTACAGGACATATTGGAGAGACATTAGAATGGTAGTGTGCATTCATATAAAATATTTCTACTAGTGTCTCATCTGTACTTTTCTGGAACTCCAACAATATTATGATCATGGAAAAAAGAGAATAAATGGATACTATTTGTGTAAGATAGTTATGCCTTACTGTTCTTTACTTTAAATGAGCCACATTTCCACACTTACCCGAGCTTGAATAAGATTGAATCAATTTTAAAGAATCAAAGATGCATGAAATAACCCTTGTTACTTATAAATGTTTTTATTTCAATAGATTTAGGGGTTACAAGTATTTTTTGTAACATGGAGGAATTGTTTACTGCTGAAGTCAGGGCTTTTAGTGTACTCATGACCAGAATAGTGTACGTTGTATCCGCATTTATGCAAATATTTTAAAAATGAGTTGGCTGTCAGAAACTTCACTTTTTCCATATACCTGTTTATTTATCAAACATTTTATTTATATCTTTAAGAATTAATCCTCCAGACTTGACAAGACTTTTTTTGATAGTAAAAAACAATTTTCTTCTCTAAACTTCTTTTCTTCCTTTCCCACATGTCTGTTTGTGATTTTTATAAATTTGTATTTCCTATTTAAACAATGATCTAGATTTTACTGGAGGAAAGGGAAAGAAAGAGTTCAAAGATGTGGTAAATTGCTGTTTTCTTGCTTTATTTTAATCATAATTCCTTTCCACTTAGAAACATTTTCACAGAATATGATGTTTGTTTCATTTAAAAAAAACTATGAAATGAAATAACACAGACATAGGGAATGATGGTGACATGTGTCTCATGGAGCATTTTAAATACCAATTTTGACAATTTAAATGTTTTGTCGTTGACTAAAATGTACTATATATATTTATCACTAGAGATGTTTTATTTTAAACTAAAAGTTCTGCCTTGTTTATAGAAGTAATATGTGCTGGGCTTCAGTGCAATTATCTTTAAATATCTATAGCTGTGTTGTATATGTTATAGTAGATTAATTATTTCTAAAATAAATGAAACTTATGGAAATGTGACAAGATAAACTGAGTAATTCTGTTTATTCAGCAGAGGTAAGATACAGGAAAAAAACGAGAGAGTGATGGGCAGGTTTGGAAAGGGGAGGAGAAAGAACATGGGCCAGTTCCTGGTGAGCTGCAAATCTGATCAGATGGTTAATGGAAATTGAGGTTGGTGGATCAGGGCAGGAGACAGTAAGAGCTATGTGGCAGAGAAGTTCTTGACAGATTCAATAAAGGGATTAGAAATTAGAAAACAGTAGAGGTAAATGGGATCACCGTGGAAAGTGGAGCCGCTACATGGCATCTTTCTGACATGAAAATAGTTCTACAGGGATAAGTTTGTGCTTTCCAAGTTTCCAAGAAGACTGCCTTGAATGTGCCTTGTATTCATTTTCCACTGTTTCATAAAAAAAATTACCACAAATTTAGTGGCTTAAAAGAGGAACCATTTATTAGTTCACAATGCTTCAGTTCAAAAGCTCCCTGCTTAGGGTTTCACAAGGTCATGATCAAAGTTGTAGCCAGACTGGGCTCTTATCTGGAGGCTCTGGGGAAAAAAATTGTTTCTAGGTTTGTTCATATTGTTGAGAGAATAGAATTTTTAGTGGCTGAAGGTCTGAAGTCCATTTTTCCTTGCTGTTTGCCAGTCGGGAGCCACTTTTGGCTCCTAGGTGTCACCTGCGTTCCTTCTTATGTGGCCCCTCCGTCTTTCAAGTAGCAACGGCCCAGCAAGTGCTCTTCATGAAGTGAATCTCTCAGTTCCTCTTCTGCCACCAGCTACAGAAAATTTTCTGCTTTTAGAAGGTTCACCTATTTGGGCCTGGTGATCCCAGATAACCTTCATATCTTAAGGAGCCTGGGTCAACTGATTAGAACCTTGCTTATATTTGCAGACTCCCTCTTGCCATGTGATGTAGTCATAGGAGAGATGTCCCATCAGATCACAAATGAGGGAATTATATAAGGGCAAGAGTTATGGAAGGGCATTCTTGGAAGTCTGTTTGCAACATGCCTTTTAGAATTTAGATGAAATTTTCAGACATTTATACTGAATGCTACAAAAGTAGATTTTTAAAAGTTTTTAAAATGCCTTCGATTAATTAGGTTTAGGAGAATGTTAGAACCAAATACATCATGAATGAGTTTAATTAATATTCTTAGTTTGAATCATTCACCTATTCACCTCAACAAGAAGATTATAATTTTGAATCTGAACTGATACCACTGAGACACATTGCTTAGTAAAGGGAAGGAAAGTTAGGAAACCAGGAATGAGTGAGAATAATATCAGCTTTATTTTAAATCATACTTCTCCTCTGAAAAGGATTGCAATCCTACCTCCCTCATATCTTTGAGGGATTGGTTCCAGGATCCTTGTGGCTACCCTCCACAGATCCTCAAGTCCCTTATATAAAATGGCCTACTATTTGCTTATATAGTTATATAGCTTATACACATCTTCCTGTATACTTTATATCATCTCTAGAATACTTGTAGTCCCTAATACAATGTAAATGCTATGTAAATAGTTTTCATACTATGTTGCTTTTTATGTGTTATTTTTATTGCTGTATTGTTATTTTGTATCTGTTTATTCTTCCTAATATTTTAGATCTACATGTGGTTGGTTGAATGGCTGAATGCAGAATCCTCCATATGGAGGGCCAATTTTATTTGCATTCTTGAAATAAATTTTTCCTTTTTATTAGAATTTTGATCTAGTTAGGGATGGTGGCTCATACTCATACAGTAGAGTAAGTTTATGAGGCACCTAGTCATGTGGTTTCTCAAACTCAAAAGGTAGCAGTGTCAATGTGATGCCAAATGATTCTAATTACAAGTGAAAAAACCCAGATGCTCATTTGCAAACTTTTGTCTAGAGTCATTATCACTAAAACAGTAATTTCCACACTTTAGTTTGGGTAAAGTTTTGATATCAAGAAGTAATGTTTTCCTTTGAGTGTACATATGGCATTTTCCATTAATATTAAAATTAAAATTATCAACACATTTTTTAAATGATAAGACCCAGGAATGTACACACAGTATTTTCTTTGTCTTTAGGATTGTATTACTAATTTATCTGCTGTAGCTCTTCTCGCTATTCTTTCAGTATTTCTGCCACTACATTTCTTAATCACATGCAAATGGACAGTAGGAATAGTTAATGGACTGATGGACAATGAAAAGAATAATTACACACCCAACAACACAATACAATGGGGTTAAATTATTTTTTAAGTAACCTATGCATAATTTAGTGATGACTTCATGAAATACTTTTTGAAAATTTAGAAATCCATAATGTCAAAGTTTTCTACTCATTTATGGTAGTCACTTATACACAATTTATGTATAGCACTGAGATAGTAAAGACAACCAACATAGTAAAATAAAATTTTCAAATTTCATGTTCTGGTATAAATCTAAAGTACAGAAATGTGGCATGGCTCTTTTATGATTATCTTCCAGTTCTGGACCTGGTTTTATAGAAAAGAATTGTGCTTCCAAGCTTAGGTTATCCTTGTGACTTCTTACCCACCAAAAAATTAGCAGGAGTGACTCAGAGCTAGATTGAAAAAATGAATTCAAGATGGAAATATACTCCTTTGCATGAAAGTGATGATGCCAGATGATTCATTTTCCTACCAGTTCCTAGGGTGTAATTGGCCTTGTTAATAAAGATAAAAAGCAACAAATTCATTGCTCTATACACTGAAGAATTATGCTAATTTTTCCCTATGTAAGTACGGAGTGCAAAACATAACAAAGAGATAGTTTACATAAGGCAGTAATAGATTTCCTGAGATAAAAATGTATCAATTAACAGAAAAATAATTCATTATAATTTTTAGTAATATTCAGGAATTAATATTGGATGTAATGTGCCAAAAATAAGAAGTTGGCATAATTTTTATATTTGCATAGATCTGAATATTCTGACAATTTTCAATTTTTGTTTGCAGAAGAATTTGTCATGAATGATACTAAAAGGAAATTAACATCTTAGCATTATCAAAACTTTTTGAATTACTATAAACTATTATTCTTCTAATTTTCTAGTTTCCAGGTTATTGAAAATCTTTTTAAGATTTCAACACCTCACACTTATAAATATATTTTTCTATTTAAAAAACCAATGGATTCTTTGGCAGGCTAGATAATCTTCAAGCAAAAACCAGTATATTTAAATGTGCTCACAGGAAACCTAAAAGCTTTATTTTTGGCAATGCGAGTCAACATGCTGTCAGTTACCTCCTCCAAGATGCAATTACAGTCAGCACTAAATAATTTTGAGCTTCCGGCAAGAGGCTATACTCAAAAAGGTTCCCACAGAACTATAAGCAAATTCACGTCTTCTAAACGAACTAACAGAGCAAAACCTCACTTAAGCTATTTCCTGGCAGTTAGAGCATGGTGGAAAAGTTTGGTTAACGCTTGGTTTTTATTATTTAATACTGCCTTCATGAAGAAAAACATTAAGATTAGTTTTCCCTTTATAAATTGCCAAGAAATTCTTTGTCACCAGTTTTAAATTTTCTGAGAAGTGACAGCAAGTTTAAAAGCCACCAGCAGTTTGTTGTAGCTTTTAACAGTATAATCTGTCTTACTTTTATTATATGAATTTGAATTGCACACCTAGCTCCCAGATGCTTAAAAAATATTAATGTGTATATCCTCCAAAGATCTCGAAAAAGTTATGAGATGACTAATATTATTTCCCTAATACAGTTGTGGAACTAAAGCAAGCATATAAAAATTGATTCATCAAATATGAATTGAGAATTTCAGTGATATAAAGTGATAATTCAATTGATGCTTTTTGCTAAATCACCAAACACAATTTTCATTGTCAAACTAGAAATAAAACATACTGGGGAAAAATCATTTCAACGGATGTAGCAAAAATTATAATTTATGACTATGGTCTGTATGCTAAAGAATATTACTAAGATCTCTTTTCTGAGTGATGGGTACCTCAAATGATAAAGACACAACTTTATTTCATCAATTGATGGACTATAGTTAATATTCTGCTTAAATATGAGACTTTTTAAGATGGACCTTAATATAACCAAATACTACTTTGCATTGATTAATGCTACATAGAATAAATTGAGAATAAGTGAATTGGATGCTCTATAGATATGAATTTTGATGTTCTAACATTTTTCTATCTTTAATAAAATGATTTTAGTGTACAAATAAGTAATAGTCTCTTCTCCCATTGCTTGCCTAGTCATTCTAAGCTCATCACATTAAGTCACTGCTCAGGGTGTACTTAACAAAACTACAAAATAGAAAGTGCTATTTAAAGTCAAGTTCTTGTCTACTTTCAACACAGAGAATATTCTGCAATGGGCATGATGAGAAGCCAGAAAAAAAGCTACATCTTTTATTCACTGTCAAATGATCCATCTAAATTCTTGAACAAAGTTATTTCATCAGGGTATCATATATTATGTAATAGTAGCTCTTCCCTCTAAATGCAATGTTTATATAACTTGAAAAATACTGTCCCACTGATGTATGTTATCTAAGAATGTTTAACTTTAACTTCATTTATGTTTATTCTTACCCAGCACTTCGTTTTACATTAAGAAAATCAATTGGTTTATTTAAAAATATTATATATTGAGCTGCTTCTATGTGTTAGTCTCTGTGAGAATTCAAAGTTGATTAAAGTATGATCAATTCAAGAAGCTTGTCTGCAAATAATCACCTGACTATAAGGTAGTCATAACTCAAAACTATAAACTGATGCCTAAAATTATTCATATATAAGCTAAAAGTCCTTGAGTAATAAAAATAACCACAACATATCCAAATTTTGCATATTTTTAGGAAATTTTGTAAATTTTCTTTGTTTTGTACCTTAGAAATTTCTTATTTTGGGTCCCCCTTAAATTATAACATATCAATATAATCTAAAAGAACAGAGGAGACTGAATATAAACTTTATGCTGATTTCACATAGAGAATAG
The DNA here is from genome assembly GCA_008086735.1 of Cheirogaleus medius. Taxonomy (NCBI): domain Eukaryota; kingdom Metazoa; phylum Chordata; class Mammalia; order Primates; family Cheirogaleidae; genus Cheirogaleus; species Cheirogaleus medius. The sequence continues at coordinate 143,906,466 of VBSM01002608.1, forward strand.
TTTGCAGAAGAAGAAACATTCAGGGGCAATGCAAAAATGGGGGGAAAAGTTCTGCCTTATTCGTAATCTAGGAAAAACAAATTTCAGCCATAATGAAATGACATTTTGCACTACCCAGTTTGAAAATAAAAGAAAGAAAAGAAGGTCTGATAATGCCATATGTTAGCTAGGATGTGGAGCAACAAGAACTGTCATATAGCTGGTGGGAGAGTAAATTAATATAGTACTTCGAAAATATAACTTACCATCATTTTGTGCAGCTAAGTATGTGCAAATTCAAGACTCAGAATCTATTTCTAGGTAAATAACTTAGAGAACTCTTGATCATGTGTGCCAGGAGATCTGTAAAAATTATTTATGAAATTCCTGAACACAAAATTACAGAAACCCAAAATGATCATAAACATGGGAATAGATAAATAGGTTTTGGTATATGCACACATTGAAATACTACATAATGAAAATTAACTTTCTACTATAAATGTCAATATGAATGAACATCAAAAAAATATCATTGGATATCAAAAACAAGACAAGATTACTCAGAGCAGCATTCCATTTATACACAATTCACATACACAAGCTAAATAATAAAGATCAATTAAAACTGAAGTTCCTCTCCCTGATGACTTTGAGCATTTTCCCTGTGTTTATTGGCTGGCCAGTAGTGTACTTTTGAAAAGCTTCTGTTCATGTCTTTTGCCCACTTTTTTATGGGGTTGTGAACTAGAGACATTCTTCTAAGCAAAGCATAATAAGAATGGAAAAACAAACACCATATGTACTCATTATTAAATTGGAACTAATCAATCAAAACCCATGTGCACATATGGTAATGAAATTCAATGGAAATCAGATAGGTGGGAGGTAGGAGAGGATGAGTAAATTTACACCTAACACATACAATGCATGCTACCTTGGTGATGGGTGCACTTATAACTTTGACTCAAACTGCACAAAAGCAAAACATGTAATCAAAACATTTGTACCCCTGCAATATTCTGAAATTTAAAAAAAATTAACGTTCCTCAGCAAAACTAAAATGGAAATTAAGAAAAACACAGAATTTGGGTTATAGTTACACTTGAGTTCCAGTGAGACGATGTTAATATATGGAATGCCAAATTAATAATATTCTATTTTTCAGTTTGTTGTTGAAAACCAGTTTATTTTATTATTCTTTTTAACCTTCATATACTATATATTTTCTTTAGTTTGTGCTAAATGCTACATATATATATATATATATCTCCTATCATCACAACCCCATACAATAAATACAACTATTATTTTATTTTACTTATGAGTAACTGAGGCACAAAGAAGTGAAGTAACTTGATCTAAGTCACTCTGCTTATAAGATGTAGAACTTCAATTTGAACAGATATACCGGCTAGCCTTATAATCATTAAACTGTACTAATTCTCTGCATTAAAATAATTTGAACAATAAAATAAAAAGAAATGATCAACACTGTACTCTAGTGACTCCTCAAGTAGTAATTTAAACAAAATGGTTAATGAAACAGAAATGATTATACCCAGATAGTCTTTAAATAATATATAACAGTAAAATGTTCAAAAATCTAGACTGTTAAATGCAAAATTGCTTTGACTTTCTGTGCCTGACTTATTTCACTTAACATGTCTTTCGGGTTTATGTATGTTGTCACAAGTGACAGGATTTTGTTCTTTTTTGTAGCTAAACAGTAGTCCATTGTGTATATATACCACATTTTCTTTCTCTAGTCATCTGTTGATGGACACTTAGGTTGATTCCATATCTTGACTGTTGTGAAGACTGTTGCTATGGATGTATGCACATATGTCCTTTTTTGAGTATCCATTTTTTTTCTTTTTTGGTGTATGCCTTAAAGTAGAATTGTAGGATCATACATTAATTTTATTTAACTCTGGATGTATCATAAACTATTTTCCACAATAGCTGAACAATTTTACATTCCACCAACAGTGTATGAGGGCTCCAATTTCTTTACATCCTCACCTCATTCTTTTAAAAAGTTATTATCAGAGTATCCACTGAAATTTTGCACTCTTTAAAATAGAGTAGTTGAAATAAGATAGACTAATGGCCGAGAAACATGAAAAAATGCTCAACATCTCTAATCATCAGGGAAATGCAAATCAAAACCACAATGAGATATCATTTAACTCCAGTGAGAATAGCTTTTATCAAAAAGTCCCAAAACAATAAATGTTGGCGTGCATGCGGAGAGATAGTAACACTCCTACACTGCTGGTGGGACTGCAAACTAGTATAACTTCTATGGAAAGTAGTATAGCGTTACATCAAAGAACTAAAAGTAGAATTACCATTGGATCCAGCAAGCCCATTACAGGGTATTGACCCAAAGGAAAAAAAGACATTCTATAAAAAAGACATCTGTACTCAAATGTTTATAGCAGCATAATTCACAATTGCAAAGATGTGTAAACAACCCAAGTGTCCATCAATACATGAGTGGATTAACAAAGTGTGGCATATGTATACCATAAAAATGATGAACTATCTATTATATTATCCTGGATGGACCTGGAACCTATTCTTCTAAGTGAAGTATCACAAGCATGGAAAAACAAATACCACATGTACTCACCATTAAATTGGTTCTAATTGATCAACACTAATGTGCGCATATGGGAAGCAACATTCATCAGGTGTTGGGCAGGTGGGAGAGGGGAGGACAGAATGGGTAAATCCACACATAAAGGATGTGATGGGTGCTATCTGGGGCTATCAAAGGCAATTTATGTAACCAAAGCATTTGTACCCCTGCAATACTCTGAAATGGAAAAAATATATATAGTACTTGAAGTTCTAATTGCTTTTAAGGGCAAAAACAAGTTGTCAGAAATCAAATCAAAATAAAACAAAAACCCAAACCACATATTTTGCACTAATCCCCCAAAATCTACTTCTATGCCAGCATTTCAAAATTCTAGTTTTGATGGTAGGTATACATGAATAGGTCAACATATACAATATTAGAGTGCTTTTTTCTCTTTTAATGTGATTAGTGAAGTGCTATACATAATTTAAGAAACGTAAACCCTCCAATATAATAAAAATACTTATACCTCCTGATGTCTTTCTATGACAAAGAATTTATACCCCCTGGTTGAAGGTGTCTATGACAAAGACCAAGGAGGTTTAACTAACAACTGCTTGACTAAATCAAAGTTAAATGCACTATCTCGGTTAAAACGTGGAGTGGATGTGGCATTTAATGAGTCACAACTTACTCTTAAAGTACCTAAATTGCACACATGGTAATGAGTAAGTTTCCCTTCATAGTAAACTTACTCAACAGGCTGTGCATGTTCAAAATAGAAAGCCATAGAAAATAGAGAAAAAGGAGAGAATTACCCAATGTGGCCAAACTAATAGAGAAAATGTCTCAGTTCTTTCTCTAAGAGTTCTATGTAAGTGTCAGCGAACATGGTGTCCCACATTTTGAGGATTTAAATCAGGTAAATAAATTAAAGATACAGAATGGTTGAAAATGCTCTGAATAAATTCAAATACAGATTAATCAAATAAGCCCTCTTCTTTTTGTAACCCTCAAATCCTGCAGCTGAATTTTCATTACTGTTGTTCATTAGCTATATGACGATGATATCTTATTAATTACAAAAGTGTTCCACATTTATTTCACCCCCCCCTAAAAAATATTAGAGAATCTTCTATTACATTAAAAACTGTTTAAAATAGCTGGCAGTAAATACACACATGCATGCTAATAAAACATATTGTATTCTTACTCTGGGCTGATCACTATTCTAGGTACATATATCTCTTTTTGATCTTTACACTTAAACTGTGAAATAGGTGATATCATTATTTCAAGTTTACAGAGGAAACAAACCTGAATAAGGTAAAATAACTTGTGCAGAATCACTCATCTTGTAAGACATACACCAGATTTCAAATCTGGCCCATCTGAATCCAGCTGCTACATCAATATCATTTGAGCAATTAAAAAGAATTATATCCCTACCACTACAACCACCAGCCCCTACTTTATTTTTAAAACAAAGAAAATCTTATTTCTTTTCCTGATTATAAAGCAATATTTTGTCACTATAAAGAAAAAAGGAAGTAATAACATATAATGCCATCACACAAAGATAACATTTTAGTATGTAGTCTTAAATTATTTTTTCTATAGATACACATACATAAGTATGCATTAAAATGGAGAGAGGAGGGGGAGAGAAAGACAGAGACAAAGAGAGAGACAAAGACAGAGAGATAGCCTGGCACATATTAAGATACCTTATATTATTAGCTCTTTATTATACCCTTGGTAAGCCTACGTGTACCTGTAGTTCATAATTTTTATTCCCATAATACATTCCAGTGTATGTTTATACCACAATTTATCAGTTCTGTCTTAGATGCACATTTGGGTGGTTTCCAGGTTAAGGCTATTGCAAATAACATGACTACAAATGTCACTTGATGTGTATTTCAGTGCACATATTAAACACTGGTTTTCTGGGGGTAGAGGAAGAGCCCTCATTCACAGCATTCGACAAAATTCTAATGTAAGTTCTGTCACTATGACCAGGTTCAAACCACCACTGGTCCAAGAGTCAGGTTGTAAGGTTTCTGAAAATGTAACAGCTGCCTCATGAGCTAGAACTAGGTGATTTGAGCAGACCACAATTTGGGTATAAACACTTATGAAATGGAATTGCTGAATTATAGAGTATGTTCATAATCAACCCCAGTAGAAAATGCCAACTAGTTTTCCAAAGTAATAGTACCAATTTACACCCTTCCCAGCAGTTTATGAGAGTTCCCATTGTGTCAGACTGTTAAATTTCAGTAATCCTAGCGGGTATTTGTAGTATCTCATTGTGGTTTTATTTTCCATTTCTCTGATTACCAATGAGCTTGACTATCTTTTCATTATTCTTGTGTCTCTTCAAGTCATTGCCCATTTTCTGCATAGCTGTCTATTTTTTCCTACTGATTTTAGAGTATAGCTACTTTTAGACATATCTATGTTTTATGTGCTGAAATTTCTTCACCAAGACTGTAGCTTGCCTTGTCACTCTCTTAAGGGAATCTTTTGATGAAAAATCTTAATATAGGCAAACTCATTCATCTTAACATCTTGATTGGTGTTTTTATTTGTCTGCTAGCTATTTTACTTATTTTATGTCATGACGATATTCTCATGTATTATCCTCTAGATATTCTATTATTTTGTCTTTCATATTTTGAGTTATGGTCTACTTAAAAGATATTTTTGTGTATGACATGAAGTAGGAGCCAAATTTCATTTTTATTTTTATGTATATAAAATGTCCCAGCCTGATTTATTGAATAATACTTTCCTTCCCCAGCTTTGGAGTAGCACTCTTTTTATAAATGAAGACTCCACATATGCTCAGGTCTTTTTCTGGGATCTCTATTTTATTCTACTTCTCTATTTGTCTATCTTTACAGGAATATCACACTATCTTATTTAGAGTAACATTATAAAAAGTCTGAATAGAACAAGCTCACTCTGTTCTTCTCCAAGAATATTGTGGCTTCTTTAAAAAAATGGATTTATTGAGTTATAATTCAATTACAATATACTGCTCCTATTTAAAGTGTCAATTTGATAAGATCAACATATGTAAACAGCTGTAAAAACATAACAAATCAAGATAATGAATATATTCATCACACAAGCGAGTTTCTTTGTGCCCATTTGTAATCTCTCTATCTCTTCCCTCCCTGTGCTCTCCGTCTGCAGGTAACCAGTCATCTGTATCCAATCAATATAAATTAATTTGCATTTTCTAGAATTTTATACAAATGGATTCATATAATATGTACTATTTTTGCCTGGCTTTGTTAAATTAGCATAATTATTCTGAAATTCATCCATGTTGTTGTATGTATAAATGGTCACTTCTTTTTATTATAGAATAGTATTTCAATGTATATTCCACAATTTGCTATTCATTCATTTGTTGATGAACATTTTTATTGTTTTGAATATTTGCCTATTACAATCAAAGCTGCTATAAACATTCAAGTATAAGTTTCTGCATGGATGTATACTTAATTTCTTTTGGGTAACTACTAAATAGTGAAATAACTGGATAGTAAAATGAGGATATATTTAACTTTGTAAAAGTCTGTCAAATGTGTTCCAAAGTGGTTTTGCTGTTTTATATTCCCATAAGAAATGAAAGAGAGTTCCAGTTGCTTTACATTCTCAGCAACATTTGGTCAATCTTTCTTAGACATTCAAATTGATGTGTAGTAGTATCTAGTGATTTTAGTTTGCATTTTTCAAATCATTAATGATGTTGAGCATCTTTTCATTGGCTTACTTGCCATCCATGTAACTACTTTGGTGAAGTGTCCATTCAAATCTTTCACATATTTTGTAAATTGAATTGTTTATTCTCTTACTGAGTTTTGAGATTTTTTTAAATATATATTCTTCATACAAATTGTTTATCAGACACATAATTTATAAATATTTTCTTTAAGTCTGTGGCTTGTCTTTTCATTCTCTTAGCAGAAGTTTTTGAAGAGCAGAAGTTCTTAATTTTGATGAAATCTAATGTATAACTTTTTCCATTTATGAATCATGTCTTTAGTGTCTAAGAAATCTTTTCCTAACTCAAGGTCACAGATATTTTCTCCTATATTTTCTGTAATATGTTTTATAATTTTAGCTTTTAGATGTAGGTCTATGATTTATTTTGGTTAATAATTGTATACAGTATCAAAATATATAAGTGCTCACTTCTTTTCAGGTAAATTGTCCTTTCTCCACCAAATGCCTTTTCACCTTTATTAAAATAAAATAGCCTAGGCAGCATAGCAAGACCCCATCTCCATAAATTTTTTTTTTTTTACTTGGTTGGGCATGGTAGCGTGTGCCTATAGTCTGAGCTTCTTGAGAGCCAGAGGCAGGAGAATAGCTTGAGCTCAGGAATTTGAAGTTGCAGTGAGCTGTGATTGTGCCACTGTACTCCAGCCTGGGTGACAGAGCAATACTCAAGTCTTTTTTAAAAAATTGATGTTTTATAATTCTGGATTTTTTATTTATCTCAATTGATCTACATGTATATCTTGATACCATACTGTCTTAATTGTTATACTTTTATAATGAGGATTGAAATCAGGTATTGTAAATCCTCCAAACTTTTTTTATCTAAGATGTTTGATTATGCTAAGTCCTTTGCATTTCCATATTAATTTTAAAATCAGCACATTAATTCATAGAAAAAAATCTTGCTTTGATTTCATTAGGATTGCACTGAACATACTGGTCATTTGGGGAGACTTGACTAGGTAAATTACATTTTGTGAGCCACGGACATACTATATCTCTCAATTTATTTAAGTCTTTCTTTAAATATCTGTAGAATCTATAATTATGTCACTTCTCTTAATCTTAATCTTGGTAATTTATGTTCTCTCTCTTTCTGCCTCCTGATTACTCTGGCTAGAGGTTTATTAATTTTATTGGTCTTCTCAAAAAAAAGAACACCTTTGGGCTTCGTAGATACTCTTTATTGTTTTTCTGCTTCAAGATCATTAATTTCCACTCTGAGCTTTATTATATCCTTTCTTCTGCTTATGTTGCATTTTATTTAGCTTCTTTAACTAGTTTCTTAAGGCAGATCTTCAGAAAATTGACTTGAAACATTCCTTTGTTTTCAATATAGGCATTATGTTCTATAAATTTCCCTTTAATAACTACTTTACCTATACACCAAAAATTTTGATATGTTAAGTTTCTGTGTCCAGTCCCAAATATTCTCTAATTTTCCCTTTTATTTTCTCCTGGACCTATAATTTTTTTTTACAAATATATTATTTGTTTCCAGTATTTCTAAATTTTCTAGACATATTTCTACTATTGATTTTAATTTTATTCCATTTTATTATTTAACAATTTTTGCATGTTATTTTTTTACAACATAAATCATTTAAAATTCAGGTTTATTTTATAGTCCAAAATAAGGTCTATTTTGGTAAAGCTTCCATTAAAATTATACATAATGTATATTATACTATTTTTGTGCGGAATGTTCTCTTGATGATCATTCTAATCTTTTTTTTATTTCAGCATATTACGGGGATACAAATATTTATGTTACATATATTGCCTTTACCCCACCCAAGTCAGAGCTTCAAGTGTGTCCATCCCCCAGAGGGGGGACTCCGCACCCATCCCCTCAGCACAATTCACAATTACAAAGTTGGACATCATTTCTAATCTTGTCACCTGAAGGCAACAGCTTTTACATTCCAGAATTTATTTCTCAACTATTATTTTTTTCTACCTATTTTTTTAATGCAGCTAATAATACACTGAACTATCAGTACTGGTGTTTCCAGTTAACAAGAAAAGAATTTTTCCAGATAAGTGCATACAAATTTGAATATAACTTCAAGATACACAGTTTTATCATATGTGTGAGCTGTTTCATTTAATAACTCATTTGCATTAAGTCCTTCCTAGAATAAGATGTGGCAATAAATATTAATAAATAAATACATTTAATTGTTACCTTATAGATTATGTTCAAATATTTGCCAACATAAGGTTAACATAGTTATCTTTGTGCAAGAAATTTTGGTATCATTCCTGATTATTTCCTTAGTATATGGATAAATATAAATGAATTTCTTCCCCATTAACATGAAATATTTCCTCAATATTTGTTAATTTTATAAACAGGAAACATGATTTTTCCATACGTTTATCTTATTATTTGTGATAGTAATAAGGTTTTTTTTTAAATATGTTTTGGGGCTCTCTATAAAAAGTTTGTTTTAAGTCTTCTTTACTATTAAAGTAAATTTATTGATTGATTGGATTGGGTAATGAACAGAAAGGAAAATAAAAGATGACAATGAGAAAACATTAGTATTTACAGATCCATTACAAAAGTATTAATAAAATTTTGCTGCTAAGGTTGTTTGTACCTCTGGTTGCATACCTAAAAAGTGCACAGTGGAAAGTTTTTAAGGTTCTTATTTTCTGCAGTTTGTTTTCTACAGCAGAAGGCCAAATTTCAAGAGGAGAAAGGCTGAAAGAAGGTGATCATGCAACAGAAAAATCCCATTACTGTGATACCCACCCCTACTTTGATTGCTTTTTCTTCTTTTGGTATGAGCACTCCCCTCCCATTTGGCACACCTATTTTCCTGTCTCAAAATATCCATATTCCCTTGTCTTTATTATTCTATTTCTTAGGATTTGAGGATTTTTTTTCCTTTCCTGACCTTGCTAAAAAGTCCAGGCACTGCTAACGATTCTTTAGAGTTATGTCATCTGTATATAGTGGCGTGCGGTTAAAACATTACATAACAATTGTCTAAAGGCACCCACTGAAATCCACTTGGAATGTGCTTCACTTAGAGTTGCTCCTTTGAGAAGCAGATTTCAAAAGCAGAGCATCTGACTGTAAGACTTTGATTTGTGGCTCATATTTTAAACCACTGATGGTCTTTTCCGTACACAGTCCTAATGACATCGTGTATTCTTGCACAGCACTTGTTTATGTGTACTTATGTACCAGACAGTTTTTCAGTCATTGAGGTAGGACAGTGAAAAATAAGGGCAAAAACCTTTACCTTAGGCATTTACATTCTAGTGCATATCTTTCTGGATAGATGGCATCTTGACAGACCTCATTTTCAACTATTCCAAATGTAGACATCATATAACTGAGATGTCTAAGGAACCCCACAGCTAACTTTTTATAGTTCAAGTGGCCTATATTTTTTTCACAAAAACCTAAATACCCCCTTCTCATGAAGTGATAACATATCAATAGTTTAAAATTTAATTTTGTGTCATTACATTAAAGAAGGCTTAAGAACAGTTTTAGTGCTTCTTTTGATTATTATTCATGCATATAGTTTTCTTACATAGCCACAATGAAGTTACAGTTACATACATGATGAAAAATGATGTGAAATTAAACTGCTGTTATAATGATATCAACCAGTATTTATCGAGCACTTACTATGTACCCAGTGTTTTTCTAACCATTAGAGGAAAGTGAAATACAGACATTTGAAGAACTTACCAGAGATAAAAAGTGATTAAGCAGTTAAATAGGAGGTGGGGAGGAACTACCATCAGTCCCTACATTTTAACCAGTATGGCTATGGAGATTTCACATATTGGTTTAAGAGTGTTCTAGAGTATGTTTTCAGGTCAATTTAAAGTAAGCCAAAATCACAAACCATTTCTATCTATCCAACATTAAAATAATTAATCAATGGAGTTCCAGGGTTGTCAAGAAGAGATGCAACTAAATGAAAGACGTAAAAATAATGTGTGTGTGTTTGTATATTTCACCAAAAATGTGTTTGTTTTGATCTTTTGTATATTGATCTTCATTTTTTTCATATTTCTCTAGATGTCCCAATAAGCACAGTCCTGTATGAATTTTCTTACTTTGAGATAATATTCCTCATTTGAAAAGTACCTCCCAGGAGTGCTGCATACCACTAGATTTTTAGAGCTGCTTATAGCTACCTGGGTCATTGGAGGCAAAAACACAAATGGGATATATGACCTTTATTCCTGAAGAATTGACTGTATTAAGCAATAAAACTGTAAAAAATACTAAATACTTAATATAATTGTAACTCTCTCTGCAACTAATGAAACCCAAATATGTGGACTAAAAGGGAAATGAAGCAGCATGCCAAGGCTTCTGGAAATTCTCAAAAGCAAAATACAAAATTCTAACAAAATTAAAAACAAAACATCTCAAAGACAGTTACTGAAATTGTAACAAAGAGTGTACACAAAATTTAATTGCTCTTTATACAGGATTATGAACATTGTAATTGGTGAGAAGAACAAGCAATATTTAAATTTTCATAAGGATCTGAATAAGCCTTTTGCATCTCAGACAGTGATGGCAAATTGACATCAGGGATATGATGGGAAACAACTGGAGCTGAGGCAGCAGGGCTGAGGAACTCTAAACATAGAAAAAGCATAAAATGGAATTACACTGTGAGCCCTTTAGGCAAGATCAAAGCCCCAATTTAGCTTATTCTATCTAACAATATAGAATATAACAATATGAAAATGTGAATTGTGACTTGGAAACTGAGAACTGTAGAAGACAAAAAATAATAGAAGCTAATCTATTTGGGAAGATAAAAGAAGGGATATAGGTTTATTTTTGGATGTGAAAATAGAAATAGGCTTTAAATGTAATTTTTCCCTCTTTAAACAATACTGAGGAGTGAAAGGAGAGATAGTCTTTCCAATCCAGTTATAAAAACCATAGCTTTTCTTTCTTACATATTCACTGTCATTCATTCACTGTATTGAATGAGACACAAAGGAAAATATACTACTTCCCAGTTATGGTTCTCCTTTGTGTAGTCAACCCAAACCCCTGGTTCTACTTCCAAGTGGCCAACTGACCTTTGAATATTTAATCTTTCCAGTTCAGTTTGATCTTTCCTTTCTTCACCCAAATTGATTTACCTGAAATATGATCTCCCTTGTTTGAAATCTTCCTTAAAATGATGACATAGCATGTGGTAGATGTCATAGTAGCATAAACAAATGAGACCATGTATACCCATAAGCAGTTAAGTGAGGAGAATGTCCCAGAAGTATTGTTTGACTGAGATATAGAAGGAGTCATTCATTTAGGAGTTTTTTTGGTACTATTTTTTATGTTAAATAACCAAGACCCCAGGGCAAAATTTCACTCTCATTATCTACTAATAGTTGGTACTTTCGAGTTCGCGAAAAAGCTCTAAAGATGAGAAAATTTGAGTGAATAAATCTCATGTGTACAGAGGTGGCTAAATTGTAAGTAGAATAAATTTCAAAAGGAGATACTGGATGAATGGGTAGGACTTCCTGGTTTGGACCACTGAAAGAATATCCTGATGATAACCCTGAAAACTGACTTACATATCACAACATGTTGTCTACACAATGCATTCATATACATTGTTTGATTTAGTCCTCATAAGCATTCTGCAGGATAGGCATAATCACACTTTTCTCAGACGAGGAAACAGGTTCAGAAAAACTGTTTTGTCCAAGGCCACATAGCAGCAAGAAGCAAAGTCAGGACTCAAAGACAGGTGTTGAGTTTCAAAGCCCAGTGATCTTCTCATTAACCCTACATCCCTAGCCAAATCACAGAAGAGATATTAAACATTTCTCTTGCTAATATATAACTCAGAGAAATTTCCGGGCATCCAGGGTGGCTGAAAGGGGACTTGAGTTGGTTAGGAGGAAACTCTGGAGCAGGAGCTATGCAGGCTCATTAGCAGAGGACAGTGTGACTGAACACGCTAGTCCTGCATCCAGGCTTGAGATGAGCTCGGGACACATGCAAGAAAGAGTCAGGTAACAGATATTATGGACCCCACAGATGGAGGATGCCAGCAAGAGAAGTAGCCATGGTATTGGAGGATGTTTAACGTGAGTCATTGAGTTATTGAAATGCATTTTTGCTTAATGAGGAATGTCTTCAATGCGCTAATGTTCTTTGGATGTAATACAACTTTCTTCTATTGTACTGTGGCTCAGGGGCTTACCAGTGCAGAAATGGTATGAGCTGCCTCGATGATCCAACAGAGGTGTTTTCTCCAATATCCATGTGGGATTTGTGCTAAGAGAACTGGGACACCTGCAGATCAAATGCTGTCACTCTGTGCCCTATATATTTCTTGTCGGAGCTACCTATAAATGCAAAACCCAAAATTGTTGAATTCTTTGCTAGCTGAGAAATTATTATTTCTCTCATATCAGGGTTATGAATATGACATCATTTCCACCTAAATATTAAATTAAAAATTGATATATTCTTTATCTCCCAGGTTTTCTTTCAAGCTCATATGTATTAATACTTCCTTTCATTTCTCCTTGGCTAGGCTTATAAAAAATTCTTCAAGCAGTGAAATGACTTTTGCTTGATAAGGGTTCTCATATTTGCCCTTTCAAAGGCTTTAGGTAAATTTTGTATTTTTCTAGAAAAAGTATTTCTAATGCTATCTTCTTTTTCTCTTCTGCTTTCAGAAATTTCTTATTGGACAATTCAGTTGAATTATTAGCTAGGTTAACATATGTGTGTGAAAGGTATTGGTATTTGAATATGTGCCTATGACTATCTCTTTACTGTTGCACTGTTATCAAAGGGTTTCAAAATCTCTATACACAATGCATAGTGTTTGGGACACATCTTACAGAGTAAAATGTTTCTTGTATCATATTTTCCCAGTTTTTAGGATTCTCTGTTCTATTATTTCATGATAGCAAAATCTCAAATATTAGATTTGTTTATTGAGTGTTAGTAATAAAAGAACAACTATTGGCTTGTATAGCAAAAGATTAAATATGAGCATATAGAAATGAAATACAAACTGGTTGAATGCCTACTTTGTGCACAAATACTTTCCCTTACTTTATATAATTTAATTAATAAGAATTTACAACGAGCTCCAGGAAATGAAGTATTTTTTTTATTTAAACAATTAATAAATGCCAAATGTGGAATTGAACCCACATGTATCCAATCCCAAGATCCCTATTATTACACCATTCTGATTTTCAAAATTCACATATATTCCCTATCCTCAATAGATGACTTGGCAACTTTGGATTGTGTTGCAGAGATATGAGAAAGTAAAGAGAAGACTTTAGAACATCAGAATAATTTTCAATTTCCCCTTGTGGGGAACTGGATGGGTGTCTACACCATTAGTACAGTTAAAAAGTTTTTATTGATACCCTGAGTTAATCAATAGATGATTTTTATTTGTTAATGGTTTTTGAAATGATTTTGATAAGAGAAAACTAATGAATATTTACTGAACAGTTACTATAATTCCATACAATACACAACTAAGCACTTTCACAAATTTGTTATTCAGTTCTCAAATCACTCTACATGAAAGCAAACAAGTTTTTTGCATATAATGAGAATAAAAGCCCCAATTTTTCTTAAGACACCATCTTGTATAAATATTTCCCAATGTTAGGTCTCAATAAGTAGAAAACTATCTGTATAATAATCAATTGAATAACAAAATGTCAATAAAATACAGCAATCTTATTTGTAAGATTTAATGGTGCATACAGCATAGTATTTTGAGTCAAATCTGGGTTCAACTTACTGTTCCATCACTAACTTTAGAATACTTAATTTATTTGAGCCCCAGTTTCTTCATTTGTATAACGGTAATAACAATCCACACTACACGAGGTAATGATTAAATAAAGTGACATGTAAAATGTTAGCATAGATTCTGTAGAAGAGGCAAGTATGTATACTTATATAGATAGGAGATCAGCAAATTGATATCGGTTTCCTCTGCTCAGTAGAAAATGAGTATTTGCTGAGAAAGAATATGTGGATTACTGAAGAATTACTGAATTACTAAAAACTAGCAAAATTCTGAAGAGAAAAAAAGTTTTTATTCTCCTCCTTTTATGAAAATAACGAATATTAGTCTAAAACCAAAAATTTTTTAAAATCTCTTTAATAAACAAGTAGAAAACAACTAAGGTAAGAATGTTATCTGCCAAAGTTCATCTAAACCCAGGAAGGCTACCAAAAGCCTATAACATGTCTCCAGATCTCAAATAGAGTAATTATTTCTCTAAAAATAATGGTAGCATCCTGAAGCCTGAGCATGTGTGCTGACCAGAAGAGGGACTTGGAAATTTGATTTTACACCACGCAGCATCGGGGGAGTAGAGGAGCAAGAAATGATGCCAAACATGTCTCATTTATGTTCCCAGCCATGATGCCTAGCATGAGAAATAACTTGTAGATGAGACAGAATGGAGAGGAAAAGCAAAATATCACCTTGCATCCACTAGCAAAATTCAACTGAACCTAGATAAATTCAAGGGGACTTCAAAAAGTTCATGGAAAATGTAATCAAAAGATAAAAATAAAAAATATAATCTTTATTTTTCAATATAAGCTTCATCAAGTTCAAGACACTTTTGTAAGTGATGATATCAGCCATTTAGTACATCCCTAAATAACTGAGGGGCCCTGGGAATTTAGCCATGTCAATGGGTCTTTTTAACATTATTAACTGCAGAAAATGGGTGCCTTTTAAAGATCTTTTTAAGATTAGGCATTGTTGGGCATCTACCCAAAAGAGCATAAGTCATTCTATTATAAAGACAT
>VBSM01002608.1:143921756-143936674 GCA_008086735.1 Cheirogaleus medius
ATGTAACCCTAACAATATTTGTATCCCCATTATATGATGAAATAAAAAAAATTACATTAAATTAAAAAGAAAAAAGATTAGGAAGCAAAAGAAGTCAGAAGGAGCCAAATCAGGACTGAAAGGCAGATGCCTAATGATTTCCTATTGAAACTCTTGCAAAATGGTCTTTGTTTGATAAAAGGAATGAGTAAGAGCATTATCCTGTGGAAGAATAACTCTCTGGTGAAGCTTTTCTGGAAATTTTTCTGCTAAAGCTTTGGCTATCTTTTTCAAAACATTCTCATAATAAGCAGATGTTGTCATTCTTTTGCCCTCCAGGAAGTCAATAAGCAAAATGCCTTGAGCGTCTTAAAAAACTGTTGCCATAACCTTTGCTCTTGACTGGTTCACTTTTGCTTTGACTGGACCACTTCCACCTCTTTGTAGCCATTGCTTTGATTGTGTTTTGTCTTCAGAATCATACCCTGTTTCATCTCCTGTTTCAATTCTTTGAAGAAATGCTTTAAGGTTTTGATCTCACTTGTTTAAAATTTCCATTGAAAGCTCTGCTGTTGTCTGCAGCTGATCTAGGTATAAGAGTTTTGGCACCCACCAAATGGAAAGTTTGCTCAACTTTAATTTTTCACTCAGAATTAGGTAAGCTGAACTAATTGAGATGTCTATTATGTTGGCTATTTTTATGCTGTTAATCATTGTCCTATTCAATTGAGTCCCAAACAGGATCAATTATTTCTTCACAAAGAAATGTGGATGGTCAGCAACTGTAGGCTTCACCTTCAACAACATCTCTTTCTTTCTTAAAACAACTTATCCATTTGTAGACTGCTGATGTCATAGGGGCATTTGTTGTTCCATACAGTTTTCATACAGCACTAAAATGATTTCATCATTCTTCCACCCAAGTTTCACCATCAATTTGATGTTTACTCTTGACTCAATTTTAGCAGAATTCATGTTGTCCTGATAGGAGCTTTTTTCAAACTGATGTCTTATCCTTCTTCATGCCTCAAACTAGATCCTCTTCAGACATGTTATAACAAGTTAATATAGGTTAATTTTGGTGTAAAAATGTTTGAAAGCCATGCATAGCTTTTTCATAGTATGCATTTTCTATGATCTGTTTGACGCTTCCTCCTACCATGTCACCCTGAGAAACTCAGATGAGACATACATACACAGCACATGTTGACCTAGCATCTAAGGTATATGATCTTTTTGAAGGAAAGACAGAGGGGTGTGTGCCTCCAGGGCAGGGGACCAAGCCTACCTATTTAGAAAATGTTCCAATAAAACATGCCCAATTAGAAGCTATTGACTCTCTCTGTCGATTACATGGGCAAGGGTAGGCCACCATAGGATTGCCTCCATTCACACGTGAATAATGCTCATGAAGGATTGCAAAAGAGATGTATGCAGAGTTGTAAAGCAAACAAGAGAAAAAGAACATAGCAAGCCAAAGGTGACTCAGGTGATAGGGATCAGGAAAAACTTGAAGATAGAAATAAAGTCATTATAGAAATGAACCAAAACACATAAGATATAGCAAGACAGAGACAGAAAAGGAAAAAGAATTTTAGTGATTATGATCAGTAAATTCCAAAGGAGTTTGCTATAAAATGTAACCAAAAAAATTGAATTGTATCTAGAGGTAAAGAAAGAATAAAGAATGAAAAAACTGATAATGTAAGAAATGAGAGAATAACAAAAGAATACAAAATAGCACAACATCTTTCAATTGACTAGTTGAATAAATAATGGCACACCACATAATAAGCACTATGCAGAAAATATTTCAATCTAATTTCCAGTGGAAAAAAAGGAATAGCAGAATATATTTAATACACTTCTATTGAATATCAAAAGCTAGAGAATATATTGCTTTGGCTGAGAGAAAGTGAGTGACTAGGGGACAAGGTAAGGAGAGGGGCTTACTTTTCACTCCATGTACATTTTCACTCATATGAAAACATGTGTTTTATCATACGTATATCTTATTTACAAATTTTAAAAAATCAAAATAAAAAAATATGTCAAGACTCAATTTTTCAAAAAGACAACAAATAGGAAAGGTGAGGAGGGAATAAAATGAGAACCAGAGAGCAAAAGATAAAAAGCAAAAGATGCATTAAAATTAAAATATATGCTATGACTTTGTGGTCACTTCCTTGCCATTAAATCTCATCCATGATGTTGACTCTCAAAGTTATGCCTCTAGCCTTCCTCACAGCATATCCTTCAACTCTAGTTTCTTATAGCCAACTATCAACTGGATGTTTTGTCTGCATCACTTAGGGATAGCTTCACCTTAACATGTCAACTCGTGCCCCTTTCCCTGTCTTTGTCATCCCTATCAAATACACCATTTGCCTAGGCCAAGTATTCACTCATTTACCCACATCAAAGTTCTAGGATTTATACTTAAAGCAACCTACTCATTCCATAACCTCAACACCCCCGCTGCTGACTCTTCCCCTAAAACATATCCCCATTCTGTCCAATCCTATCTTGATAACTTCCATTAGATTCCAGACACCCACAAGCTCTTCCTAAGTGGCCTCCCTATTTCTGCTCTCTCTTCTCCACCATTCATAGCGCCAGCACCACTACCCTGCTACCATAACCTCTTATTGCCTTTGTCCATCATCTAAAATCACATAAAGGTCAGAGTAATATTTTTAAAATAAAAATAAGATCACATAATTTTTCTCCTTAAAATATGCCAGTGACTTCACATCATACTTAAAAATAAAATCCAGCCTCCCCACCCTCACCTAGAAGGCCCCACAGATACTGACTACTTCTCTCAGTTCATGTGCTTCAGCTGTTTCATGGTTCCAGAATACTCTGTCCAGTCTTTTGGGTTTTTCTGATAACCACTTGAAATGCCTCCCTTCAGAGAGACCTTGCCTGACCACCCATCGAATGACACACCATTGCTTTCATCACAGCCACATTTTCCTGTTTTATTTTTCCTACTGCCATTATATACCTGATATTTCCTTCTGCTGCTTCATTATCTACCTATTCCCAAGTGTGAGAACCAACCCTACTTAGAAAGAGTAGACTTAATATTTGTTGAGTAAATTAACGAATTCCATTTGTATTTTAAAAATGGCAATGTGTCCAAATATGGTTCTTGACTAGGCCCCAGACTGGCTTAAGAGAGAAACAAAAGATTTGTGATTGGCCCGGGGAAATTGCTCTGGCAAGGAGGTGAACTTGTACTTTTAATTAACATATTTTGTAATTACTTTAAAGTTTGCAGTGAAAATTGCATTATGTCCTATATTTTCTTATTTAACAAACGCATAAAGTGTTTTATAAGTGGTGAGCCCTAGAAAAAAATTCAGAAATTACTAGATAGGAGATACAAAAATTGCAGCTAGTTTGGTTAAAGACAGATATACAGAGAGCAATAAAATATTTGTTAATGACCATACCTTTTAGTTATTCTGGCTCCATCTCTCTTCCCTTTATTCTATAAGTTTTAGACACAATTCCATTACTCTGCCACATTAGCCATCTGTTTAAAATCAGATGTATAGAAAGGTTGAGTTTTAATAGCCAATAGTTTTCTCAAAGATAGGACTGAACTAAGTTACATCAAATATTGCTAATATATACACACCGGATACAAATACTTTTCAGGAGGTAAGATTTTGGATTTCTTAAGAGACAATGGAAGCTCCCATGAAATTGTAGGGGATGACATAGGAGTGTTGTAAGTGTCTTTATGTGTCAACTGGGTATTACCAAAAATTTTATAAGAAATTATTACATTTTAATGTGTTTTACTGATACCCAAGTCGTCAAAATATCATGTTATGTTACAATGCCAGTGCAGGTCCACAGTCAAGAGAATGGAAGAAAGGAAATATTAAATGTTGTATAAGCAATTAGATGCTTTTAGCAATTGTTACATTTATTTTTATGTTGACCAACATGGGTAACTTGTGATTGAGAGATATAAAACCTGAGTGCCTTTCAGAGAGAAGATCTATATAGTCTCTTGGAACTATATTAAACAGAATAAAATATCTGAAAATTCATCATAGGGAGGAGCAATGGGCTTTTATCTGGCTGACTACAAATGATAAATTAGGGTTACTGATAGCTCAAATCAGACCTTCACAAAAATTTCAAAAAGGCATTTCTTAATTTATTTTACTTCCATTGGCAGAAAATTGTCACAATAAACATACAAATAGTTGATGTTTATAATCAGAGCAATTCCCTATTAATCAGTGCCTTCATGCACAACCTAGACATACATACCCCATGTCTTTTCAAGTTAGATCCATTGGTCAGAAGTTATCAGGAGACATTTCAGCTCCAAATTAGGAAGACATTTTAACAGTTTTTAATGGTCAGAATAAACTATTCCAGTAAATTCTAAGTTCCTCATCACTGGAGGTGTTGAAGCCTTGCCTTATATTATGTGGAAGTTATGGATTAGATTTTAGATGTTGGATGTCAGGTAGAGTTGACAATCTTTAAGCTTTTTACCAATCCTAGAATTTAATATTCTATTTTTGAAAGATTTAGTGACATTTTAAAATATCTATAAAAGGATAAAATATATATAAAGGATGTATAAAATATATTTGCTCTTATATATCCAGGAAAGTGTGTGTCATAGCTATAAGGGATAATATAAGTCTAATTCAATTTATTTCTTTAATTTAGCAATGATTCCTTAATGTTTCATGTTTTACTGTCTTGGACTGTTTGGACTGCTTTAACAAGATACTATGAACTTGGTAGCCTATAAACATCGGAAATTTATTTCTCACCTTTCTGGAGGCTTGGAAGTTTGAAATCAAGCTACTAACAGATTTGCTGTCTGGTAAGGGCTTACTTTCTGATTCACAGGCTGCGTTTTCTGGGTATGTCCTCAAATGTTAAAAAGGATCTCTCCCTGACTCTTCATTTAAAAGGGCACTAATTCCACTCTTGAGGGCTCCACTCTCATGACCTAATCACCTCCCAGAGGCCTCATCTCCAAATACCCTCACATCGGAGATTAGATATGGGCGGACACAAACATTCAGACCATAGCAATTACATACATTAACCTTCATATACATGGTCTCATCAGTTTCTGAAAACGATGAAATAAAAAAGGAAGGTATTAGTTAATTTTATATGAAGAGAGAAAACAGAGGTTTAACACAAGATCTCATAATTAAAAAGCTGAAGAAGTAAGAATTAAACTCAGATTTCTTGATTTCCTACCCTTTCTCTTTTTATCTCATCATTCCTCTTGAAAGTTCTAAACTAATATAATTATAATATTGAATAATATTAAATTATATAAAAATTAAATATAAAATCAAGTTAAATTAATAATATAATAAGCCATGTAATTCTTACTACCTGATGAAAGAGAAGCTTGACAGGACATTAGGTGAGATAAACATATTTACTACTATTATGTATTTGTTGACTAGTGTGTTGACTCTATTTCTCACTGAAATATGAGATTGATTAGGGGAGCGATTCCACCTCTCTTACTAGCTAGTTTCCCGCTATCCAAAAGACACGTACCACCTAGGCTTTCAAATATTTGTTCCTTGAATGAATAATAAATTATTAAATGGTTTAAATCATTAATCATGTGGTTTTTATATAATAAACCTTAGATAATATATAAGACAGGGGATTTGACAACAGTTTTGTACATAAACCCACATTAAATATATAATCAAAAAACATGAAATGCCACAAATAGGACAGCCTAAATATCAAGATTCAATTTGTGTAGACCAGGAACTCAAGTGATTATCTGCATAATCCCCTTTTAATAGGCTGTTTGGGCAGTGTGCAAACGTGGATTTTTGCATAGTCAAAATTGAATTTTAGCTCCATATTTTTAGCTCATTATTATTTCCAGTGGGAATCATGTATTTCTTTGTGTACCTTCTATTAGTTTCCTGTTATTTTGACTAACAGAAGATAAGACTTGTCAATACTGATTGACTTCAAAACAAAAAAGGATTGTGATTAGTTGGAAGTATTAAGTAATGCAGAGATGGAAAGGAAATTATATGCAAATAGATCCAGGATATAAATTCTGACCCTACTGATTGTCAGGTGGTAGGACACAGTGGGCAAAATCAAGAGGTAGCTTTCATATAACATGTTGTAAATGAATTCTGACCTTAATGTCATGGTAAAGATTGACCAAGGGCTTTGGCAGATTCTTCTTCATGTAGCATAAAGCTTTCTTTCCCTGGATGATTTGAGAACTTTTTTCATTTTATTTGTTTCATAAAATATCT
Source organism: Cheirogaleus medius (assembly GCA_008086735.1). Classification (NCBI taxonomy): domain Eukaryota; kingdom Metazoa; phylum Chordata; class Mammalia; order Primates; family Cheirogaleidae; genus Cheirogaleus; species Cheirogaleus medius. Next base: position 143,928,038 of record VBSM01002608.1, read on the forward strand.
GGAAAGAGTTCCCTTGCCTTATAATTAACACAGTGACTTTAAATATACAGATGCTAAAATAAAGGTTGTATTTGGTACTATCATTATTCTTGATGTAAGTTCTTTTCAAGAAAATGTAACAAGCTTTCAGTTCAGTTGCCATCACTCCTTTGAAATAATATATTATCTCCCTTTTATTCTGCATCTGTCTCTGTGATGCATATGTATTCCTTAAATTTCTTTCTTATAATTGATGCCACTAAGTAAAGAGAATGCTCTTTGAGAAGACAACTGACATTTAAAATGGTAGAGATAAAACTAACATAAATTTTACAAGTCAGAAGGAAGAAGGAAGGCATGGCAAAAGGAGGTAGAACATCAATCACAATAGAATGCTAACATTTTTTAAGGTAAAACAGAAAGAAGCTAGGCATACATTATTTGGAAACAACTAGGTGTCATACAGAAACATAGCATTCTTTATATTGTATTTGGGACACACAATCATGGATATTCTGGACACTCTCTGGTGCTACAAAACAGCAAGTTTAATAAATTAGGGGAAGGGGCTCAGCTTAGATAATATATCTATAGCTTAAGAAAATTCTATGGGTATTATAGATAGTAAGATAATATTGTCAAAAGGGTGGTGTTGGGGGCAGTATGTAGGGGACAGTAATGAAGCAAAAAGCACAGGTGAAGGGTGATGAAGGAGCCAAAGAAATTCTACCACCCCTAAGAGAGGAAAATAGTATGGTTCCAGTATCTTGTCACTGCCTTGGCATTGCGGACATGGTTGGTTTCGCTTATGTGCATGAGAAGCCCCTTCTCTCTCTATGAGACTCTATGATGTCTCAACCTTAGCATGCATAGGGGAGCTATTCTTTAAGCAGAACATTTTCTTTGTGTCAAAGAACATTTTCTTTGTGTCCCTCCCAAGCCATTTTCTCCTTCTCTTGGCTTTCCATTTTTATCTTTAATCTTCTTTCATACTGAAGGACATGACCAGATTTCTACTTGACAACTTTTGGCATAAATGAACTAGGGGACATTAAGAACAAGAGATTGATGATCTCTGGAACTACCCCTGACACACAAATGGTTAACTATTAGTATATAGACTATTATGTAACTTAAAATGTGTTGCTGCCAAGGCAATCAATGTTATAGGAAGAAATATGAAAATAGAGAGAGGAAAAAAATTATGGAGCCTCAAAAGCTTCAGGAGAATCTTATCCTTTATAATAGTCATAGCAAACACTATGTACAATATTTAGAAAGAGCCAGATATTGCTTCAGATGCTTTATACATATTAACTTACTCATCCCTCTCATGTTATTACATAGAAAGGATTATTTGTCCATTTTAGAGATGAGGAAAGTCTACACTGCTGTCTTATCCTAGAGACTATTAAACCCAGAAGGCAGAAAAGCTTTTGTTTCTTTGGAAAGAAACAAAGTCAGAGTTGTTTGCAGTGATAGCCCTAGATTTTAATTTAGAGTTTTTATGTACAAGAAAATAAAAATTTCCACAACAGAAATGAAAGTCAAAATAGGTCCACTTTATTTCTTATAAGTGAGTTACCTACTCATATTTAGAATAGTATTTTTTAGCTCAGCTTATATTTTTTCTCATTTTGACATTTAACCTGATAATACTTCTATATCTTATTTCTTTATCTTAGATATTTTCTACCAAAAACACTTTTTTCCCCAGTATTTTTGCACTATATCCAGATTGTCTTATATATTTTATACCAAAAACACTTTTTTTTCTTCACCAGTATTTTTGTACTATATCCAGATTGTGTTCAATAGAAGTCACAATGATGACTTTGGCTGTCCTCCGGGGGAGTCTTAGTGACGTTAAGATGATGTTTTGTGTCACATAGGTTTGAAACATTTCTGCTCTTCAAGTTTACATGTTCCTATTACAGGCAAACATTTTTAGGAAATATTTCATTAGAAGCTTTGAAAATTGTGTGTGATGGAGATATAATTAAAAGATAATGTCAGTAGAATAGTGCATTGTCCCACAGTAATCTTCAGCTCTCCTGCTGAAACATAAAGGGAGGGACAGAGCGGAAGCACTGATTTTCCAAGCAGGAGACATTTGTTCAGTGACAATGTCTTATTACAATTAATTTACTTTTAGTATACAAATGACGAATGAAAGAGTAATTGCAGCCCCTGTGGATTAGGAAACATTGTTCTCCTGGTTCCTTTCTTCAAGACCAGAACAAATCGCAGTTGGCAACTGCTTGCTGCAGTGCTCAATGTTTCCTTCTGTCTAAAATTTATGTCTCTCACTCTTTTTCTGGTTATATTTTTGAAATGTTTTTTCCTATTCTCCTCCTTACACCTTCTTTCTCAGTTTCCCCATCCCCTTCTGTCTTCTTCTTCTATTGATGTTTAATTTACTTATGTAAGAGATTAAGAAATGATTTCCAAACCTGAGTTTATATCAGAATTAGTAGAATGCCTTATTAAAAGCAATTACCTCTGAGCCCCATCCCAGCAGAATCTGATTCAGGGAAGCTTCACTGAACCCTGAAATCAACGTTTAGAGTTGTAAAATCTGTATTTTTGAAAGCTTCCCATATGATGATTATTTGCAATCAAATTTGGAGACTCCTCATTTATATCCTTTGAATTATCCCAGTTAGCTTTCAATTGGTTATTTCAAGGCGAGAAAACCCAGAAATTGCAAAGTCAGTGCATCATCCACCTCAGAACAAATGTTCCCATACAGAGCCCCAGAATCTATGTGTTCTCTGAACCCCCAAATAGCATGTGGGCTCAGACACAGATTCCGTGTTGTAAATTTTTCTGGTTCCCTACTGTTTTGATGAATGCAAAATGAATCAGCCATTGGGCCTCCTGCCCAGAAAGGCAGTTTTGAGAAAAGTGGACTATGACTGCAGAACCTCTACTTCAAGCCCAGACATCTGAAAAGATCTTTTCTAGATGAAGAAGCAACCAGCAACTTTCTCTGAGATTTATACCTCTTAGCCTTAGCCTTACAGTTAAGAAAGACAGTATGCCTCCTGTCTCTCCCATGCATTTTCTGAAGTGTGTGGCAACCATCTGATAAGCAGAGAAGGGCTCCATTTGCTTTTAGCAGGCTGGTAGACAGGTTTCTTCAGTGGGTACACATGGAGCTCGAACATAAAAAGGTCACCCAGGCACCACAGAAACTGCATACAGCACCTGTAATCCTGCATTATTATTATTATTATTTTCAATAGAAGTCTTTAACTGCAACAGTTAAATATCACAAATAGGTCTTAGGAATCATGCAACATCTTGTTTCTGTAGCTGGACAATTCTCAGATCTTATTCATCAGCCTGCTGAACTGTTTCTTTTGCAGAGACATAGAGAATGTCCAAACATCTTCTGATAACTTTATTTTTAACCCTTGTGGCTCGCTGAATCAAAGCAATTGAATTTGAAACAAGTTCAATGTCATTTTCTCCAAGGATAAACTCATCTTTCTGGGCTTGAGATATTGAACAAGCAACACCTGGCCTCATCCAAAACCTGCAGATGTATTTTTCTCCCAAGAAATTTCATATTTCGACAAGATCTATTCTCCCGGATAACAACCTTGATAGGTAAGTGAGCATACCCAGACCTCATCTTGTAATGGAAGTCCAGTGTGACACCCTTGATCCTATTCTGTGCATGACTACAAACAGTGCTAGCAGTAGCCAGTCCCTTTCTATTTCCCCACCATTTGTCAATCCCAAGCCTCTTCTTTTTCTTTCCAAGGAGACTGAGTTCTACATTGATGTGGTTGAAGTCTCCTAAGCATGGTTGCTCTGGAGCCCTTCCGAATAACTGAGCATCCTTTCAGAGTGATGTTGACATTTTCTGGAATGTTGACAGTTTGGTTACTGAGAATTGCCTTCATTCTCAAAGTAGACGTGGCAAAGAGCTGTAATCATGAATTATTTTATGACCGAGAGCATTGTACCCACTACACCAAGCTTTACAATCCTGTCGGAAAATTATATCATTATGATTCCTCATGAAAATCTATAACTTATAGAAAAATATGAGGATGATTTGGGAAGTATCACAACTATACAGCTTTAAGTACAGGGACAATAAAATTTTTATATGATTTTTCTAGACAAATGAAATGCCAATGCAAATTTTACGGCTGTAATACAACTTTGCTAGCATACCCTTAAAATCCATGAACTAAGTCAGCATCATTGCTTCTATATACTGATGGTCAGGATGGTAAATTACCTCACATTCACTAATTAGTTATGATAACTATCACAAAAAATAAATATATATTAAGAGGTCTGGTGTCTTGCCAGGTATTTAATTTATATCTTATTTTTAAAAATACTTCAATGTTTCTTCTGCTTATACAAATAATACAGAGTTATGTTCACTGTTTTTAAAATAGGAAATATAGAAAAAAAGAAGAAAAAATGAATCCATCAAAATTTTATCAATAAGAGAAACCCACATCTTCCCCAATTACATTTCAGAAAATATGCTGCCATATTTATTATGTTATAATTATATCCACATGGTTTGTTGCAGGTTTGTTGTTCTGCTTCCTTAACCTATTAAATTAAAAAATAAAAATGATATGAAACTGACAAATTATTAAGTTTTCATTTCTGTATATATCCTCCATTTTTATGTATGTTTACACACACACATACACACAAAGGGATTAAACTATTTCATAAATTTTTTCATGTAAAAATAAAATGAAAAACAGTATGGAAATTTTGTCAGTAAATGTGGGTATGCATAATCATTCATATTAAATACAGAGCAGTTCTGCATATGGTTAACCTACAATTTATTTAACATAGCTCCTATTATTGAACACATAAAATACTTATTTGTTGCTGTTATAAACAATGCACCAGTAACTTTATTATGTGTATGCCTTTGCATACCTATGGGTTTATTTCCTCAAGATAAATTTTTACAAGGAAAACTGCTGGCCCAAATTTTAATTTCAGAAATATTCTAGTCCTACAAACATCATGTCTAATCTTTTGAAGTGCACTGTTTATCCCCATGTTACACGTGAAAACACCGAGAATTCAGCTGCTCAAGATCACACAGCTATTAAAAGGGTGGAAGTCTGGATTCAAACAAGGATTTGTTAAGGTGGTTGCTTATAACATCTAGCAGGCACATAAAAATTGTATTAAACACAAAGTGATTCTTCTTATATTAAAAGATTTATTGAGGTATAATAGATATTCACAGAAATATACATATTTAATATTTAATTTGATGAATTTGGACATAAGCAAACATTCATGATAATATCACAATCACAATCACATCATCACATCACATCACAATCAAGATAATAGACATATCCAACACTTCTCGAAATTTCCTTATGTTCCTTTGCTTTTGTTTTTGGAGTGTGTGTGTGAGTGTGTGGGAGAGAGATATGAACACTTAACATGAGATCTCCCCTCTTAACAAATTTTGAAGTGCACAATACCATGACTCTTGCTACTATCAAGAGGTTAACTCCAAATCCTCTAGCTCCTTGAGGTAATTACTTCCAAATAATGAATCCCAAGACCCCATGCTATATTTGTCAGGAAGCTCAGAACTCTAACAACATTTCTGAAGCCTATCAAGCACCCTGACTTCTACTGATTAGCTCTTGTTCCTGATAGCTGATGACTACTGCAGAGTTCATTGTTTCAACCTTGGTAGCTGCTACTCTTTTATGGCACCACTTCTAACCAGAACTGGACCTTCATTCTCATCCCTCAAAACCCCATAAATATAAGATTATTGCATGTGACACAGTTCACCAAAGATAGGACACTAGGATGAAATAGTAAGAACAAATGATTTATGATTGAATATTATCAAGCTCCTGTTCCCACTGTTGGGAATTTCTTGCTGTCTATCTTAACCCATAAACCCCATCAAGGGACATGGTCACGTTCTCCCTAGTGATTCTCTCTTCTGGCTGAGAATTGTAATCACTGGAGATGCTTTTTAAAAATGCCATGCAGACTCCACTTAGACTTTAATAAATTAGAATCTTTGGGAAATGAAACCAAGAAATTAAATTTTTTAAGTTCCCCTTGTTAATTTCCATGTACATCTAAGTTGAAAATTGCTGTTTTAGACCCTTCATCCAATCTTCCTCATTCCAGTTCCTAAATCCTCCAATCCTTTGGTTTAACAGCCAAAACCTGAGAATTATTTCCTGCTTTTGCAGAGCAAGGTCCGTCTTTCTCCTTATTTCTTTTCTGTCTTTCTTTCTTTCTTTAAATCACTATTTTTCTTCTTTTTTTTCCTCTCCACAATTCCCTAAGGCACAACATTTCCATACTCAAAAAGGTGTTTTCCTAAATAAAAATGAATTTCTTTCCTAAAGTAAAATCTACCATTCTTGAAGACAACTGCCAGTGTCAAACAATGAATTTTTCATTCATCTTTATAATAGTCCTTAACATATTTAGTAATAAATAGACATTTCTACCCTCAAGCATATACAATAATGTTCATGGCATCAATAGGGGGAAAAGACCTGTTAAAGTTAAAAAGTTCAAATAATCAGTCAGAGAAAATGGCCATCAGGTTGCGGTCTACCAATGGTCATCAGGTTGTGGTCCCTGAATTAATCATAAGACTCAGAGGGAAATAGATAAGAACCAGGATGTGGTCATTAAATCAATGCCTGCCTTTCTTCATGGCAGGTGCTATGCTACCTGTCTAAACTTTGAATGCTAACCACTCTACATCTATCTGTGGCACATGCCCACTGCATACTCCCCTAAGTCAAGACACATTTTTCAAGGTCATTCATTTGCCACCTAATCTGTTCATCTTTGAGGAACAAAGTACAAAGTTCAAATTATGCCACTTTTAAATAAAGAAAAATTCATAGTTAACATGTTTCTTATTACAAACTACTTCCACCTAGAGGTTGCAGCAATGTCTTTGACTCACTCTAAGCCTAACTTATAATACCTTTCTACGATGTAAGGATGCTACCCTTGGAAACAAGTTTGATCAGGCATTTTATAAAATAATGAGTCCTTCATAGTACAGTCATGCCCTGGAACTTAGGCACCAGCACTGCCCATGAAAGATATAGGTCCGGTAGATTGTTTCCGTTATTTTCATGGTAACATGTGACTGCCTTGCCTGTAAGACAACAAAGCCCAATGAAGAAATCAAGAAGTTCAAAACTGGTTGCTTTCAAGTGGTTTACATATGTGAGTGATCAAGGGCTTTCAACTATGCAGAATTTGCATCATTATAAAATAAAATTCACATGTTTAAGGACTGGTCTGCTTCAGAGTGGGATCTATATAAATTTTAGTGGAAATACACACTGGTGTTTCCTCTCTCTATTTTTTTTTTCTTTCACCTTTTTACCTGCTGCCCCCACATTGTAAAGGCACCTTCTTAAGAGTTTCTGGATTTTTTCACTAGAAAGTCACAGCATCTCTAAATTTCAACCAGCATATTGGGCATCTCACTGTCACAGCTGTCAACAGAAGCGAAGTCTTTCTGTGTCACCCCCATAGAGTAAACGTTTACTTTTGTGTAAGATTTCTAAGCGTGTCTGCTTTTTCCAGCCTTTTCACATATTGTTTTCTGTTTATTTTGCAGAAGTGCGTTCCATTTTCCACAGTCATATTTCAAAAATACACTACAGTCTCTATTGTGTTATAATTGTTTGTGAGTGGTTCTGTTACAGGGTTGTTGTTCTGCTGTCTTAAATAACCTGTTAAATTTTTTAAAAAGAAAAAGGATATAAGACTAACAGAAATTATTAGTTGAAAATCTGGGTTATAAGATGACAAAATAAAGGAAAGTAAAAATTCATATTTAAAACATATAAGCAAGAAGTCCTTCCTAATAAGTTGTTGATAATTACTTGAGTTTATTAGATGCTTGTGTTTTATATATTCATACACAAATGGAGTTTTGGCATGCCAGAAAACAAGTGTTTCTTACACATTGGAGAAGTAAAATGTACTTGCTTATATCTTGCTTTCAATCAAGGAGAAAATGTTTTTGTTTTTTTCTTGCTTCTCTTCTATATTCAAAAGTTTAAATATTTTGATGATATGCTGAAAGATACTTGTATAGGAAAGATAAATTTTTTTCTGAACAATTTTCTCCCCTTTCTACTTTTGAAATCTGGTGTTCACATTTCAGAAAATAAGATTTCTGTTATTTTGCAGAAATAACAAAAACAGACTAGAGAGGATGTAAAAATACACTATTTGCAACAAAAGTCATTTCAGGCAATCAGCTAATCTTGCTGAGATTATTCTCATTATCCCTTTCTTTTCCTTAGGTTTCTATCATAAAGATGGTGAGGATGGTGTTCTCAAATAAAGACCACCTTCTAATGAAGGAATACATGTAGGCCTATTTTTCAGGGAATTCTTCTTACTACATCCCAGAATAACTGACAGGTTCTTTTTCTAAGGCAATGAAGATGAAATTCTCAGAAGGCTCAGAGATAGACATGAGTCAAAAAAATTTTTCAGTAAAATGCCTTTATTTCTATGCAGTATAAAATTAAGTAATTAATAGAAACTATTATTTCAGGTTTATCAGCTGTTTCTATCTAGAACTCAGGAAAAACAGCAAAGAAAAATCAAACAACCCTATCAAAA
>VBSM01002608.1:143936774-143968865 GCA_008086735.1 Cheirogaleus medius
CATAACTGTAATATTTGTACCTCCATAATATGCTGAAATAAAAAAATAAATTAAAAAAAAGACACATATAGAAGAGTGTCTACAATTAAGGTTCATGGGGAGAGGTGGTCACAGTTTCTCTTCTTTGAGATCTACATTCACTTTTAATATATGAGACAACTGACATTGAAGACATGGAATTTTACATGTTCTATTGTCTTTTGGCTATAATGGATACCTAGTAATTAGAGAGATACAATCTAAAGCTTGTATGCAGTTTATTGCCTCATAATAAAGCACATTAATTTTCTCCTGGAATCAGAATGCGCTATACCTTGTACCACCTGCTCTCAGTCAGTCTTATCAAGCCCCTACATTTCTAGATGAATGAGGCATTGTCATAGGACAGACAGCCTGGTGTCTGCCAGACCTGCAGCTGCAGGATTGTCCAAGCATCTCCTAACCTTCAGTGTGCCCCTGCTAGAACTCCAGCCAATTTCTACAGGCAGTGGGAAGAGAAGAGAAGAGAATCTAAATGAGTACCTTCTTGAGTGATGAAGGGAACCAAAGAGTAAATAGACACTTGTGCTGGATGACTTTAAAAGTACAATTTTACATCTGCTAAAGTAAAACACACAGACAATAAATAGGAACTGTAAACTCAAAAAAATTAGTTTATTTAAATATTGCCTTTTCTAAAAAAATATTTTAAATAATCAATGGTATTCATAAAGTGTTTATAATTCCTTCCAGAAAAATTTAGACTAACTAAAAACAATAAAATAAAGCCATGTTCCTTCCTTTTGCCTGCCCATATTGGGGACAGTTCCTTTTTTTTATGAGTAGAAAATTTTATGAAAAATAATTCTAATAAAATAGCAACGAGAATATAGGATGCATAGATTTTCTTTCTCCACCACCTTTCTCTTTTTCTCTTTCCTTTATCTTTCTTATCCATTACTCATATGCATACTCTCCTGACGAGCACACGCTCCTAAGTTCCTTGCAGAGAATTTAGAAGGCACACAATAAGGAATGGCGAGTATAACCATAATGACTCAGAGAAGGTTGACACGGATTGGAAAAGTTCACATCTCTGACCAGAGAAAAATCCAAACTCAAGGAGTTATTCCCAATGTTCTCTTCCAGACACAACTAAGATTTATAGGTGATACCATATTTTTATAAAAATGGGCAATATATTTCATCATTTGTGGCAAGATGTTTTTATGACTTTGGTAGTGGTATTACTTTGCCCATATCTGATAAATTTTCCTGTGTTTCCATGTGTGAAATCAAGTTGGAGTAAACTCCAAATGAATTTTATTTTATTTATTTTTTTATTTCAGCATATTACGGTGGTACAAATGTTTAGGTTACATAGATTGCCTTTGCCTCACCTGAGTCAGAGCTTCAAGCATGTCCATTCCCCAGACAGTGTGCACAACATGCATTAGGTGTGAATATAGCCATCCACTCCTCCCCCATCCCACCTGCCCAACACCCGATGAATGTTACTACTATATGTGCACTTCAGTGTTGGTCAGTTAATACCAGTTTTATGGTGAGTACATGAGGTGCTTGTTTTTCCATTCTTGTGATACTTCACTTAGTAGGATGGGCTCCAGTTCTATCCAGGATAATACAAGAGGTGCTAGATCACCACTGTTTTTTGTGTTTGCATAGAACTCCATGGTAAATATATATACCACATTTTATTAATTCTCTCATGTATTGATAGGCACTTTGGTTGCTTCCACATCTTTGCAATTGTGAATTTCCTGCTATAAACATTGAAGTGCAGATGTCTTTTATATAGAATGTCTTTTGTTCCCTTGGGTAGATGCCCAGTAATGGGATTGTGGAGTCAAATGGTAGTTCTACTTGTAGCTCTTTGAGTTATCTCCATATTACTTTCCACAGAGGTTGTACTAGTTTTCAGTCCCACTAGCAGTGTATGAGTGTTCCTATCTCTGCATATCCATGCCAACATTTACTAGTTTGGAACTTTCTGAATAAAAGCCATTCTCGCTAAAGTTAAGTGATATCTCATTGTGGTTTTGATATGCATTTCTCTAATGATTAGCGATGTTGAGCAATTTTTCATATGTTTCTTGGCCATTATTCTGTCTTCTTTTGAAAAGTTTCTGTTTGCATTCTTTGTCCACTTTTTAATGGGGTTGTTTGAGTTTTTCTTGCTGATTTTCCTGAGTTTTATGTAGATTCTAGTTATCAGCCCTTTGTCACATGTGTAGTATGTGAATATTTTCTCCCACTCTGTAGGTTGTCTGCTTGCTCTCATGATAGATTCCTTGGCTGTGCAGAGGCTTTTTAATTTGATCAGGTCCCATTTATTTATTTTTGTTGTTGCTGTGATTGCCTTTGGGGTCTTCTTCATAAATGCTTTCCCAGACCAATGTCTATAGGAGTTTTTCCAATATTTTCTTCTAGAATTCTCACAGTTTCATGCCTTAGGTTTAAGTCTGTTATCCATTGTGAGTTGACTTTTATGAGAAGTGAAAGATTCGTATCCTGTTTCAGTCTTCTACATGTGGCTATCCAGTTTTCCCAGCACTGTTTATTGAAGAAGGATTATTTTCCCCATTGTATGTTTTTATCTGCTTTGCCAAAGATTAGATGGCTAAATGAGGACAGTTTTATATCTGGGGTCCCAGTTCTGTTCCATTGGTCTATGTCTCTATCTTGTGTCATTCTCATGCTGTTTTAGTTACTAAAGCCTATAATATAGCTTGAAGTCTGGTAAATTGATGCCTCCCAATTTGTTCATTTTGCTTAAGATTGCTTTTGCTATATGGGTCTTCTCTGATTCCATACAAAGTGCAGAATGAAAAATCTTCCTAAAAAGAAAAGTCCCGGACAAGATGGTTTCACACCCAAATTTTACCGGACCTACAAAGAAGAACTAGGCCTATCCTGCAGAAATTATTCCACAACATCAAGAAGGAAGGAATCCACCCAGCAGAAGCCAACATCACCCTGATACCAAAACCAGGAAAGGAAGCAACAAAAAAAGAAAACTAGAGACAAATGGCCCTTATGAATATAAATGCAAAATTTCTCAACAAAACCCTAGCAAATTGAATTCTAGTGTTTATCAAAAAAATAATCTATCACGATTATGCAGGGATAGTTCAACATACACAAATCTATAAATGTAATTCATCACATAAATAGAAGCAAAAACAAAGACCATATGATCCTCTCAATAGAGACAGGAAAAGCATTCAATACAATTCAGCACCCTTTTATGATAAGAATGCTTAACAAAACAGGCATAAACAGAAGTTACCTAAAAATGATTAAAGGCATATATAAGAAACCCACAGCCAACATCATATTGAATGGAGAAAAATTGAAAGCATTCCTGCTTAGAACTGGAACTACACAAGGTTGCCCTCTATCACTGCTTCTATTCTAGATAGTGCTGGAAGTCCTAGCCAGAGCAATCACACAAGAGAAGCAAATCAAAGGCATCCCAATGGGGGCAGAAGAGGTCAAACTATCACTCTTTGCTCATAATATGATCTTATATCTGGAGAACCCTAAAGTTTATGCCATGAGACTATAGGAATTGATAAATAAATTCAGCAAAGTCTCAGGTTACAAAATCAATGTACAGAAATCAGTAGCATTCCTGTACACTAACAGTCAAACTGAGAATCAAATCAAAGACTCAATATCCTTCATAATAGCAACAAAGGAAATAAAATATCTAGGGATATATTTAACTAAGTAAATGAAAGACCTCTACAGGGAGAACTATGAAACACTGAGGAAGGAAATAGCAGAGGACATAAACAAGGGGAAAAACATACTATGCTCATAGGTTAACAGAATCAATATAGTTAAAATTTCTGTACTACCCAAAGTGATTTACAGATTCAATGCAATCCCTATTAAAATACCAACTTAACTTTTCACGCATCCAAATACATTTTAAAGGATTCATTTTCCCAAGCCGTAGCTTCTTGATGCTACGAGGGGTAAAAATATAAATAGCAAACAGATAAAATGTGGCTGATAAGAAAGTCTATGGAAAGTTTCCTCTCGTCATAATGTTTTTACTTCTCATCCTTTAAAGGACTTGCTTTCTGTATTTAGACTAGGGAAGTAAGCCAAAGCATAAGGGTGACCACTTAGTTTGCTTTAATCAGTTCTTTTGATGTTGTCCCCTGTTCTTCAGCTCCCAAAATATTATTGTAGCTCAAAGTAACAATTTATTACTATAGCAGCAGCATAAAAAAGGCAAACTGACAGATAGATAGAGGCAGAGATATAGAGATATAAATATATAGAATATGTTGGGGGGAGCAGCTTCATAACTTAGGAAAAATTCTTCTAAGGTCCCCTGAGTCAGATGTACTTTTACAAAGAGTCCATATAAATGTTAATAGTCATGGAAAACACATACTGAGAATTAAAAACATACAAACTTCACACAAGTCCATGTCTCATACTTTTAGTTTCTTTACCTTTTTCTTACCTGGGGAACCTGGGAGGGACATGGGAATTTCTCAGGAAACTACCTCTCTTATTCAACATAAAATCCTCTTTCTACCAGCCTCAACCCTCATGTTCCTAAATTAAAGACCACATTCCTTGCCTCATTCCTACCTCAGAGTAAATTATCTGGTTTCTCTGGGTCCCTAAACAGAGTAAGAGAACACTCTTCTTCTGTCATAAGGACAGAATTTTTAATCAAAGTAGAAGAGCAGGGGAATATTTAAGGGTCTTCTGAGTTAAAAAAAAATCAACCAAACTTGACCCTATGACTGCAGGAGGTGAGAGAGCGAAAGGAAAAATCAAATGTTTTAACTTGAGTATCGAAGTGGTCGTTGTGGAATTTTATGTGCATTTTGCTTATTCAAAAACATGACTTCAGTCACTGTTAGTCAATTGCAAAATTTTCTAAATAGCTGAAATAATGCATTTAATCTAGTCCAAATAAGTCATCATTAGATATTAATAGTGTATGTAAAATTAAAGAAAGGTTGAGTAATGGTTCAGTTACCCCATAGGTTTTCCCCAATCTCTCTCTATTTCAGGTTTCATGTACTCAGATATCAGTAAGAGACTGTCTCAAAACTATGGTTTGATAGAAGTAATTGGCAGAGTGAAACTGCAATAGGTCTTTACCATCTGACCATTTGAGAATTTCTAATGGAGATAAATACAAATCCTAATTGTTGACCTACATAATTATCACTATCCTATCATTTCCTCCATTCCTTATTTAACAGAATACAAAGGATTTTAACATATATATGTTCATTTAAATAGCAAAATAACATCTTGAATATGATGTTTGCAGAGGTGAAGAGGCTGTGTAGCATGGACCTATTTTCAGTTCATATAATGTCACTCATTATGGTGGTGGCCAAAGTCATTTCAGTAACTAGAGTTCAACTTCAACAAGGATCTGGGGATCAGATATTTCTACTCAATATTCTTTCCACTTAGATTGCTATGCTTCTTATGAGATTATATATAATTACTGAATTATTATTACTACTGTGTGAGTACCATAGTGTTGATCAATTAGTGCCAATTTGATGGCAAGTACATGTGGAGCCTATTCTTCCATTCTTCTGATACCTCACTTTGGAGGATGGGCTCAAGCTCTTTCCAGGAAAATACAAGAGGTGCTAGATCACCGTTATTTCTTATAACTGAGTAATATTACATTGTATACATATACCAAATTTTAATAATCCACTCTTGAATTGAGGGGCACTTGGGTTGTTTCCATGACTGTGCAATAGTGAATTGTGCTGCCATAAACATTCAGGTGCAGATGTCTTTATTATAGAATGTCTTTTGTTCTTTTGGGTAGATGCCTAATAGTGCTATTGCTGGACCAAATGGTATTTCTATTTTTAGCTCTTTGAGGTATCTCCAATTCTTTTCCACAGAGGTTGAATTTATTTGCAGGTGCACAAGCAATGAAAGAGTCTTTTTGTCTCTCCACATCCTCACCAGCATTTGTTGTTTGGGGATTTTTTTATAGAGGACAATCTCACTTGGATTAGGTGGTATCTGATTGTGGTTTTGATTTGCATTTCTCTAATGATTAGAGATGTTGAGCATTTTTATATGTTTGTTGGCCATTATTCTGTCTTCTTTTTAAAAGTTTCTGCTCATGTCCTTTGCTCATTTATTGATGAGTTTTTTGATTTTTTTCTTGTGATATTTTGAGTTCTAGATAGAATCCAGGTTCCAGACTTTAACTCTTGAGTGATTTTACTTTGCAGATTGTCTAGTGTGCTGTTCAGTGTGTAATGCAGGTCTGAGTACTTGCTGTAGGGCTGATCTGGTCTTTGCAAAATCCATTAGTGATTGCTTATCTTGGAAGGCCTTTATTTCTCCCTCATAGGTGAAGCTTAATTTTGTAGGGTAGAGAATTCTAGGTTGACCATTATTCTATTTTAGAGGATTAAGGATAGGCACCTAGTCCCTTCTGGCTTATAAAGTTTCAGTTAAGAAGTCTGCAGTTATTCTGATAGGTGTTTCTTTGTAGGTTATCTGCTGTTTTCACCTCACTGCTTGAAGGATTGCTTCTTTTGTTTTTGCTTTGATCAGCCTAATAACTGTGTGAAGTGGTGATTGCCTTTTCACATTGAATCTCCCAGGAGTTCTGTATGCTTCTTATATCTGGATATATCAATTTCTGGCCAGTTCAGGCATATTTTGTTCCAGTATTCCATGAAATAAGTTTTCCACCCCTTGTGTATTTTCTTCTTCTCTCTCTCAGATGCCTATGATTCTTATATTTGTTTTCTTTACATAATCCCACATTTCTTGTATGTTTTGGTCTCATCTCTTATCTCTGTGTTCTTTTTCTTCACTCAATTTGTTTAGCACATAGGCATTATCTTCAAGCTGTGAGATTCTTTCCTCTGCATGATCCATTCTGTTACTGAAGCTTTCCACTGTGTTTTGAAGTTCCTTGAATGCCTCCTTCATTTCCAAGACTTCTGTTTGGTTTTTCTGTAGTATTTTAATTTCTTTAGAGAATTTTTCATTCATTTCCTATATTGTTTTTGTGGCTTCGTTATGTTGGGTTTCTATTTTCTCTTAAATTCCATTGAGTTTCTTACAATCCATATTTGGAATTCTTCCTCTGTCAGTTTAATCATATCATGTAAGTTGGTATCTATTGATGGAGATTTAATGTTTTCTTTTGGGGGTGAATTTTCTCTCTGATCTTTCATGTTTCCTGTGTTCTTTTGCTGATTCTTTCTCATCAGGCTACTTTGTCAAGAACTGGGAGTGCTGGGGTTGATTTATAGCCTTATCTCCAATTCCCCAAAGAGACACTCCTTGACAGTGCTGGGAAGATGAACTATGGTCCTATATCACCATAGAGGTGTTTTAGCCTGTTGGTTTACCTCTGACCTGTTGTCTTCACATCTTTCCAAAGGAGATTAGTGAGTTTGGACCCCTTGCTTAAGCTCCCAGCTGCTGAATCATTCTTGTGTGTGTGACTCCACTGCCCTCCAATAGGTTGGGATGGAAGGCACTGTGTTGAGCTATGGGGTTACCCTCTCTATTGTTGCTTGTAGTTTGCATGGAGGAGTCAATTATGAAGGTATTCCAATGCCTTTGTGTTGGGCTGTAAACCCTCAAATGGGGCATACAAGAACCCCAATCTTTGAGAAATGTCTTGTCACTCCCAAGGGTATCTTGAGCCCTGTTGCCACTTTAGGTGGGGTAAGGGCAACAGGTACCTGCAAGCTTCTATGGTTGCTTAATCTGCTGCTTGGGGAGAGCTCCTAGTATGTTATTCAGGGCTCTTTTGCCATACTTGCAAGGCAGATCTAGGTGGGGGGTTTCAATTGGTACAATTGCTGAGGACTCTGGCCAGAATTTTCCTTCCTAGTCCAAAAGCCTGGCAGTGTACTGGGTGCCAAGGGCAAGCCCTAGTGTTATGTTCTTATCAGATAATCAAAACCAACTCCCTGGATCAAATCAACAGTCTTCCCCCTTTTGCTTAGTTCCAAGGTCCCACAGATTCACACCATTCACACAGAGAAAGCTACTTTTCTCCCTTATCCCTGCCTCCAAGGATGGCTTATGTCCTGCCGGGATGGGGGAGGTGCGTTGCCTGAACCAGGGCAGGTCCCAGCCCAAAAAACCTCTTCCCTCATTACTCCCCACCGCCAAGGGTAGGGTTTGCCACAGCAGCACAATAGACAAGCATTTTAGCCAGGGTAGGAATGCCACCTGAGGCCACTGTGCATCCCAGCACAGAAAGCAGCCTCTGTCATCACTCTACACCTCCAAGGGTGGGATTTGTCCTGTGGCCCGAAATGCAAGCAGCTGAACCAGCGAGAGGGGTGCTGCCCAAGGCCACTGCATGACTCAGCCCATGAAGCAGCTTCTCTCATCACTCTGCACCTCCAGAGGCAGGGCCTGTCCTGCAATGGTGAAAATGCAAGCAGCTGGGTTGGGGTAGGAATGTTCAGAAAGCGGCTTCTCTCCTTATTCCCCTCCTCAAAGGGCGGGGCCTGCTCTGTGGCAGGGGCAGAGGCATTGCCTGAGACAGTTGCCTGGGCTTGCCCTGCTGGCTTGGGGAGGGGGTGGTGTTCAGAATCACAAAATGTCACACGTCCCTAGGCTATGGGCCCCCAAAATGGCAGCTGCCCACGCACAGAAAGCCAGCACTCTAGTTGATGGGAGGGGGGGTAAGCGTAGTTGCTGGGATTGGCAGGCTGTCTCAATGAGCCCTTGGTTGTCCCCACTGCTTCCCTGACCCTCAGTCTCACATCAGTCCAGTAGTGGGTCCTACACTCTCTATCCCACCCTGCACCAGCCAAATCTTTGGTGGTTTCCAGGGGCAGAGCCTCCCTTTCAGCATTCACCTCCTTTGTTCTGGTCCCAGTGACCACCAAAGATGAGGTGCCTGTCTCCAAACTCCCTCCTGCGGACCAGGAACGTGTCCACTCAGACCAGTTCCTCTCCTGCCCAGTACAGACCTAGCACAGAGCACTGGAGAGTTAAAAATGTTTCCCGTTATTGTCTCTTCTCCACACAGCCTGTCATTCCATGCCACAAATTTGCACTGACTTCAGGCACTTCCCTGCCTGAGTGGATGTGGAGGTTGGTGGAGGAAGACTCGTCCTCCTGTGGGTCAGATCACACTGCCCTGGCCCGCCGATGGGCACAGCCATCCCACACTCTATTCCCTATTGTATATCTCACATTCTCCAGACTTTGTGGTCGATTCTCCAATTCACCTTTTTTTTTTTTCCCGGCGCTGCTTGTTCCATGCTGCTTCTCTGCAGATGCAAGATGCTGTTCTTGTGGGAGAGCAATCCACTCGAGTGCAGCTGTTAGCATTCTTCACCTCTTACTCTGGGAGCAGAGAGCCAGTAGGTAATCTGTCATTTTTGCCAAAGTGCCAAAAATGGCACTAATCTGCCATTTTTTCCTCCCAGATCGTGGTTTTTAAATACCCTACTCTACTAAAAGGAACCAGGGCTCACTGAAGTAAAGATAAATACCAAATCTAAGGAAGAGAAAATTCAAAATGGGCCTGGAATATTTTTGCACCCTAAACTAAAGGATTGCACAATAAATTACGGGAATGAGTTGAAAAGATTGCAAAGGTTTCCACTGGCCAAATCTGATGTACCTTGAGCATCAGAATGATAACAATATTGATAATAATGAATTATAACTCCTTGAATAAAATAGAAATCTATGAGTCTATGTGAATACAAGTAAATAAATGAATGAATCCATAATAAACAGGGAAGACAAGAAATCTCTATCAATAGATTACTATATTATTGTTTTAGAAAAAATAGTTAAAATCATTAATGTTTGCTAAAATCAATGGATGAAAGTTTGATGAGGAATAAGATATTTAATATATTATCTAAAAGTATCTACCTACAAATTACAGATTAATTATAAATATAATAATAATCTAGAGTGGAGAATCTTTGTAGACATTACCTGACCAGGCGACCAAAATTTATAGTATTGATGTTGGAACAAATCTATATTATGTGCCTTTTGCTATGAGAAGTGAGAAGGGCATAGCATAATCTCTGTGGTATTTTTGAACCCAAACCAAATCATTATAAAACACAAGACAAACTCAAACTGAGGGACATTGTACATAATAATAGACCTGTTCTCTTAAAAATGTCAAAGTCAAGAAAGACAAAGAAAGGCTGAGAAACTTTCTCAGATTGATGAAGAATGAATAGACATAAGTAAATGCAACCTGTGACCTAGATTAGATGCTAAACTGGGAAAAAATAACTATAAAATGCATTACTGGGACCACTGACAAAATTTAAAAATGAGCTATGAGTTAGATAATGCATTGTAACAGTGTTCAAGTGTATGATTTTTATAGACATTTGGAGGTAAAGACATGATATGTCTGGCTATCAAATGGGTTCAGAAAAAAATGTGTGTGTAATTATAAATATTTATGTATAAATAGATACATGCCTGTGATTGTGTGCTTACACGCAAATGTATGAAGAGAAAAGGAGAGTGAGGGATATAGCAAATGGACAATATTTAAATTGGTAAATTTGGGCTAAAAGTATCAGGAAATTTATATACTCTTCTTATAAATATTCTGTAAATTTGAAATCATATCAAACAATTATTAATTATAGTTATAGTAATTAATATAATTAATAACAAATCAGAATTTTCAGATAAATAGAAAAGTAAATACACCAAAATATTAATGGTACCTTGTGTTTGTATTGGGAGTGAAGGAATTTTTTACTCACTTTCTTTTCTCTTGTTTTACACACATCACCTATCAAATGCAGATTGTCAATAACCAGCTGAAAAAGTAATGGAAAAAGGAAGACATGTCTCCTTTATAAACTCTAAACTCCCATAGGAAAATATCTCATTCTCAAATATATATAATTCTTTCCATTTTTTCTTTGATTTGTATATTTTGACTAAAATATTTCAGAAACAACCTTTGGCAGAAACTTTTTTGTTAATTTACAAAAAACATGGTTTATAGCTTTCTTTTCTTGACGAAACATAATCTTTAATTTACAGATTGCCCACAAAAGACAAAAAATGTTCTACAATAACAATGATTTCAGAGGCCAACAGTACTTTGTTTGAACTGAGGCTACCTGTTCCTCCATGTCAATCTACCTCTGGCTATACACGTTTTCCCCACTAAAATAAGCAAGCCTCTTTCTTGTGCTGTCACATGTGCAAGGTAAATATACAATGCTCCTCCTTACCCCACCTAGAAAGGTCAGAGTCTATGTGCCCAACTCTAAGTCTCAGTGTTAAACAGATACTTACACTTCCTGCTTATCTGTTTTGGTCTTCTCAGGAAATGGTAGTATGTAAATGTGTCATGTCATCATCAAATACCAACTTGCTCTTCCTATGTTTTGATCACTGACATAAATTGTCCTTAATTAAGATTTACTTAAAATATCCCTGGCTGAATTTCCACTAGAACATATTTTGAAATTGGCAAATATTGACAAAGATTTTAGAGACATTTAGGAAATGTCCACAAAATGGGAAAAACATTGCTTCTTTGTAGCTATCTTCGATGAGTCCATTATTTTACTAATAATTTAGCAACATTGGACTGAAAGTCCTAGCTCATTCAGGGCCAGAGTTTCCAAAAAAATCAAGAATCACTTTCTAGCACAAAAGTCTGTAATTGAATTTTTCTTATCAAAGAGAAAAGAAGGGATACAAAATGGTCAGTCCTAATTTCAGAATTAATTCCTTTGGTCAAAAAAAGTGATTCTGGCTACAGAAGAGAAAAAATAATCCTAAAGTAAGACTTGACATTTCCAGTGTCATTAATAAAGTGATTTGTTTTGGCTCTGGTCTCCACCGACGAGATGACATTTCATTTTCCTGTGGAGCATGGGACTTTATTGGCAGGAACCTATTTACTCTGGTGGTGATGGCAGTGGTTTCTATTTTTAAGATAATTAACATTTACTAGGTTTATTCTACCCAATCTTCTTTAATCCTAGAAGTTGCCAATGAGTGAAATTCCTGCCATTGTACCTGGTATTTTGAAGAAAATATTAATGTGTGCAAGTGTGTGTGTGTGTAGCATAAAGGCAAGAGAGAAATTGGAAATGACATCATACTTTCTACTATTATGAAATGGAACTTAGCAACTATGAGGGTAATGTCTCTGCTCTCTAAAAACTACTGCACCCACTGTCACCATTTCAAAAAAATAAAAGCTACGTGTATACATCAAGTCTTAGAGGTCCAGAAGTTACAGTTATTGATGTCAATTACTAAAAGGAAAATATGATTCATCACAGACAACAGAGCCAATAATCCACTTCCTAGAATAGTGGCAATACTATTTTCCTTTATCGATATCTCTTTGGTGTCTCTTCAGTTTTAGGTAAGGACTGTGATGATTAGAACACAAAAATGAAATCTATCCAAATGGCACTGAGATGTTTTGGCTGCCCAGACAGAGAAAAGATGAAATGATTGTGCCTGGTGGTGAGTAGACATTAACTGCTTCAAACCAAGATATTCATCTGGCACATAGAACGCTGTACCAATGCATTAATGTTATATGTCTGTACTAATATCCTGTCAGAAAAATCATTTTAGAGGAATAGCAATATTTGTGTTTTAAGTCAACAGATAGCTTCTCACCTTTAGTCACCCATCTCCTTGGCACTTTTGAAGTATAAGCCTTTGCCGTTTTATCATGCAGTACCTATTTCAAACAACAACAACAAAAAAATGAATATTCATTCACTATTAACCATGTACCGGATCTGTACTGCTCATGAGACATACATATTGCATTGTGATAGGCAAAACAATGGCCCCACAATAATGTTCATGTCCTAATGCCCACACTCTGAATATGTTACCTTACATGGCCAAAGGGACTTTGCAGATGTGATTAAGATTAAGGACCTCGTGATGGAGAGATTATCCTAGGTGATCTCGATGAGCTCATTCTAATCAGAAATTCTTACAAGTAGAGAATCTTTTCTGGCTGTGGTCAGAAAGCCAAAGAAATGAAAATGTAAGGGGGGTTCTACTTGCCCTTGCTGGCTTTGAAAATGGGAAAAGGGGACTGTTGACCACGGAACGTGGGAAGCCTTAGTAGCAAGAAAAAGCAAGGAAACATATCTTACCCATAACCTACAAAAAAGAACACAGCAGTGCTCACATCTTCATTTTAGCCCAGTGAGATTTTTGTCAGAATACTCACCTACAGAAATATAAGATAATAGTAAATTTGTATTGTTTAAGCCACCAAGTTTTTGATAACTTGTTACAACACCAATAGAAAAGTAATAGGCTCGTAACTTCCACAACAATTTCAAGTGTGTAGCATTTTCTCTGTTTTAAGATACCAAAAACGAGGCAAAGGACAATTTATAAAACTTGCCAAAGGTCACTCAAGTAGCCCACTGCAGATCCAGATTGATATCTAGGGCTCTGATATTTTACAGTCCTTTCAGAATGTGAGTTTTTCCTGTGATGCACAATTAGTATTATTCTATCCTTTAATCAGTATATGAGCTAAATAAAGTAATAAAAGAAATAATTCAAATATAAGTACAATAAGGATGCACTATTTTTATTGCTCAAAATAATGAAGACAATAGTTGAGAGAAAAGCTTTAATCACAAAGAATAATCTACAATAGTCAATGCTCATTATGCAAAAGGTTATGTTACTGAGTTAATTGGATTTTTTATTTAGGAATGGAGAATAGAATGAACATAATAAAAAAGACATAATAACTAGTCTTGGCAGGGTATAGAGAAGTTAGAACCCTTATGCTTTGCTGGTAGGCATGTAAAATGGTGGAGTGCTTTAGAAAACCCTTTGGGAGTCCCACGAAGTTAAAAATAGAATTACCACATGACCCAGTCATTCCACTCTCTGTATATATCCAAGGGAATTGAAAACATACATCTCAGAAATGTTAATTTTAGCATTATTCAAGACAGCCAAAAAGTGGAAACAATTCAATGTTCATCAACTGGTGGATGGATAAAGAAAACGTGATCTATCCATTCAGTGGAATATTGTTCATTCATAAAAAGAAATAAAGTACTGATTCACACTACAACATGGATGAACCTTGAAAAGATTATGCTAATTTTAAAAAGCCAGACACAAAAGGCCATATAAAACATGATCCCACTTTAATAAAATGTCCAAAATAAGAAAATCCATACAGAGGATATTGATTAGCAGTTACCAGGGGTTGGGACAGAGGGTAATAGCTAGTGACTGCCAATGGGTATGAAATTTTGGGAGGGGATGGTGAAGATATTCTGAAATTAGATAGTGGTGATGGTTGCACATTATATGAACATATTAAAAATCACTAAAAAGTTGAATGTTATGATATGTAAATTACATCTCAATTAAGAAAAATATAATTGAAGGGATGCCTCTGGAAAACCAAACATGAAAATGTGGATCCAGGGTGTTCAAAATTTTATAACCAGAGTTCCTATACTGATACTTACTACTGAAGTTTGAACAAGTTGTAGTCATTATGTTCATATCTGATATCATATCACTAAGGATATAATAAAAGTCACTGTGAATTGAATTTAGATCATTGCAGTGTCATATATATAAATAAATGGGTTTTAAATGTATTTATGATTTCTAAATATTAGGATATAGTTACAAGTAGATTACACACAAATTGATTTAAGCTTAATTGATGAATTCAAATGCATTCACATTTAAGATTAATACTTTGTCCTTGTCTGAAACTCTTGTTTGATTTCAGTATCTATTGATTTGCTGTCTCAGGGCTTACCAGCATAATATATTGAGGCTTTAGTTTCTGAAACAATGCTGTTTATCCTAGAAAATTTTAATGCACTATATCACATGAAAATTTAATTGAGACATATGTTATATAATAAAAAATGCAGCCTGGCATTATACCTAGCAAGGTTTGTCCTATTTACCTGCATAACAATACCTCTATTGTCTATACTCATTCATTGTTAATTAGCTTCTTACCAAAGGGTATCAGCGTAGTTTCCATAACATTCTTAGCAAATAAAATCATGGAACATAAAGAAACTTAGGAGACTTTGAAGTGTCTACCATATTCGCAGAACTATTAATTCAGTATTTAAGTATAAAGTCAGTCTATTTTTGGATTCTGGGTCCTCCTCTTAAAAACAGGGGGAAATGTGCCACCTTGCCAAGTGCACATGCATCATCAACAAGACTGTCAGCAGGAGGGAGACCCACAAGAAGTAACAACACAGTCCAGGCCAGGAATTGTGTAAACACTCGAGCTTTCTATAGCAGCAGTCTCCAACCTTTTTGGCACCAGGGACCGGTTTCATGGAAGACAATTTTTCCATGGGCTTGGGGGCGGGGGAGCAAAAGTTTCAGGATTATTCAAGTGCATTACATTTATTGTGCAGTCAGACCTTTCTGCTAATGATAATCTGTATTTGCAGCTGCTCCCCAGAGCTAGCATCAGCACCTTGGCCCCACCTCAGATCATTAGGCATTAGATTCTCATAAGGAGCAGGGAACCTAGATCCTGCGCATGTGCAGTTTACAGTAGGGTTGCACTCCCATGAGAATCTAATGTGTTGTGACAGGAGGCGGAGCTCAGGCAGTGATGGCAGTGATGGGGAGTGGCTGTAAATACAGATGAAGCTTTGCTCACTTTCCCTGCTCACCTCCTGCTGTGCAGCCTGGTTCCTGACAGGTCACTGACAGGTACTAGTCCATGGCACAGGGATTGGGGACTGCAGTTCTAGAGAACATGTTTGAGGAAAAGTCTCTTTATTTTCTTCCATACACTATTTAAAAATTGTATCAGAAACATTCGAGGAGTTTAAATGTAATCTTAAGCCATCCCCGTCTTGTCTTTAATAATTGAAAAGTTACCTACAAATTTAGAGGTTTGACCACAGGTAAAAGTCGTCTGGGGGATGGACACGCTTGAAGCTCTGACTCGGGTGGGGCAAAGGTAATATATGTAACATAAACATCTGTACTCCTGTAATATGCTGAAATTTTTTTAAAAAATTAAAAATTTAAAGAAGCACATCAATAAGAAAAAAATCATTATAATTTTGAGGACACATAATATCTCACAAGTTTCTCTTATTTCATGGTTCCCAAAATAGGAATTCCAAGTTTTTCATTTGGTACCCGCATGTCTTTCAGGAGATGTAATCAAAACCTTTTGTTCCAGGTATGAAGCAATAAGCAAAATACACCAAAGCCAGAAACTCTCTTATTGGAGTGCTAGCCTTGACGTCAATAATTTAAGAGATACATTGAATTCAATTTTGAAAGATGAGTAGTTAGATATAGGGGTAAAGCATTCCTGGAAGAGAAAAAAGTACGAAAGACATGGACGTTTGACACCATTTGGGTATACAGTGGATTGGAGAACTTGGGGGAATTATCTTCCTTGTGCTACTGTGTATCTATATACTCTTCCTTTCTCCCCTGCTCTGTGACCCAGAGCTACCTGGGGGATTGCCTCAGCCAGTCTCCTGCCCTCTAGTTTCCAGTTTGGACTCTGCCAATGGGAGACATGGTGGTGATTGTAGGAATATAGGACAGTGGGTTCAAGCTACTTATTCTCCACTCCCCAGCTCCCTCCTAGCTGAGACACAGATTGTCTGTGGCTATGAACCTCTATCGAAAACTCCCAGTTGGGCTGCCCTCTTCTTTCTACATCTTCAGTTCCATCTGCAGTCTCTCCTGACAGATGGTAGAGAGTACAGATAGGGAGACTGACAGGGACCAGATCTCAGAGGGACATAAATGCCATGCTAAGAAATTTAAACATTTTCTGAAGATATGGGGATCGCTGTAAATTTTGAATAAGTTGTATGATTTAGGTTTCAAAAAGACAACACTAACAGCAATCAGAAGAACAGGCTAGAAAAAAATGAGCCTGTAAAAGGAAAAGTCATCTAGGAGTCTATTCAAATGAACCTGACCAGCAATGAGCATTTGAACCAAGGCAATAGTAGCTGAAAAGGAAGGGACAAGTTAAAGAGGTATTTAAAGGAATGTGCCTGCGTTTAACTTCTCTGAACTGAAATACTACTGAAGTAAATGCTTGGGCAGAAGCTCTTTTCATTAATCAAATCAACTTTTGTTTTTGTTTTTGTTTTTTTTTACTGGAAATAATTTTAATGATAGAAACAGGATAATTTTATGAATTGTTAAATTAAATACATCAAAAAGCAAGTTTATCACCAGAGTAAAAGACAATTCCTAAAATAAATCCTGTATCTACCAGAGGACCCAGTCATATGCTGGATGATTATTTCATCTTATTTACTTAAAGGAAAACTGGGGTGGAAAGAATGAGAAATTTCGAATGTATATAAATGATTCTGTGACTATGTATTTAGTATACATTTTCAAAAATATATGTACCTCATCAATAATGAAAATGTCTTCTACATGGACTACAGTCAGGAAATTTGTGTAAGAGAAGACCTTTTTTATCAAATCTAGTTTTAATATCAATTGTTTAATAGAACTAAGGTAACCCCACAGAATTTATAAAACCAGTTATTTTTATTTTATAACATTCATGAATAAGATAATGATTCCTATTATGTGAAATATTATTTCAAAAAGAAAACTATTTTATAGTGAAAGCAACTATGTTTTTATTTTCACATAACTTTTCCAGAATAAGTATTAATTCTATTTGTTTTAAATTGTATTAGTACTCATTATAATAAAACAAAACAATAAAGAGTAAAATAGTCAAAAGATTCTTTCCATATTACTTTCCTCTCTAAGGGTAAACACTGTTAAAAATTTGGCATTTATCTTTCTCTTGCTTTTTTCTTTTTGTAAGTTTGTATGTACACATAAATACACACATGCATGTAACATGCATGTAACACATACAAGTTTCAAAATATGTGTAAATGGCATCATATTCTACATATATTTGTGAATTGCTTTTATGCTTAACAATTCCTATTGGATCTTCCCTTCATAAATACAAAGAAAATAAACATTATTTTTGCCCCTGCAGAGTAGCTCATATATGGGCATGTCCTAATTTATCTAAGTCGACCACTTTTAACTGATATTTAGGTTGTTTTTAATTTTTTGCTAGTACAAACAATGCTGTAATAAATCTATATGTTTCTTCATAGTAAGGGCATCTTCATTATATGATCTGAACAGGGGCATTGCTGAAAAAGTGAGATACACATTTTAAATTGCAACTGATACTGCCAAATTGTCTTCCAGAAGTGCTATATTAGCTTATAGCTACGATTAATACAATTCTGAACACATGAGAAGACTATTTTATTGCATTCTAACTAATACTAGATATTATTATTTATTCATCTTTAATAATTTGATGAGGAAAAATATTTTCTTAATATTATTTCTTTATGCATTACTTTGATTACTAATGCATTTGAACAGGTTTTCTTACATGTACTAGTCATTTTAACTCCATCAAATTTTCTGTTTATATCAATTGTTCATTTTTCTGAGTTGTTTTTCATAAAAGATAATTCCATGTACGCATGAATTACCCTGGACTTTCTTCTTTTCCGTTAATTAATTTGTTCCAGCACCAAACCCACACTGTTTAATTCTTGGAGCATTACTTTATGCTTTGACATTTATTAATCATCATATGTGTTTTCAAATTTTCTGGGCCCTTTTTATCAAAATTCTTTTTGAAATCAACTTTAGAATTTTCTTATAAGATTCCTTTTAAGAAAAAATAAAAGCCAGTTGGTAATTTAAGCCATCTTTTGTAACTTTTAACAAATTAATAGAGTTTTCTTCTTAAAACTCTTACCCAATTCAAGCAGGACTGCAATTAACTGCAATGAATATGGTCAGGAATCTGTCTCTACATCTTTGGCCTCTGTTTCCTTCTCACTGGGCTTCTCAGACAAGATCTTCCCTCATGGAGTCAAGATGGCAACCAGCAGCTTGAAGATTCCATTACAAAATGCAACCTTTCTAAAATGGGTATATTTCTCTATTTCAGTGGTTTCTGAAATTGTCTGTCATGGTCTTTGTTGCCTTGCATGAGTAACATGCCCAACCCTGAGCTAATGTCAGTTACCAGTGAGGTGGAATGTCCTGACCAGTCAAGCCCAGAGCTGGGCCCACCAACAAGTGGGTTGGGTTATTCCTACCTGAATTGCAGAGACTAGAGTTGGGGAAGTCATCCTCAAGGTCAAATCCGGATGCTATCATCAACATAGAAGTAAATTGATTCAGGTAGTCAAAAATAGTATACGTCTATTATATCATGATATCCTGTTTCTTTTATTTTTTATTTATTTTCCCCTTTCCTGTCTTATATTGGATTGTACTTGTTTTGTAACACATATATTTTTCCCTTAGAAGTTTGACATTTTACAATTTCATATTTTTATTATTATAGAAGATGATCCTTTAAAATGGTCATTTACCAACATTACTTGACTGCCCAGAATTTGAACCCTCATCAAACAAAGAGATTTCACACTCTGTGAATCTTCAAGGAATCCATAAAACCAAATGTTTTTTTCTCTATACCTTGGCAACTGGGGATGGGCAAGTGTCCAGGTTCAACCAATTATATGTGTTTGCCTGGGACACTGAAGAAGAGACAAGACACAGGTATAGATTAAAGTTCATTCTGCCAGCTGATGGTGCAATCTGGTATCCAGTAGCATCAGGATCAAAGATGGCTTCCAATTTCTATTCTCAGGATTAACACCGGCTTGATTAACAGATTGGTTTTGTGGTATGACGGTGACTCTGTTTTTGGCCCTAGAGCTTCCCTTGATTTCTGCCTATTTTATGAGCTTTGTGCTCCAGCCTTCCTATTGAGCTACATAGTATCCTTTGAATAAATTCATTTTCTGCCTAATGTAGCCATAATCAATTTATAAGGCTTCAAACAATGATCCTAACTGATAAAACTTTAAATTTTTGTATTTATTTTGTATATATTTATATCTGTATAGAGTCACTGAATATAAATATGAAGATAAATATATGATTCATTTGAATGGCAATCTCAGGGATGCTTTATCAAGAAATAGGAATCTCTAGGCATTATGTTAATTTCTATCTACAAAGAAAAATTATAGAAAAAATTTACAAACTTTCCTAAATTTAGAAGATCAATACAAAAAGATCTACACAAAAAAGAACATATACTAAACAGTTAAAAAGTTAAATAATTTTTTTAACTCAGAAAATTCCACACAAAAAAATCAGTGAAATCAGCAAAATGTATAAGAAACACAGATATAAAGAGCAGCAATTAACAAATAAATGAGAATAATTATAAATATAAACAATAGCAAAACTAATAAAATTGAAACACTTTTGAGAGATTTAATTAGGAAAATTAAATAAATATAAATAATCAATATAAGAAATATAGATCTTGCATCTATCAAAATATAAGGATATATTATTAACAACTTTATGACGACTGTTTTAGGAAATGAGATGAAATTTTCTAACTCCACAAGGAACACAACTTAACAAAATGAAATAAGAAGAAATTGAAATATTTAATAAACTTGTAACTAATAATGAAATTTAATTAGTAATTAAAACTTTTCTTCAATGAAAATTCTATGACAATATGACTTTATCAGTAACATATAAGGAAGAAACACCAAACTTATATAAATTCTTTCAGGAAAAGAAGAAACAACCCTAACTCATTTTATGTGATCAAAATAATTTTGATGCCAAAAACTGAAAGAAAACTACAGGTCGTTGGGTGTAGTGGCTTACACTTCTAATCCCAGCACCTTGGGAAGCCAATGCAAGAGGATTAATTGAGGCCAAGAGTTCAATGTTAGCTTAGGAAACATAGCAAGACCTTGTCTATACAAAAAAAATTAAAAGTAGCTGGGCATGGTGGCGTGTACCTCTAGTACTAGCTACTTGAGAGGCTGAGGCAGGAGGATCACTTGAGCTCAGGAGTTCGAGGTTGCAGGGAGCTATTGGACCACTGAACTCCTGCCTGGGCAACAAAGCAAGACTCCATCTCAAAAACAAAGAAAAAGAAAAGAAAAAAAGAAAGGGAAGGGAAGGGGAGGAAAAGAAAAGAAAAAAAAGAAAAGAAAAGAATAGGATTATAGGCCAATGTCTGCCATGAACATAAATTCAAAAATCATGGGAAATTTTAAAACATTAGAAAATGTACTCAGCCACAAAAAACAATGGTGATATAGCATCTCTTGTATTATCCTGAATAGAGCTGGAACTCATTCTACTAAGTGCAATATCCCAATAATGGAAAAACAAGCACTACATGTACTCACCATCAAATTGGTATTAACTGATAAACACATATGTGCACATATAGTAATAACATCCATCAAGTGTTGGGTAGATGGGCGGGGGAAGGAGGGAATGGGTATATTCACACCTAGTGGGTGTTGTACGCACCATCTGTGGGATGGACATGCTTGAAGCTCTGACTTGGGTGAGGCAAAGGCAAATACATAACCTAAACATTTGTACCCCTGTAATGTGCTAAAATAAAAAAAAATTTAAAAACAGAATAGAATATATTAATATTTTAAATATATACTAAATATAAGATATTGTATATCATAATACTGTTGATAATTCATTATATTATTTATTGACTATATTAAATATAATAGACTACATTAAAATACATTTAAAATAGTATATTGGTTTTATACATTAATATAAAATTTATATTATATATAAATATATAACATAACATATTTGTATTAATAGTAATACATCATGATTAAGATCATTTACATTAAGAATGCAAGGCTAGTTCAATAACAAATCAATAAATATAACCACTAAAAAGTAAACATATAAAGGAAAAATAATGTGAACATTTTAACATAGGTTGAAAAAGCATTGATAAAACTGAACTTTCTTGCATGCAAGATAGGAATAAAGAAGAATGTCCTTGATCTGATAAAAGTGAATTGACAAAAAAAGCAGCATGCCTTAGCTCAGGCTGCTCTAACAAAATACCATGTTTCATTTTGTAGTTAACAAATTTGAGATCGTTGGCATCTTCAGATGACTCCTCTCTGTACAGCACAATAGTTCTTACTGTAAATCCTCTCACTATAGGAGCTGAGATACATGATAAGCTCAGAGAAAACTGTACCAAAAGAATAATACTCTCAATTCAATTTCTAATTAAAATGTGTAAATATTTTAGTCCAAATATTTCCCCATACTTTTACCTCTACTCAGAGTACCATTTTTTCACAACTATGTTTAAAAGTCAAAATTCATCAAATGATTTTTATTTATTTTTCACTCATTGTATACTTAGTAAAATGTGGATGCCACAAAGTGAAAGCCTTCTCAGAATACACATAAATCCAATCCATATCTATGAATTCCATTTAAAGATTTTTTTTCCCACAAGTCAAAATATAACAAAGCATAATTACATAATTTTAACATTCAATCTTAATACTGTTTGTTTTCTGTGTTTAATTTGTTTCATTCCTCCTTGCTTTTGTGGGGATTTATTTCAATATCTTTCTGCTTGCTTTATTTTTAATAAACATAATTCACTAAAGCTTCAAAAGCTAAAAGTTTTGTATTGTATTTACTGAATCCTTTTGTTAAAGATTTTCAATTAATTTCAAAACAAATGCAACCACAATTTAGAAGTTTTGTTTCCAACAATTAACAGTAACATCTATAATAATTGTCAAATATTTCACCTTTTACTAAATGAACTTCAAAAGCATTACTTTAATTCTATAAATTAGATTAAACATTGAATTATTATCAGAATTAATTCATTTTGTATTTGGAATCAGATGGTACTGATATAATACTGACATCATTTAACTCTGCCAAGTTCTTCTGCTAATGAAGTCAACATTCTAATACCTTTCATACATGCATAAGAAAACTTGAAGTTAAAAATTAACAAAATTTATAAGAATAATCTTTTTATAAAAATAAAAAGTGATATGAAAATGCACTTTCTGCAGCTCCACGTGCTAGGCTTTTGTTTTGTACAGTCTTAAAATAACTATTACCTTTTGAAATACATGCAAACACTTCTTCAGCAGATTTGTGTCTTGTATTTCATTTCCAGTGACACCACCACAGCCCTCATAAAAAATGGTAAATGTTGAAAAACAGTTTTTCCAATTTACAGTCATGAACATTATTAAGAAAGGTAAATATAGTACTTATATTATACATGCTGTTTCATTTTTTGAGCTCATTGCTGCTTAAAGGATATCTTTTAAAAAGACAAAAGTTAATTTTGTAGATTTATAATACAAAACTACTGTAATAAGAGATTTCAGACTGTTCTCTATGACTCTTGTGGCAGAACGACTTAGCTTCTATTTCATATATATATTTCACAGACAAGTAATCTATAATTTCCCACATTTTCCATGGAGACTTCATGCATCATGAAACCAACAATACAGGCCATTACTTAACTGGCTCTAGAACCAAGTGCTTTGAGAAAGCAGCAAAATTGACTACTTTTTTCAATACTAGCTAAAACCAGAAAGATATAGCTCTCCGTAGCTTTTCCTGTCAATACACACTGTTTTATCAACAAGTACCTACTGACTAATACCTAAAAGAGAGATGTTAGGTCAATTCTGAAAAGGACTGAAGTAGGAAAGGTGGGTTATCAGTGGTTTTATTTAAGATTTGATTGCTCGTTAAAGGGAGAACTCTATTCAATGTGTATGTATCTCAAAAACACTATTAGATAAGAACATAACAGAAGCCAGAAGTACAAAATGCAAGAATAAATCCATTCTGACTTATTTTAATGCAAGTAGTACTAATAACTTATTCATTTTTAAAATGTGATAAATGTAAGATTAAACAGGATTCTGGGGGTGGAGGAGGCATGAACTAGAACTATCACATGCAAAACAGGATGTATAGTCTTCCTACCTCACAACCAGGATGCTACACCATTTGTGAATCAAAATTTAGAAAAATAATAATGCTTCTCTCACCCACTGAAGCCAAGAAATATTCTCAAATTCTTTGAACATTTAGAAATGCGTCTGAAAACTCATATTGTCGTCTAGGCTGGAATTTAGACATCCTTCATGGGCATCTCATTACTTCTTCCCCAAGAATGGGTCAAGTTATTCCTTTCTCTGTGGGAGAAGTCACTGTACCAGGTATTGAGTGGACAACTATAAGGGGTGGTTCTTTGAACTATTTTTCTCTCCATACAGTAGGAATAAAAAAGTTGGGTAGTCTGGACATGCACTTTAAGTGGTAAGATATTGGGGGTGGGGGAAATCTCTGGTATCTTTCTCACTTAAGATATTAATATTTCCCACTTAAGAAGATTCTTCCCAAAAGACTTGCTACTTCACTCCCCACTCCCCACAAATACTGACCTTTCAGTTTCTCTTATTGTGTATGCTCTCATACCTCTTCTCATTGTGGAGTAGTGAGATCCAAGTATTAGCTTTGAAAAGAAACCTAAACTGGCCTTTGAGGCTGCTTTGCTTCTTGACCATTCAGAATTATTTGGCTTTTGTAATGGCATTCTCCATGGTGTCCAACCTAGCTCCCTAGAGGGATCCATGAGAAATTGGGTAAAAATATTATCCAGTAATTATGGGTGACTTTATCTTTCTTTCCTTTCTTAAAGACCTCCTGAAGAGAGATAATTGTTCAACAGCAGAATAGAAAATGTTCCCATGTCTCTTGGCTAACTATTTTGCTACCCGTAAACATCCTCAATACCTTATAGACAAAATGACATTCATCAGATGAATAGACTTTACATATTATCAAAAATTTATAGGATATAGTCTACATTCCTCAATAGGGTGTTCAAGCTCTTCATAGTCTGCATCATCCCTGAACTGTCCAACGCAGTGGCCCCTAACCTCACAGAGTTATTGAAGACATAAAACTGAGATGTGCTGTAAATGTAACATACAAACTGAATTTTGGAGACTAAATGTGAAAAAAAGAAGATTAAAATATCTCATTAATATTATTTATATGAGTTGCATGTTGAAATGGTAGTATTTTTGATATACTGAGTTAAATAAAATATAAAAATTAATTTAAATTTTTCCTTTTCCCTTTTTTTAATCTAGCTACTAGAAAATTTACAGTTACATGTGTGACTAGCATTTTATTTCTATTGAACAGCACTGGTCTAGACCTTGCTTCTCATCTTGAAGGCTTATTCTTTTTATTGCCCTGACTACAGATTTATGCTTCAGCACTTTGCAAATAGAGTGTTCTGAATGCATCATACTGCCTGAAAAATTATGCTTCACAATTATTCTTCCTCTTCAACTCTCACCTCACAATACCCTACAGAAAAAATATAATTCTGACATTCAATAGATGAATAGCTAAAAAGCATAGTTCAGTTCACTTCATTTGCAAAGTCATTTCTGTTCCCTAAGATACTTAGTTGTGCTAATCCTGTGCCTTATGCCTATGTTGACTAGTGAACTTGTGACACTATGCTATATTATTATTTATATGTGTGTCTGTTTGGTCGCCTGCAAACTCCTTGAGGTCAGAGACCATGACATACATGCTTAACATAATACATACTTTTAATGAATGTTTCCTGAATGTAATCAAATAACATCCCTCCATATTCTATTGTTAATTTGAGTTAATTGATATCAGTACATAGTCCATCAATATTAATTCAAAATAAAGTGATATTGAGAAGTTACTTGATACCGTGGTAACTAAAATACCTAATTAAAAATAATTCAGGTCAAAAATGGCAGATAGGGATGACCTCCTGGCTCTCTGCTCTCAGAGTGAGAGGTGAAGAAAGTGGTCTAAATCACTCTAGCATGTAGTACTCCCACAGGATCAGCTTTGCAGAATTGCAGGGAAGCTTTGAGGGTCAAGCAGTGCTGGGAAAAGGAGGAAAGTGACTCAGTGGATTTGCCACAAAATTCCAAGAGTCCGAGTAGTACAACAGGGATTGGAGCGCAATCTGGCTGTGCTCAGCAGCCAACCAGCCAGGACTGTTTGATCCGTCCCACAGGGTGACGCTTTCTCCTTCACTGACCCCCACACCCACTCAAGCAGTGAATTGTCTGAAGTCAGCACGAAGAGGTAACATGGGTGGTCAGGCAGTTCAAAGAGGAGACAGAAGCGGAAAGCAATTTGAACTCTCCAGTGCACTGTGCGGGGACTCCTTGGCTGGGGGGTCTGTACACACCAGCGGCTCATGTTTTGCTTTTGAAGGTGCAGAAAAGTGAGAGAGACAGCTCATTTGGCTGAGTTGTCTGGTGGACTCAGGCGGCCCAAGCTCCGCAGGAGAGGGGGCAGAAGAGGGAGGGAGGGAGCTCCTCGGGGGGAGCCTCCCAGGGGACTTCAGTGGCCCAAGCTCCACCAGTGACGGTGACTTGGTGGAAAAGGGAAAGCATTAGCTCCTGGGTGGAGCCTCCCAGGGAACTCCGGCCGCTGGAGCTCCACCGGTGACATGGTGGAAAAGGGAGAGTTCTCGCTCCTTGGTGGAGTCTCTCAGTGAACTCCAGCCGCTCAAGCTCCACTGGTGATGGAGCAGAAAAAGGAGAGTGTTAGCTCCTGGGCTAAGCCTCCCAGTGGACTCCAGCCACTCAAGCTCCACCTGTGAGGGGGCAGAAGACAGAGGGAGCTTGCTCCTCGGTGGAGCCTCCTGGCAGACCCCAGTGGCTCAAGTTCCACCAGTGAGGGGACAGAAGAGGGAGAGAGATTGCTCTCCAGGCAGTGTCCCCCATTGAGGTCGGCGGTCCCCCATTCCACCCAGCCACCTGTGTTTTGCACCTAATGATCAGACCCTTCCCTAGCAGGGTGGAGTTGGGAAGGAGAGCGATTTTCCAACTATGACCTGGGACAACAGTACCACCTGCACTTTCTTGGGTTTTGAACTGGGTGCTTCTCTCCAAAACTACAGACTCCACCCTTGGGTGGATTTGTGAAACAAGCCATTTTTCAAGCCGAAACCGAAGGCTGGACTGCTATCTCTTCTTCCTTATTATCCACTGCTGGCCCATTTTTCATCAAAGGGCTAGATCCCTCCCCTGAAAGGGTTTAGTAACAGCTTCTCTAGATGGCTATCCAAGCTGAGACCCGTACCCATCTCCTGGTTGTGACTTGGTAGACAGGGCCTCCAGCCAAAGATCAGCCCTCAGTCCTGGAAGTGCAGAGTGGTGTGGGAGTCCGCTTAAGGGCTAAGACCCTTCTGGATTACCGAGGATCTTTGTCTGGGACCAAGCCACTGGTATTTCATAGGGAAGGGCCTGACCCCTCCTATGCAGGAGCAGAGCAGCCAGGCAGTTCGCTCTCTGTTCTGTGTCCCTCAGCGGCCCTGGGCAGGGACTCTTCAACAGCCCTGAGGCTTTTACTTCATACCAACCACATAAACCCCATCCTTGGAGGGGTAGAATAACAAGAGTTGATGCCCTACTACAGCAAGTTGGTTTGGATCATCTGATAAAAGCAGAATAAAAGGGCTTGCCCTTGGTATCCCGGCAGTTGCCAAATTACAGGTTTATGTTCTGGGAAGGAAAATCTCAACCAGAATCCCTAGCAATTGCACTGCCCACCAGGAGCTGCCCCCATAAGCAGCAAAAGATCTCTGAATAACTTTTTAGCAGCTGCCCCCTAGCCACAGATCAAGCAACCTCTAAAGTATAGTCTCTTCAGCCGATACCTGTTGCTTATCTCACCCCAGCTAAATAGGTAACAGGGCTCAAGGATCCCCTGGGAGGGACATGACACCCCCCAAAGACTGAGATTCCTGTTTACCACATTTAGGGGTTTAGAGCTCATTACATAGGTATTGGAATCGCTTGATAACCAACCCCTGCACACAAACCACAAGCAACAAAAAGAGAGAGTAACCTCATGGCTCATCACAGTGCCTCCCACCACATACTAGTAGTTGTTAGGGGAGTCACGCACACAAGAGTGATACAACTCCTGGGAGTCTAAGCAAGGCATCCAATCTCACTAATCTCTATTAAAAGATGGTGAAGACAACAGGTCAAAGATAACCCAACAGGCTCAAACTCCTCTAAGACACTACAGGTGCAGAGCACATATCCCCAGATCTGCCAAAGATCATTCCCCTGGAATCCCAGAATTTAGCTAATAATTCAGTCCCTTCCCCTCAGCTCCTCGATAAAGCACCCAGATAAGAAAGAATCAGTGAGAGATCACAGGAAACATGAAGGAGCAGAGAGAAAAGTCACCTCCAAAAGAAAATATTCGTTCTCCATCAACTGACACCAACTTACATGATAGGATTAAACTGACAGAGGAAGAATTCCAAATATGAATTTGTTAGAAAACTCAATGAAATTGAAGAGAAACTAGAATCCCAACATAGAGAAACCACAAGAACAATACACGAAATGAATGAAAAATTCTCCAAAGAAATTGAAATTATTCATAAAAACCAAACAGAAATTCTGGCAATGAAGGAAACAATCAAGGAACTCCATAATACAATGGAAAGCATCAAGAACAGGATGGACCATGCAGAGGAAAGAATCTCAGAGCTTGAAGATTATGCCTATGCACTAAACAAATCAGAGGAAGAAAGAGAACACAGAAACAAGAGATAAGACCAAAGTTTACAGGAAGTGTGGGATTATGTACAGAAGCCAAATCTCAGATTGATCAGGATGCCGGAAGGGAAAGAGGAACATTCACAAGGGCTGGAAAACTTTTTTCATGGAATACTGGAGGAAAATATGCCAGGCCTGGCTAGAAATTTTGATATCCACATACAAGAAGTACACAGAACTCCTGGGAGACTCAATGTGAAAAGACAATCTCCTCGTCACATGGTTATGAGGCTGACCAAAGTAAAAGTGAAAGAAACAATCCTCTGTGCAGCGAGACAAAAGCAGCAAATGACCTATAAAGGAAAGCCTATCAGACTAACAGCAGACTTCTCATCTGAAACCTTATAAGCCAGGAGGGATTGGGTGCCTATCCTTAATCTTCTTAAACAGAATAAAGCCCAACCTAGAATTCTTTATCCGGCAAATTTAAGTTTCATCTATGAGGGAGAAATAAAGTCCTTCTCAGATAAGCAATCAATGAAGGAATTTGCAAAGACCAGACCAGCCCTACAGGAAGTTCTCAGATCTGCCTTCCACACCAAACAGGGCAATAGACACTCTTCAAAATAAAATCTTCAAAGAATTAAAGGCTAGAACTTGAACTGCATGATGGCTCAAGGAGCAAGTCAAAGCAACAGGGCTTCACCCAACAATATAAATGGAAATCTTCCTCCAATTTAAATTCTCTCAATAAATGTAAATGGTTTAAACTGTCCTCTGAAAAGGCATAGACTGGCAGAGTGGATAAAAATCCACAAGCCTAGTATGTGCTGTCTACAGGAAACACATCTAACCGACAAAGATGCTTTCTGGCTGAAGGTCAAGGGATGAAAAACTACCATCCAGGCAAAGGTAAGTCAAAATAAAGCAGGGGTAGCTATACTATTTGCAGATAACATAAGCTTTAAAATAGCAAAAGTAAAAAAGGATAAAGATGGCCACTTTATAACGGTGAAAGGAAGATACAACAAGAAGACTTAACCATTCTTAATATTTATGCACCCAGTGCAGGAGCACCCAATTCCATAAAGCAAACCTTGTATGATCTAAAGAGCATGTTAAACAATACTGCCATAGTAGCAGGAGACTTCAACACTCCACTGAATGAACTGGATAGATCCTCCAAACAGAAAATAAGCAAATAAATAATGGGCTTAAACAAAGCACCTGATTGAATAGGTCCGACAGATCTCTACAGAACATTCCACCCAAATAAAGTTGAATTTACATTCTTCTCAGCGGCCCATGGATGCTTCTCCAAAATTGATCACATACTAGGCCACAAATCATATCTCAAAAAATTCAAGAAAATGGAAATTATAACATGTGTCTTCTCTGACCATAGTGGTATAAAACTAGAGATCAATTACTATAGAAACTCTCAACGTTTCACAAAGTCATGGAAACTAAACAATCTATTATTAAATAATTATTGGGTCAAGGATGAAATTCAGAGGGAAATCAAGAGTTTCTTCAAACAAAATGATAACAGCAACACATGTTACCAAAACCTGTGTGATACAACAGAAGCACACCTGAGAGGAAAACTAATAGCAAAAAATGCTCACATCCAAAAAACAGAAAGATTAGATACTGACAACCTAATGAATAGACTCAAGGAATTAGAAAAAGAAGAACAAACCAATTCTAATCCCAGTAGAAGAAAATAAATAACTAAGATCAAAACAGAACTAAATGAAATGGAAAACAAGAGTATTATACAGAAGATCAACAATACCAGAACCTGGTGTTTCGAAAAGATAAACAAAATTGATAGCCCTCTTGCTATACTGATAAGAACCCAAAAGGAAAGGACTCTAATTAACTCAATAAGAAATGAAAAAGGAGAAGTCACAACAGATGCCACAGAAATACAAAACATTATGTTTGGCTATTATAAAAAACTATATGCCAAAAAACTAAATAACAAGGAAGAAATGGACAAATTTCTGGATTCATACAACCTCCATAGGTTCACCCAGGAGGTAATAGAATTCCTGAATGGACCAATCTCAAGTGCAGAAATTGGAGCAGTAATTAACAACCTCCCGAAACAGATAAGTCCCGGACCAGATGGCTACACTTCAGAGTTTTACCAAACATAAAAAAATGAACTCATACCTATACTACAGAAATTATTCCACAACATTGAGAAGGGTGGTATCCTTCCTAACTCATTCTACGAAGCCAATATCACCTTGATACCAAAGCCAGGAAAGGACACAACAAAAAAAGAAAATTACAGACCAATGTCCCTCATGAATACAGATGCAAAGATCCTCAACAAAATTTTAGCAAATAGAATTCAGCAGCACATCAAAAAAATAATTCTCCATGACCAGGTGGGCTTTATTCCAGGGATGCAAGGCTGGTTCAACACACGCAAATCAATAAATGCAATCGGCCTCTTAAATAAAAAGAAGAACAAAGAACATATGATTCTCTCAATAGATGCAGAAAAAGCATTTGACAAAGTCCAACACACCTTTATGATAAAAACTCTTAACAAAATAGGCATAGGCAGCTCATACCTTAAAATTATCAAATCCATTTATGACAAACCCATGGCCAATATCATACTCAATGGGGAAAAACTGAAACCATTCCCACTTCGATCTGGAACTAGACAAGGTTGCCCACTATCTACTCTTCTATTCAACATAGTACTCGAAGTCCTAGCTATAGTAATCAGTCAAGAGAGGGATATTAAGGGCATCCAAGGGGGTGAAGATGAGATTAAACTCTCGCTCTTCGCCAATGATATGATATTATACCTAGAAAACCTCATGGATTCGTCAAAGAGTCTCCTAGACTTGATAAATGAATTTGGTAAAGTCTCACGTTACAAAATCAATATGCACAAATCAGAGGCATTCATATATGCCAAGAACCATCAAGCCAAAACTCAAATAAAAAATGCAATACCTTTTACTATAGCCCCAAAGATAATTAAATATCTAGGAATATATTTAACGAAAGATACGAAAAACTTATACAAGGAGAACTATGAAACACTAAAAAAAGAAATTGTAGAAGATGTAAACAGATGGAAAAATCTACCTTGTTCATGGATTGGTAGAATCAATTTCCTTAAAATGTCAATATTACCTAAAATCATCTACAGAATTAATGCAATCCCCATCAAAGTACCACGATCATTCTTTACAGATCTAGAAAAAATAATTCTGCACTTTGTATGGAACCAGAAACCACATATAGCCAAAGCAATCTTAAGTAAAAAGAACAAACTGGGAGGCATTAGTCTTCCTGACTTTAAGGTATACTATAAAGCAATAATAGTTAAATCAGCCTGGCACTGGCACAAGAATAGAAGCATCAATATTTTGAATAGGACTGAGATTCCAGAGATGAAGCCATCATCATACGGTAACCTAATCTTTGATAAAGCAGACAAAAATATACAATAGGGAACAGAATCTCTCTTCAATAAATGGTGCTGGGAAAACTGGATAGCTACATGCAGAAG
>VBSM01002608.1:143968965-144028320 GCA_008086735.1 Cheirogaleus medius
TAACGTTTGTACCCCCATAATATGCTGAAATAAAAAAAGAAAAGAGAAAAAAATAATTCAGAAACAAACTGAATATGGTTATCAACAATTATATAATCATCATGAATTATAGTTGTATTTACATGCAAAGCAAAATAACTACATAAAAGCAAGCAAAAAGCTTTCTTGAAAGGTAATAATTGTTGACATTTATTGAGTAATTAAGATGTACATGACACCGTGTGAAGTCCTCTATTTACAGTATCTCATTCAGTCTTCACAATATATTTTTATCATGCCAGTTTTAGAGATACATAATCCAGCTTAAATAATTAAAATAACTTATCTAAAGTCACCTATAAAATAGGGTAAATCTGAGATTAAACATGGGTTTTCTCACTCTAGAACCCTTGAACTTCTAACCTTTTGGAGATAAATTATAATATGGGTATCCCAATAGGTTCAAAGATCACTAAAAATGAAATATTTTGCCACATCCAGATAGATCTATTTTTCATCATCTGAGCTAGGTTCTTTGTCCTCAGATTTGCTAAGAGTTCTACAGAATTCACAAACATCACTGGGTCAATCCTTTGTAATAGGATGAAAGGCATAGAGAAGAATCCCAAAATACATTCGTTATCAGAATGCCAGGTCAGAATATAAACAGACTGGCAAAAAGAAGAGAGGAACACAACCTTTAAAAACAGCTGACAAAGCTCATAAGGTAGGTCTCTGCTTTCTCTTGAACTGAAAATTTAAAGCCAGAGTTTAGAATTTTTATCTTTTCCACTCCACCATGCTATTTTTGGCTTGTATCCATTATACTTGGATTACTGAAAACTTTCCTCACTGAGCTCTCTTGATTTGTACCTATAAAGCCCTTAGAGGTTCAGCACTATCTGCAGAATAAAGTCCAAGGTCCACCTACCTTCCTGGCTTCCAGTCAGCCACCACTTCTTTCCAATGTTCCACTACACTCCTATCTTCCCTTATATACGTGCACTTACATCCTAGGATACTAACTCAAACAGCCTTCCTAATCTGTCGTCCACATTGTTATCACCCTACCCTTAGTCATACTATTTTTTCAGCCTAAAATATTCTTCACTTCAAAACTTAGCTCTTCTTACAGATGCAATTTAAGCCCACCACTTGCCTGACGATTTCAGATACAACATAGGACTTGTCCACCCTGTACCTAAAAATTGAACTTCCTTATTATTATTATTATCATCATTATTGACTTTACTTTGTGTTACATTCCATATAAATAACAATTTTTCTTCTCAAATGAACCACTACTTTTCAGGCAAAAGCCATCGGCTATTCATAAAATGTATTATAAGACCCCTAATGTAGATCTATAAATACAGTCAGAACTTAGTACAACTTTAGTATATTAATAAAACTAATTATTAATTGGTTAGTTCTCAAATTATCAGTTTCAAAATATTGTTATCTATTGCAAGATTATGACATTTGATCTTTGCAATGGAGTGAAGGTCAACATATCACAGATTGAGTATCTAGCAACAGCAGACATATGAGAGCTCTCCTTGAAAAATAAAACACTAAACTAGAAAAACTTGTTAAAGACTCAGAAGAGAATTACTCCTTCTGATGTACTTTTTTGGGGCCTTTAAGCTATTTGCAGTGGCTCTTCTTTCCATCAGTTTTTTTTTTTTTTTCATATTCAAATTTAACACAGAATGTGCTTGAGTTATTTCTGGAGGCCATAATTAGATTAGATAGAAGCTTCTCAAGATAAATCTGGTAGTTAAAAAATGTTAAATATCATTTCTAATTACCTTAATATAGTTCAAATAAAACATAAGACACTAGGACAGAACTTTGTTCTAAATAACTATAGATGAAGAAAAGATAAATTTTTTTATCTGCTCCCTCATTCCCAAAGAATTTTCTATGATGGTTTTCTGGTCTCATTGAATTGATACTCATCAGAGATGTTGACACTTAGATGTCCTCAACAATTTTTAAAATATTGAATTGAATAAATGCATATGATAGGTTCATGCATTTCTGTTCACAGAATGTAACATGGGTTCTATGCCACTCCATTGGAACTTTTACATAAAATGAATTAAAATACTAGCGGTAATAATCATAGTCACTTAACAAATGAGGACAAAGGAAGAAATAAAATATTTGTGTCAAATAGAACATACCAAAAGAGGGAAACGGTTATTTAAAGGAAATGTACTGTTATTAAAAAAAAAGAGAGAAAATAGAAAAACAAAATGCTGAAGTAGGTTGTATTTTTAGAAAATGTTGAAGATATGTAATATTATCTATTAGAGAAATTAAGGACAAGAATCATTCATTTAAAACATTACTTCTAAGGCCAAATTCCATTGTTAAAATGTTAAAAACATGACCTAAGCCAAATAAAATAGCTTTTTGTTTTATTTTGAAAAATAGCATTAAACATGAAATAATTTTAAAACATTTTATTTCCTAAAAACTAAAACAGGACATAACCCACATTAATCAGGCAGAAAATCAATTTTTACTTAAGATTCTCCAAGATTTTCTTTTATAGCATAAGCCAATTGATGATGAACAACCTGATTAATTGAATGGAGTTAGGATAAAGAACAATTGAAATTGTAAAACCAGTAGCAATCTCCTTTTCTAAAATTTTCAGTAAAGGTCATTACTTAAGCTACTGCAATACCAGGTAAATTCATGAGGGATTCCAAAATTCCATTGACTACATTGTCCTCATAGTACAGATTGATAGTAAAATGATGAGAACACATGCTACATTTGATTTTGTCCAGAGGTAAAAATTTTCTATGTACACAACTAACAAAAAAGGATACAAAGTAACTAAAATAATTATATAGATTACTTGAGTCTCTCAAAAACCTGTTTGCACCTGATCTAAAATCACTCCAGAACACTATATTAGCATTCTTTTACCATCCTGAGTACAGAGCAGGAAGGCATGCCACTGACTTCTTTCCAGAAAAGGAAGAAATTATTTTGGTATTTGGTCTCCCACTGGTCTCTAATGTTAAAAGGTAAATTAGTTATAAAAAGGTAATGGGGCTTAGATTGCTTTCAGTAGAGCCGTGATTTTCTGAACCAAAGTGAAAGCTTTATAACCTTACCATTAAAAAAGAAAGTAATGAAAGGCAGTGTTATATAATGAAGGAAATAGAACTTCTTAAAAGCAAGGAAATAAAACTGAAAATTACTGTAGCCCCAACTACTGGGGAGGGTCGGTCATGTGGGAGGATTACTTGGGAGGCTGCATTGAGCTATGACCCCTACCACTGCACTCCAGCCTGGGTAACAGAGGGAGTTCCCTGTTTCAAAAAACAACCCCACCACCAACAACAACAACAAACCCTGTGAAAATTAGGGAATTAAAGTATCTTTATGTTAGAAAAATCCAGACAAAGAACTATTATGGTTTCATTTCTGTTCAAATCTATGTTTCAGGAAATGAGGGGAAAAATTTATTTTTAATATGGCAAAGGAGATAAAATAGCAAAATGGCTTAAGGAATTGTACTGAACATACAGAGAAACAAATACATAGATAATAACACAATTGGACCAAAAATAAGACGTGGTTAATGGTGTGGCCCTGCATTCTAAAATATATGGATCCTACTTCAGTGTTCCCTCTTCCAACACCATTTCTATGCCCACCTCTACCTACTCTCCCATGCAGCACAACCAGACATAGACTATAGAAACTGGGAAACTGGAGACATCTACTTCAAAC
This sequence comes from Cheirogaleus medius, assembly GCA_008086735.1. Classification (NCBI taxonomy): domain Eukaryota; kingdom Metazoa; phylum Chordata; class Mammalia; order Primates; family Cheirogaleidae; genus Cheirogaleus; species Cheirogaleus medius. Next base: position 143,972,704 of record VBSM01002608.1, read on the forward strand.
CTGTCGTTTTATATTTCTGTACTTAGTAAAAGTAATTTTTGTTTCCTTACGTATTTTTCAGAGACTAAATATTATTAGATTTCTGAATGAAAGAGCAGCTATTATAGATACGTAGAAACCATTCAATTCTTCTCTTCATGTTTCCATCTTAACACCCAAGGGCTCCTTCCTCAAAGCCCTAGGAGGACCAGGGTTAAGAAGGAAGGATGACAATTCAGAGGGCACCGACTGTGCCTTTCAGGGATGCAGTTCTGTTTAACCAGGGAGCTTCTATTTGTGGAAATGTTATGTCTAGAAAATGCAATTCATATTTTCCTTTGCTTCAAATTCAAACTTCCTGATATAGACATATTTTTTTAAAATGTTTCCAGAGAAAAAGTGGGAAGTGGGAATGAAAAATCTAATTTTAATTTTTTTCTTTTACTTTCATCCACAGTCATATCCTAGCCAACCAAGTTCTCTACCACCTTCACTGCAATGATTTACTCCCTGTATTCATTGCCTTACTACGGCCTCTTAGACATTCAGAGCAGAAAACTCTGAGTAATACACTTTGTTCAGCATCTTCCAATAGCTCTTATTTCCTATCTTGATCTTTGGCTTCCACCTCCAGTGTCAAAATTGGCATGATCTGCTATAGCTTTCTCAATCTCTCTTCTCTGTGATTTGTGATAATGGATTTTCAGATAGATTTAAACATATTGTCAACTCCCTATTATGTTAATCGTTCTAGGATATATATTATTTTACATTTGTCTCAAAGTTCTCTTTGTTTTAACCCACAGAGACTTTTGATACATCCAAAGTCCCTTCAAAAAGATATCTTCATAAATTACCCAGAAATAATGAATGTATTATTTTTCTTTTAACAATTAATCAATTGTAAAACACAGTTGCATTTTTATAATTGTGGTCAAATTGTGTTTTTTATTTGATAGCACATAGACCCTGAGTTTGAAGAAGATTTAAGAAAATAGTACATATTCAATTGTATTTATGTCATAAGTGCATATTTTAAGGATGTCTGTCTACAGTAAATCGTCTATATTCTGGGGTAAACAGATTGCAAAAAATGTGAGAGTTCTCCAGGGATATAACAAAATGTATGTTAAAGATTTTTTTACTAAAAAAAAGACAGAGATACACAAAAGTAGAGAGAACAATATAAAAACTCTGTATGTGATAAAATCATATAGATTTCTCTACTCTTGTCCTTTTTTTCAATTTTTTTCTTTCTCTCTCTTCTTTAGCCAGAAATATTATAAAGCAAATATTAGATATCATATCATTCACTTGTATTTATCTCAGTATGTTTCCCCAAAATATAGGAACATTTTCCTATATAATTGCATTGCTATTACCGCAATCAACAAAAATTAGCAATAATTCCTTAATATTGTTTGAGTCCTAATCCATATTCAAATTTCCCTGTTCTTCATTTTTTTAAATATCTTTTTGATGTTGATTCTTAAAATTAGGATTCAGATAAATTATACATATTGCATCTCTTCAGTCTTCTTTAATTGAGAATAAGGTCCTCCACTTTTTTTGTCATGCATTTAATTTGTTAAAAAGAACTCATTTAGTTATCTTACATAAGGACCTACGTTCTAGATTATTTTTCCTCCTATGGCATCTTATAATGTGTTTCTCTATCACCTGTATTTTCACTAAACTTAAAGTTGGGTCTGAAAGTTTCAATAAATTCAAAGTCAAGTATTTGGGGAAAGAACACATTAAGTGGCACTGTGGTTTACTTTTTTCCCCAGGTCGTGCTAACATTGACCTATTAGTGACACCTTTATAAAATTGTTCCATCAACATTCATCTAATAGTTTTATCAACTGAGGTCATTTTTCTGAATCATTTCTTTCTTTAGAAATTGCAAAAAGTAATGTTTTTTAATTATATTATTTATTTCATATTTATAAACTGAATTCTTCTCATCAATTAGGGATGTTTGTTTACCTTGTTCATATAGAAAAGGCAAAATAAATTCTTAATTCTTTTTTCCATTGGCCATCTTCTGAGCAAGGAGTTGTAATTTGCGATGGTTACCAACTATATTTGGGCTTTCCAGGTTTATGAGTGCCACTATGAACTTATAGCTTTTAATATAAAAATATGACTTTAAACACATTGCTTGTTAGTTTGGAGATTTATTACAAAGTAAAATATAAATTCATTATTTACTCTTCACATAATTTATCTAGAATTGAAAAATGTTATAGCAAGAGTATGGACAGAATCAATTGTATTCATTTACAGCTCATATCTTTCTTTAAATATATCTGAGCTCTTAAACAAGTGGGCCTAAGAAAACTTTGTGCACTGAATTTTGACAAAGTAAGATATACTTCTATAGAGATTAAAATTATTTGTTAATATTTTATTTGACAAAGTAGCAAAATGATGCTGTCATATAAGATAGCAACACAAGTGTTAGTCTTCATAAAACAACTTTGTGCAGTTATAGGTAGAGATTCCTAGTTTTGCCTATTCTGGACGTCAGAATCTTTCCTGCAATATTCAGGTAAGTTCCAATCAGTTCAAGTAGTTGTCTGAGTGTAGCGAAACCTACATCTTTGACTCAGGACTCTATGAAGAGGACAAAATATAAGGATAGAATAGCTGAACACAAAGTATGGAATGAAATCAAAGTTCCTATAAAATAACATAAGCACAAATATATAAATGTAATAGTGAGTGAATAAGCAATTCTAATATTGAAAATTTTACCTTACACTCACTCAAATTTTTTATTTATTTAGATTGAAAAATTAGATAAAAGTTCTTTTTAAAATTTTTATAGATACATAATATTTATACATATTTATGGGATGCATGTAATATTTTGTTGCATGCATAGAATGTGTAATGATCAAGTCAGGGTATTTAGAGTATCCATCACCTCGAGCAATTATCATTTCTATGTGTTGGCGTTTTGAGTCCTCTCTTCTAGCTACTTTGAATGTACAATAAATTGTTGTTAAGGATTATTACTCTGCTATCAAACATTAGAACTTATTCCCTCTATCGAACTGTATGTTCATACCCATTAATCAACCTTTTTCATTCCTCCACCTCCCAAACACACACCCTTCCCAGCCTCTGCTATCATTCTATTCTCTATTCCCGTAAGATTAAAAAGTTTCACTTCTTACTAACAATTTGGTCTTTACCAAGTCTTTCAAAATTTTTAAGTGAAGTTTGGCCACTTATCAGCTCTAAGTTGTTTAAATGATTGTACTTTCCTTGTAAACCCTCTTTTTAAATAATGATTTAAAACCTTCTTTGTAAACCCTCTTTTTAAATAATGATTTTTTAAAATCGTACAATTATCTTTGAACTTATCTTTATTCTTATGTAAATTTGATTGAATGTATATGTCATGTGACTGTTATATCTTTATATACTTTGGTCCCTTTGGATCCCTGACATTTATAATGTCCATCACAGATAACAGTAGATTTCAGTGGGTTTAACTCTAGCCCCAATGTCTGATAAACTTTGTGTATTCTTATGAGATCTATTATATCAGAATTTTAGGAATGAAACTCAAGAATCAATGATTTTAAAAACTTTGTGGATCTTTTTTACATGGCCATCTTACGTGGCTGTGGATATGCAGACAGGTGATTTTGCACTCTGGGCTTGACAGCCTCACATTTGTAAATGACACCCCAAATTTCCTTTTCACTTGGGAGTCTCGTATAAGTTTCCCTGTATCTCCTTTCCTATCATCATCTCCCTGAAGCTGTCCTTTCCCAAATTGTACCCTCAAGAAACGACTTCTCTTCTCTCTAAGGTGTCCTCTTTTCTTGTCTCTCTCTCTCTCTCTCTCTGAACAAATTCTCATGCTTTCTTTTTAATGTTTTGTTTCTATTTCTTTAAAATGAACAGCAAGTGAAATTTCTTCCCATACGCCCTGCCAAGTTACGAAAAAGCAATTCTCATCAAAGGAAAAAGCACCTTTTGGGATTAGCCTCAGGCCTTGCAATCTTGAGGTCTTCAATTACGATCTCTTACCTCTAGAGTTCTAGAACAACTCATTTTGACCCAATTTTCAAACAAACACTTAATAAACACTTTTTAGATGATTACTGCCTGCCAGTCTCTCTGCTAGCTCTGGGAAAATAGAGATGAGCCAGCCAAAGACCATTCACTCCAGCGGCCTGCTGGGAAAGCTTGGCAGCAGAACCACGCAGTATTACCTAAGTGGTACAATGGAAATAACGACAGAGCGCTGCAGAAACAAATGTTTCTTGCCTTTGTGAGGCCCGTGAGTGGGTTTTTCAGCTCGTTATAGCACAACATTAAAGACAGCACCTGCAGCCATTTGATATAAACTTGCTGGAAAAAAGAACGTGCACCACGTTTTCTGCTCCGTTCCATCCTATTGTCTTTCTTAGTTGCGTCTTCCTTTGACCACAGCCCTGTTTCTCCTTGTCACTACACCTGAGTTAGATATCATATCACCACATATCACATTATGCTTTTGCTTCTCTCTCTCTCTCTCTCCCCACCCCACAAGAGGAGTAGGCATGAATTAAGTCAATAGATGAAGCCAGTATTTTTCTTTGTAATGCAAGAAAGATAATATGTATGTTTATAAATGTATAATTTATATTTATAATTCATAAACAAACTTATCAAATAAAATTTATTTTGGACTCATATTTCCTAGCTCTATGTCCATCTACAAAAACTCAGGTTCACATGCAGCCATTAGCAATGAAGAAAAATAGAACCATCTTAAGCTGTTGTCCTTCTCCCCACCTATTATTAGTTTAGCCACTATTTAGAGACTGAAGAAGAAAATTTACTCTATTTCCATATTAGATCATCCAGACCCTTTTTTACAATGCTGCATAAACCTCAGTGTTGTCTTGTACATTCAAAGTCACAATGTTCTATTTTTAAGGGACTACTGCATTCTACCAAGAGCCCTTCTGTTACTAAAGATTTCCAAATACTCACCTAAAAGTGTTTTTTAAAATAGATGTGGCTAGTTCCCTGGGAAGGAGTCCAGTGTCTCTAGTTCAGAACAACAGTGATAGCCTCCAGCTTCATTTAGCTTCACAGGTCTGTTATCTGGGGGAAAAAATAAGAGCTAGAATGAGACATAAGGAGGTAAGTACAAAACTGCCTTTCCCTGGGAAAATTTAGAGAACTGACAGGCATTATGTTAAATCTGCCGTATGGATTATAACATCAACTGCACAAAATATTGCAGATGTTGTTAGTATCTGAAAAAAATGATGAGTAAGAAAGAAAGAGGAAAAACCCTTCTATCAGAGAATATCTAAAAACAGAAGTCCTACTAAAAACAGAAGTTAAAGCCTGTACAAAGTTCTTCCTACAGGCATTTATAAAGGACATGCACCCCGCCACCTAGCATCCTCTTTATGGATGGATTTTATTTCTACCGTAATGTGGGCAATGACTGCTATTATCCTTCATGAAAATACATTTGAATGCCATGCCAGCTCAAATAAAAATAATTGAACTCTTTCATACCACTGCTGTTAGAAGAAAGGACATGCTATAAGGATTGCTGTTTGGCCTTGAATTTTGCATAAGTTATATAAAGAGCTGAGTTGAGAAGGAATCTATTATATATTAGAGCTTAAAGATAAAAAATGACTTTTAAATCTTGGATATGTTAAAATGAAAGCATACACATGTGTTTGTGTATGTGTTGTATGTGTGTATGTCTAGCAATAGTTACACAAAAACAATTTTGTTTATAGCACTTCTTCTTACAGTTCATTCAGGTATGTCGCAAATTATGTGACCTCCAATGAACTCACTTAGAACAGACCAAAAATATCCAAGTGTGGAAAGATTGCTGGGAATATAGAAGGAGATGCTCTGAGTGCAGCAGTACTGACTGCCTCACGATTCTTTGACCTTTTCTTCATTTAAAGTGGTGCTGATACCTGGAACAAGGCTTTTAAATTAGCAACATAAGAAATAGTCTCTCTTTTCAGTCAGTGGAAATACACCTAGGAAAGTACTGCTAATTTATAGTATTGTCTGTACTAACACTGACAAAGAGAACTAGGTGATATAATAATGTGGTATAGAACTTACCTAGGAGTGTTCATTCACATTTTATGTATTTGTCTGTTTGCTCTATATTGTATTTAATGATATTTGGCAACCCTGTTAAAGAAGAGAAATGAAATTTACTATTCTGCCCTTAATATTCACTTGTTGCTGTCAGGGTCCAAGAGTAAAAGTGCTCATAGCTGGGGAGACACAAACTTCGGAATTTCACTAGAACCAAGGATTAGTTATAATAGTCATGGTATTATTTTCTTTATTCCATCAGTAAACCAACAATAGCTAATTAGAGAAAACTTGCTTAGTGATTGGGTGAAGCTGGGAAAAGACTAGTTGCTAGCCCCAGTGGTAAGAGTTCATCGTCATCCTAATGAGCTGCCATAGTGAGAGGCCAAGCACTTCATGACAATGGTGCCCTCATTAGTCATCAAACACAGGGCATGGCTAAGAGTAACAAAATCTCAATCCATTCGGGTAAACAGTCTCCCTGAAGAGCAGACAAAATACATTTCCCAATAGAAAGAGAAAAGTGCACCAAGAAGGAACAGGAATGTAGCAGTAGTGGCTGTTACACTTTGGGTCAGCACAGACCTTGTGAACTCTCCTAAGCAGAGACTGGCTCATGGGAGTTTGTGGATAAATCCAGGCCACACCAAATGCCAGATTATTCTCCCAACTCTGCCAGTGCTTGAGGGTCCCCATCTGCTTGCTAATAGCGTAAAGGACAACATCATCCACCATTGGCAAATGCACAGCATGAAGGGCTGTGGTCCCACAGCGTTTACCCTGATAGGTCACGCTCTCCTTTCTCACTGGTTCATTTGTCCTTCTGACTAAAGAGCACCACAAATGCTGTGCACGACAGAGGCTTTAAGTAGCTACTTCTCCATATCCAGAGGTTTAAAGGATTGGATAAAAGATCTCACTTTAATTTGCTTTGAATAAGGCTGATTACAATGATGTGCGTTTGTAGGTCCTCAGTTATTTGGTATGTGGTATGTCTTTTCTGATAACACTCCTCCTGGGCTTATCTGTCATTTCTTACTGTCCCCACCTATTTGAGGTCAGATTCATCAAAAAGCGATTTTGGCGTATGCATCTATAATTATCCCCATTAAATTTCTTTGTAAAGATAGGAACAACATGTTAGCCTTATCAGGGAAAATTTAGTCCACTTTACCATCAGATTTTCAGCTTCCATTAGGATCATAGTAAGCTAAGCTAAAGGAAGAAAAAAATAATAAACTCTCTTTCTAAAGGTCAGCCTTCTTAATTAAATGAAACTCAGGCAGCAACATTATAAAATGAAGTGACTGTAGCCTGTGCTCTTTCTGAGTAGACCCTACAGAGTATCCAGCTGATCTGTCAACAGCAGGCTAAGCAGAATGATTCCCAGATGCATGGGAGGCTACTGCGTTATTGTGGTGGTTCCATTTTTGCAAACCCATGATATTGTGGGTGACTGTGGCTGTAATGGAGGCTCCAAGTCTTGCAACTGTGCTGTGTGTCCAGCCTACATCATTTTCATCTTCTCTTCGGATTACCACCAGCACAGGTGCCACTGCTTGGCACTTTCTGCTTTTGCTACTACTATCTTTCCACAGAGGCCAATGGGGAAGAAAGATCAGTAAACAGGAGATGAGCTAGGTACTTTCATATTCAGGAGTTCATGTAAACCCTTTGTGGGAAGTACTGGCACCTCCTTTTATAGAAAAACAAACTGAAATTAAAAGAGGTTAATTATTTGACCCAAGATCATACAGCTAGATTGGACTACCTATCTCCTCTGCCCTTTATTCTTTCCATAATAACAAATGGTTGTGCTGCTCTAGCTCTATCCCTGCTACCTTCATTGAGAAACTCCCCGTGTGGCATCTGGGACCACACTATACCTTCCCAGGATCACAGCAGAGCTGACTATGTCTAGACTTCCAGTATAGCTCTGTCCTGCCCCTCATTTGGAAATTTTTTTTTGCTATAAACAAAAGATTCCAATTAATTATATTTATTAAAACTCTTGGTTGAGGGTTTTTCACAGGATGAATTTGAATTTAGGCACAGCAGCCACCGTGCTCAACTCCACAGTGCACTATCGGCATTGAGCTCCAGGGGGAGCCATTGAGATGGTGCAATGCGATGGTATCTTCCAAAATAGAAGACAGAGAAGTGATAAAGTTTAAAGCAGTGGTTTGCATCTCTGGCTGCAATTAGAATTGCCAGGGGACCTTTTAGAACCAAATGTCTGAGTTTCACCCGAGGCAATTAAGTCAAAATCTCTGAGGGTGGATCTAGACATCAATAATTTTTAAAACCACAGTTTAAAGCCTGGGATCTGGAGGCACAGAATCTTCATTTGAATCCTAGTTATTAAACTCTCCAAGCTTTATTTTCTTCATCTGTAATAAAATGGGGTTATCAATTGTGCTCACTTTATAGGATTGGGACTATAACCTTTAGCACTGCACTTCTCTTCTAGTAAACATTTTATATGATGAGTAATTATTATCATTGTTATGATGAAGAAACATAATAGCTTAATGTTTGTTTTAAAAGAATAATATGCTGCCATTTAAGCCCATTCATTTCTCAGAGATTCAAAGGCCATGTAAAATATGAATAATATAGAATGAGTCAGAATATAATTCATTTGGTCAAACCTACAGAAATTCTACTAAACTCTGAAAGTTGAAGATCTACTAAAGACCCCTGACTAAAGTTTGGCAAAGGAAATTCTACCATTGAGTGTTGCCTTTGGTTAATTTATCTTTCCATCCTAATCATTCTCTGCTTTATCTAGTATGTCACATTACTTCAACTCTCTCTCTCAAACATCAAGCATGAATTTATACTGCTGTTAGTTACCCCTAGAGATCTCAGATACTTCCAAGTTAACCTTCTCCTAAGCAAACTCCTTCACGATCTAAGCCAAACCAACAGCAAGTCTTGCCAATTACATTTCACAAATGCCTCTCAAGCATTAATCCTCTTCTCCAACTTCTCCCCTTGGACTGTTTTGCCTGCTACTAGTTGCTAATTAATCTTCTATATGTTAGAAATAGCTTTCTAAAATGCAAGTATTCACAAATCACTCTCTGCTTTAAAATTCCTTTTACTGTCCTATTACCTATAGAGCCAACTCCAAAGCCCTTAGAGGATGAAAACCTTCAAGATCTACCTGTCATCAAACTTCAGAATCCACCCTTTATCCCTATAAATGTCCTGATCTTGCCCCCCTGAGTTCTACATTCTTCTCTGAACACATCAATGTGCCTTTGCATATGTTGTTCCCTTCTCTTGTTTCACTGCTCCCATATTCTTTTCCTAATAACTGCTAATTATATTTCAAGACTAAGATTATACGTCATTTCTGTGGTGCCCTTTCATGACTCTTCCCAAGAGAATGTGTCCTTCCCTCTTCTGTGATCTCTATTATAGCACTTACTGTGCTTTAATATAATCGATCATGTATTTCTTTCTCATCCAATAATCTGAGGATTGTTTGAGAAAAGAGTCTAGGACTAACTTAGGGTTCTTTTACCTGACAGAGGGCCAAGTGAGTAGTTTAGTTAAAGGTTATTTCATTAGAAATGAGACTTGCTAGATTATGTTGAGGAACATAAAAAGTACTAGTTGTAGCAGGAACTCAGACTAAAGATTAATAAATGAACTTTTAGACACATGGATGTTTTTCATTCAATGTATATTGGGAAAATCTCTGCAGAAGCAGAAACAATTACCCCTCCCCACCTACAGCCCCAACATGATCTAGAAGAGTCAAGAAGTCCAGAAATGATCTTCAATTTTACTGTGGAGTTAAAGGAAAGTAAAACTGTACACTGCTGAGACACACATATATATATTGAAGGAAGAAAGTGTGGTTGACTCTTATGTATGACCATCTTTAGTGCATAATGTTTGCATATGAGTTTAGAATTTGAACATGTTAGATCACAGGAAAAATCTTAAAAATCAACTGTAAAATTTGTTCTCCAATATTACTTTGCTTTTGGACAATGAAGACAGAAGAAAAGCTTTTAAGATGATCAGATATCTCATCTCCAAAACAACAAATGCTGGTGAGGATGTGGAGAGACAGGAACATTCTTACACTGTTGGTGGGACTGCAAATTAGTGCAACTTCTGTGGAAAAGAATTTGGAGATACCTCAGAGAGCTAAAAATAGAAATACCATTCGATCCAGCAATAGCACTATTAGGCATCTACCGAAAAGACATAAGACTTTCTATAATAAAGACATCTGCACCTGAATGTTTATGGCAGCACAATTCACTATTGCAAGGATGTGGAAACAATCTAAGTGCCCGTCAATTCATGAGTGGATTATTAAAATTTGGTATATGTATACAATGGAATATTACTCAATTTTAAGAAACAACAGTGATCTAGCACCTCTTATATTATCCTGGATTGAGCTTGAGCCCATTATCCGAAGTGAGGTAACACAAGATCAGAAGAATAGACTCCACTTGTACTCGCCATCAAATTGGTACTGACTGATTAACACATAGGTGCTCACATGGTAGTAATATTCTCCAGGGATGGGGGGTTCGGGGTGGTAAACTCACAACAATAGGACACGGTGTGCATTGCTGGGGGGAAAGCAGGCCTCTAACCTCTGCTTGCAAAAGGCAATGATATAAAATGTAACCAAAATGTTTGTACCCTCATAATATCCTGAAATAAAAAAAAAATTGATATTTGAATAAATACTCTTAATTCCTTTGGAAAAAAAAAAGAAAAGTTTTCCTTCCTTGGAATTCCAATCATGTTTGTAGAAAATTAAATTAATAAGAAATGGTCTTACTAGGAATAATAAAATTTAACTATCCATAACAAAAATTAATAATTAATTAATGGTTATTTTTAAATAACCACTAAACTTTAACCAACTAACATTTTATAAGCATTCCTCATACAAGACATTTAATACAAAAGCTAAGCTGTAGTGTGATAATCCAAAGCAGCTGGGCACCATGCAAATATCTAATCCACTCCACAATGGTTACTGAACCAAAAATCAAAATGGAGCTGGGAGAACTAGCTGGTATTACCATGGATGCATTTTAGCATTGGTTTTAGACCATCTTAACTTTCTTTTCCTCAAGAAAATGTATTTTCTCTCAGAAAAGAAAGTGAAAGAAAAAAATAAAAGCAAGAAACTGAGAAGCACAGAGGAGTAAATAAGTTGGGTAAGTAGAAAAGGGATCAAAGAAGACAAGGAAAACACAAGGAACAGTCACGGTAACTTGAAGTCAAGCAACAGGAAGCCTGTACAGGACTTCGGCCATGATCAGCTCTCGCATTATTCTTCCTAAGCTTCACTTACCATGGCAGGGACACTGCAGGCTGGTGTGTCCACCTTGGATCCTCTTCAGAAGGCTGAGAGATTATGAATAGCGCCATTGTGAAAAGGAGAAGAAGGCACATTATCACTGACCCTGAAGTAGATTCACATAAATCATCTCCATCAAAAGAAGGTTTTGTGCTTAGGATACCCAAGACTACTGGTGTTACAAACCACTGTTGCTCAACTGAAATAGGGCTTGATATTTTATTTTATTTTTTAATCCCTAAATGGTTATAATGTGATGTGGGGCTTAGAATCACCTTTACAAAAGCAAGTCTTTCAAAATCTGCTGCCAGGTTGTTTATTTTTAAAACAACTGATTTTGCATGCTGTGAACTATTAAGCATTTATTTCCTTGAAATCCAGAGGCATTTTCTGAACGTTTTGACCTCATTCATCTGCCAACATAAAAAAAATTTATTTAATTGTTTTTGAACCCATGTTCAAGGCACTATGTAACAACTTTTATATCTTACTTTACTTCATTTTAGCAATAACTTTACAAGGAGCTCAGGTCAGCCTGATTCCAAAGCTCATACCTCTTCCATTGTAAATTCTCAGAAGACATTTTAGTATCTGCCCCCACCCGCTGATAGGTACTATGTTATGTATACTAAATGAAATCAGCCAGTATTGATCCCATAGCAATCTCATCCTTTCTTCTGGATTTGCAGAAGAAAACTTGCCTATTGAAGAAATGGGACTGCCTACTGCTACTTTTCTTCTTGTGTCTACTATGAGAAAAGCTTCTGACAGTATTAATCACTCTGCTTTTGAGAAGATAGTGATAGTATACATATCTTCTCTAAATCCTTACCTCTTATTTTAATAGGCTGTTAACGTTCTTAGTTGTCACCAAAGCAAGTTTTAAGCTTTCTCCTTATTTCATAATCAAAGTACCTCACGAAGCTCTTTTGTGAGTGACGGGAATTCCCAAAGACAAGTTCAGGCACTACTGATAACAGGCCCAGAATAGAGATGTTGGAATGAGCTAGTGGAAAGAATCCTGGCGCTGCATCCAGAAGATATAGACTATAACTGGCTTGGAATATTTCCAAATTGCATGACCTTGAGCAGGTCATTTAATCATTATGACCCAAAGTCTTCATTAAGGAGATGGTAGTCCCTGCCCCAGCCAGAGGACAAGGGGGTATAATGAGTATATAAGAGGTCATCTTTAGGACATTTTGTTCTTTGGCAAAGTACAGCATGGATGGATCTTTTTGTTCCCCTTCCCTCTGCCGCTTGTCTCCACTACTCTCCATGAGGCACCTGGACTTCCCAAGCGCCAGTACCACAGACACAGCTCTGTGGAACAGAAGATCCCAAGTGGCCAAGCGAGGCACCCAGCATGAACAGGCTGAAAGGGACCAGAGAAGAAAGTGATATAACAGGGTAAAAGAATCAGAGAAAGTTAACGAATACCTCTATTCTGCTTTCTAGAATTTCTTCTGCAAAATTTTATAATTATTTATTTCTCATAAGGATACATGTTTGATAATACTTTAATTTTTCTTTATGGAGTGATCAATTGAAGGGTTCTAAGGAAAAATAAAGACAAGACAATTAAAAATGTTTCAATAAAAAGCTAATGTGAAAATGCTAAATTATATGAGGGAAGAAAATCAACACTTGATCCTCAGAAGCTGAAAACAGATGACCAATTACAGCCAACAATACAAGACCAGAGATGGAAGGAAGGAGGACAGCATATTCCAACGGGAAGCCCAACATGCAGATTGACATTTATCTGTCGAGCTATAAAGGAAAGAGCATGAGGCAAAACAAAACGAATGTGTTTCTAACATGCAATTATAGAACAGCATGAGCCCAGGTAACCTTCTTATGCGGAGCTTTATTCTGCCTATTAAATTAGTCATAAAATAGTGGTTATTGCCCACTAACTGGAAAATATGGAGCAAGAGCTGTACTGCTATTATCTCAAATAACTTTCACTAAATCTCACATCTGTCCTTTCCCCACCATTATCTGCAGATTGGAAAACTTTGACTCAGAGAAGCAAAGCACTGAAAGACACTGAATCCAAGGAATTATGTATTTTCTTTGTTTATTACTCATTCTTCCTTTTGGAATCAAAGATTTGCCTTGGCTTAAAAATTAACCATAGAAGAATGCACTTTTTCTTTTAATGAGCTAATTCTTCACAAATAGTAAAGATATAGATTATAATATATATATATTTCTCCACAAATTTAATAGAAACCAAGGAAGTATAGATATATGTATGTATGTGTGTGTGCATAGTAAAGTTAAAATTGGCAGAATTTTATTATTTTATGGCCCAAACTCTTTTTATTATAGTTAGTAAATTATAAAAATAAAATTTCCAATGCAAAGAAGCAAATTTTAGATAAACTATAGAAATAGTTATAGTTATTAGTACAGAAGTATTCATTTATTAGGAGAAATGTAACAGCAGCATGTTTAATCAATTAATATGTTAATATGTGGGTGTCACAGAATTATTTTTTAATGCATGTTTATTTGAAAAAAGTGACATGCCTTTAACAAGAACACTTTTATTCTGCAATAAGTATAAAAATAAATAGCACTGAGATATATAATTAGTGGTATTTACAACCTTAATTAAGAAGTCATTTAATGATAATATTAACAAATCTGTCAAATTTTTTAGTCATATTGACATTGCTTGAGATACAAGCAAAATTAATGTTCCTTCAGTAAAATGAAGAGTAGAATCTGTGAAGGAACATTTGATGTCTACAGTAAAATTAAGGTCAAGGTCATGGCAAAATATGCTACAGACTATAACAGATGTTCCCAGAATAAATCATATTTCTATTAAAAACTACAGAGTGTTTCAGTCAGTAGAACCTAGAATCACAGAACACTAGAACCATTAGGGATATTTAGAGACTAGTTATTCCCACCATTTTAAGGGTGAAGAAACTGACACTCAATTTAAGTGATTAGCCCAGGGTCCTAGAGTCGGTTGGTAGTGTCTAACCAGGAACTCAAATCGTTTCCACAATGCCAGGCTATCTCTTATTTGAAACAAATAAAGAAACATTTTAATATTTCAAATAAAAATTTATTTAGAATATATTATCTTCTGTGATAGTATTAGATACAGGATTATTAACAAAATGGACCGCAGCATTATCTGAATTTTTTCTGATTTCTTCTCCTAGATATTGCCCAATGTTATATTTTATATTAAAGTCCAAATTCCAGTAAATACTACCATTCACCAGGCATTAAGCAGATATCAAACTAATACTAAATCTTCAATACATTCTTCTTTTTAAATTTTAGAAGTACAATTTAAGTACTTCTGAAATACTATTAAAGATCAGCAAATAATAGTACCATGCTAGTGTATGGGTGGTATCTCTGTAAATTTAGTTAATGAGTAAACACTTTTTCAGTTCATCTTTCACAAGATTTAACATTATCCAGAGTTTGCGTGCAATAGTCAACTTCTATGAATCAAAAGAGATTTGGCAACAAATGGGAAAATACTCCCCTAGCAAAATCAAAAACACTGTAGTCAATTTAATATATTTTCTTTCATGGATAAATCAAGTTGACAATAAAGCAATAATATAATTTAAAAAATACATATATTTATATAGTCTAAAATGTCAAAGATTTATCACTCATGATACTTTAAGACCTTACCACAGACAGACTGGGAATTAGAAAATCCAAGTTATGTTATAATTTGTTATATATCATGTCAGGAATGATCCTGGCTTTAACTTTTCAAAGGCCAGCTTGGATAGACTTTGCAGAGTCCAGACATCAGTAATAGAGAATACAATTGACTTTTATTCCAGTAATAAAGTTGTAGGGCTAGTTATCCCTCTCCATACTAGCAAATAGCACTGGTTATTGTAGCCAATAACCTGAAAGTTTATATGTACTCCTCTGTTGTGCTCATCTCCCACTTTTTATCATTCGGCTAGATGGAAAGAATATCTCACTATCTTAATTTAACTTCAGTGCTTCTCAAACTTGCATGGGTATCAGAATTTCTCAAGGAACTTGGTAAAAATACAAAGGTCCAGGCTCTATCCTACTTCAAGGAGCCTGGGCTTCCGTGGGCTTTATTATCTGAACAAGTGATTATAATATGCACCGAATTGGAGAAGCACTACTTTAGTGTATCCTCCCAGCATTATACTTCCTGATAACTGAATTTTCTCCTTCATTCGTCTGCCTGATTATAGCTTCCTTCTGCACCAATTCATTCTCCATCTGGTCAACAAATCTGAACAAGTCTAAGTTTTAAAAAATAATAGTAATAATGATTTCTTATTACTCTCAAGAAAAATCAAAATTTCTTATGATACATTAAATCCCTTTTAAGATCTGCCCTTTGCAGTCCTCTCCAATCTCATTTTTCATCACCTCAAATTACTTGCAAATTTCTCTAATGCACAGTACTTTCTCAGAGCCCGAATCTTTTTTATATTCATTCAGGAATTATTTACTGAGTTCTTGCCATATGTATAGCACTGAATCTAACACTGGGGTTAAAGTGATGAAGAGATGAAAATCATACCAGTTCTCAAGAAGTGAAAAATATAAGGACAAGAAATATTTAATTTACTTAGAATTGAGATAGATGCTATAAAGAGTAACTGTAGAATTTCATGAGAGTAGGTAACAAGAACCTCATCTGGCCTGGGGTTTTCATGCGTAGCTTCCTCAAGGAAGTGATTTTTGAGCTAATGCTTGAAGTGTGCACATATTTTATCAAATAAATGGCAGCAAGCTCAGAGGAACATTAAAGATAGGGAACAGAATGAACAGAGGTCTTGGGGCAGAAGGAGAATAACATTTTTAAGGAACTAAAAGCAGATTATATAGGTTAACACAAGAAGAGAGAAGGAGTGAGTAGCTAGAAAGCTGGTGAGATGGGCAGTCCATGTAAAGACTTGTTAGCTCCAGTTTTTCTTTATCCTATGGAAAGTTAGGAATTATAAATAGATATAAACAGAGAATGGTCTCAGATTTGCATTTGAAATGATTAATTTGACCCTAATGTGGAGAATAGATTAGATGATAAAAAGCATGGATGATATAATATAATACTTTCTTTCTAAGAGGCTACTGCAAGCAGTCTGGTGAAAACAGCTGGTGATTAGACTAGGCTCTACTCATTAGAGTAGTGGCAAGAAGGATGGTGACAGTGGCCAGTTTCAAGATATGCTTTTCACTCTACTCAAATAACCATCTTTTTCCATACTTCTCTTTTGGTTTTATCTGAAATGCCTAGATTAAAAAGGAATTTTCTATTTGGGGTTCTTTTATCACTGAACATTTACTCTTGCTACATTTTAAATATAGGGATATACATTTTTGTCTTATACAGGAATGTAAATTATTAAGGGCAAGGACTATGTTTATTTATCTTTTATCTCCACTGCTTGACTGATTCTATGTTTCAATAAATATTTGAATTAATTGACCATAAATTGAACAACCATGAGATCTTAGGCAAGTAATTTAACCTCTATGGATCTTAATTTCATCACGTAGTAAGTAATGTCCTCCCCTTATCCATTGTGAGCCCTTGGAGCCAAATCCTGGCCAGCAAATATCATTGTCTTGGCACCGAGGATATACTGAAGCTCAGTTACACAAATCCCAGCGAGAAAGGTTTAACTCAAAAGGATTTAATGAAGGGACTTTTTATAGATGTTGGGATGGGATCTGGAGACCAGCAAGAATATATGAAGCACTGAGCAACTCTGAAATTAGGAAACCTTTATCATCCCTGCAACATAAAGAGATGCAGGCAAGAAACAATGTTAATGAAGCCCAGTGAGAGATTGTGGCTTCAGGAGGGAGGTAACACACCCCACCTGGCACAGATAGAGAGTGGGAAGGCCAGGGTTTACCATCAGTTCTGTGATTCTGCAGCTCTCAGTCTTTTGTCTGTGTGCCATACCCAACTGAAGCAACGGAGCTGCCCATAGTCCAGGCTAAAGAAGTGATATTGGTGAGTTCCATGTTTAAATATAGGAGTACTAATGGGAATTTTCTAATTAATTGGGAAAAACATATCAGAAGAGATGGAAATTTTGACTTAATTGGTTTAGGGAAATGAGATAGCTTGGTTAAGCAGGAATACGTGATACCCAGTAGGTGTTCATTACAGAGGGAAATGAACCTCACCTAGAGTCCTGGGGAGAGCAAGCTGGGCTTGAAAAGTGTGGTTTTGGGAGAATAGAAAGATTGGAGGTAAAAATTGCAAAAGGAGCTATTTAACCATGAGGAGCTGTTCATAGGAAGTTGTGCTTTGCAAGTCTGCCTTCCTGGCAAACCTCAGATATTTCTTTACGTCATCTACCTACTTGCTTTATTAACTCATTAACTTCTTTCTTTAATGTCTAAAGCACAATTGATCACTTTCTACATCCCATGCCAAATTCTAGGTACTGGAGGATATGAAGACAAAATGACATACTCTTTGCCCTCATGGAGTTTTCTATCTAGTGGGAGACAGAGTCATGATCCAGCAAATGGTGTCAGGTGCTACGATAGCTGCTGAGGGTGCTTTGGAGGTACAGAGAAAAAAACATCTTTATCATTCAGAGGTCAGAAAGAGAATTACTTGGTCTTGAAGGATGAGAATTAACTAGGAAGAGAAAAAAATTAAGGTTTAAAGTACTGACAATGACACCTCTGGAGGCCTTGAGGACAGAGGCAGATAGTTTGATGCGAGTGGAGTGGAAGGTGCCTGTGGGAAAGGAATAGAAAATGAGCCAAGAGAAGCAGGCAGGTGCCAGATCATGAAGGAGTCTGTATACCAGGCTAAGGAATCCCACAGTAACCATGAAGCTCTGGGAAGCTTTTAGAGATTTAAAACAACAGAGAGATAAAATCAGATCCAAGCTTAATAAATACCATATTAGATGCAATGTGGAGAGCGAGGAGGGCCTCCAGGCACAATGCCCAGAGACCAGTTGAACACCTTGGTTCCAAACCTGGGTAATTGTGAAAGTGATTGTGATAATTACTGATATGGGAGCAAAGGAGGAAAAGCAGACTGGATTAGAGAAAATAAAAGGTTTCCAACCTAATTATTTCCCCATGAGTTCTCATCATCCTTCCTTTGACATGCAAGAAGGAGAAGGGAAATTACATATAATTAGTAAATCCTGTATATAATTGTGGTTGTGTTTATTTTCTGGCCCTGAAATGAACAAAGGTTCCTAGGGAATTGTGTTTATTATACATGAACAGAAGTGGGAGAGATGAACCGAGCTTTAGCCCTTAGGAACAATAGTATTTAAAGTCACCCATTCTGAGCTCTTGCTCACTAATCATACCTCCTGTGATTTCCAAAGATAGGAGGTCACCTCTTTACACTCACTTAGTGACACTATTTGAGTGAAAAAAAGACCTAAGACTTTGTCAGAAATAAATGAATTCACCAAAAATATGGGTTTTACTTGGGCACACTTACCTTTTGCCAAGTAGTGTCTGTTAGGCCAAGATCCACATTAGCAGGTGGCACACAGGAGAGCAAAACAGCATATACACAACTTCAGAATGGATTTCTTTCCTGCTACACTGAAGATAAGGGACATTATTGATCTGATTATAGTAGTTCAATTAGCAAAGCAAACATATTCCTAGACTGGAGAAAAGGCTAACTGACTTTTGTCCTTGATCTAGAAAAATTACCTAGGCAACCAGTATTTCACTTTCTCTGTCTCCTGAATAAGCCTGGTGGTGAGTGATGCATTATCTAAATGAGTGAGGAAAATTTTAAGAGTGCTGTAATAAACAATGCTTGGTGACAAAAATGTTTACTTATTTTAAAGTGTTGCTCAAATGGGAAAGTACCAATTCCAATACAATTTTTTTTAAAACCTTCTATAGCAAGTAGGATTCTTTGGCTGCAGCATGAGATGCCAACTCCAATTTAAGCTGAAAATAAAAATTGTGGAATGTCATGGGGTAGCTTACAGGAATTAAGGGTAAGACTATGAGGAAGCTGAGTAGGGACATAAAACATTTAGCTCTGGGGATCTGGATAGTAGGAGCAAACAGAAGCTTCTCCCAGGAGAATGGTGAGAAAAATGAACTCCCTATCAAGTAGAGTGATGGCTTCTATAAAGGGCCATCACTGGAAGAAATGGCCCTGCATGAAAAGGAGTGGCATGTAAGAAAGGGAAAACATACTTTAGAACTCCTGAAGCAGAGTCAAACAACATGCATGTACTTTAGTGTTGATATGTTGATGAATTATACTCACTTAAAATTGGCAACAGTTCAGTGAATATTCTATATAAATAACATACCTTAAAGGAAAGCCACATGAGGAGTAATAAGAAGAAGAAAAAAAGAAGAAGAAAATCCAGTTTCTAAGTGGAAAAATCAAACTCGATTTGGGCAGAATTTATAACGAACTCAAAATTAGTCCCTTTTGATGTGTGTCAAATCTTATTAAAATAAATTCTCTCTACAGGACCATGATAATACCCAACCCTAACCAATGGATCATTTTACTTAACTGTTGTTTAGTTTAACAGAAATTTCAGATAATAATTTACATGATGATTTAGTGTTGTCACATAATCATTAATAAATTAAAAAGTCTTGATGATATAATGATAGAGCTTATAAGAGTAATTGCATAAGAAGAAGTATATCATTTTTCTAATACTATATAGTACAGTAGAAAGGGTATTTTCTTGTGGAGCCTGGTACTCAATCATATCCTTATTATCTATGTGGCTTTTGGCAAGCATTTTAGCCTTTTTAACCCTTAATCTCCTCATACAAAAGGAGACTAGTAACTACTAGCCCTATCTATCTCACAGAGTTGTGAAGTAAGTCAGGCAAAATTATTGTTGGTAAAATTCTTTGCAAACTATGTAGCATCGTATTAATGCAAGGGTTAATTCTATGTATGTTGACACATTCTTTAATATTAGATGCCAGGAGAAATGTAATACTTTGGATTTCTTGACCAGAGGCCATAAAAGTAGTATTAATAGAATTCAAGTACATCACAACCATTTAGAGCAATGTTTCACAAATCAAAACTTTCTTTAAAGAATTAACTTTGATGTGCCAACTTTATATTGTAACCCTTAAAAATAAGAAATTTATGTCCATAAAGCATGAATCTCCATAAACAATTTCTTTTTTAAGATCACGTAAAACAGCACTAAATAAAAGCTGCACCTTTGACATGATGGAGCACGAGCATAATTAATACTGCATACAAATAAAATCTTGAAGTATCAGATAGCAGGTTCACTGTTCAATTGTTCTGAAAATGATAGGGTCTATTTCCTTTGGGCCAAATCACTGAGAATTTTTTAAATTGCCCTTTCATACAAATCATAGTGTATTTTTATCTAGAGAAAACAGTCTATGGGAACCACCTTCTCCCACCCATGTCTTGGCAGTGGGAACTAGTGTCTCAGATTAGGACTATTTACTGATCCCCATGGCAACAATGTGCTTTATCTTGCATAAATCCTAGTATCAAAGGGACTACATTGTACTTTAGTATGATAACTCAACCATAAAATAACCATTTTAATGTGAAATACAAATGCTTTAAATAGAACATTTTTAAAAAAATATCATATGGCTATACTGCTAGAAAGTCTTATGTAGTCTTTTCACCAGATTTTCATTTTGGAATAAACTTCCTGTCATTTCTGAGTAAAAAGTCATCACCTTTCAAATATGTGATTGAGTTAAAGTTGCCCCATTTAATTTGTTACTTAGCATAGCATTAAATGGAGTATAAAAAATGTTGGGGTTGGAGCTTTGAATGATATCGCTACACACATGTAGCAACACTCCATGGAGATACTGCCCAAGTGCACGGGTTGCCTAGGTTTAGGGATTATTACTCTTTTGTTTTCCAGGCTTGAAACAAGAAATTGAAGTTAGTCAAATAGCTAAAAATCATCTTCTACAGTAAGACCTGGTCACTTTCCAGACTTCTTGATTTGTTAAAGCACATGCTAAAATTCCAAATGTCTACACAACAAAATGATTATGCCCATAAATTGCTCCAGAGTCCTCAAAAAGAATATTCTGTATGAATACTAAGTGGTGGGATCTGTTATTTTATCTTATGGTCTGATCTGACATTTTTCAAGCATACAGGATCACACACATTTTAATAAAATTAGTGTTCCATAGAATACACTTTCATGTAACTACATTATATGTCTTTTGTTTGAGAGAATGTAAGTAGTGATACAGATATTCTATTTCCTTTTGATGGCTTCTTTTTAATGTTTCAAATGCATTAACATTCTGTGGGTAAAACTGAAATACTTTTTATACTTCAGAACCATTCCCTTGTAAGATCTCAAATGATTGTTAAATCAGGGTTGAGTGAGCTGCAACTGGATGTGTCATTCATTGATTTTTTTTTTTAGTAGAGATTTGACATTTCTATGCATGTTAACACCCTCTTTTGGTAATAAAAGCTCTCAGAGCCAACTCGTTCTCTGTTCTCTCTTGAAAGCCTGCTGTTCTTTCTCCTTTTTCAAGTGTTTCCTGAACAAATAAAGTAACTTGACATTGTCATTAAGAGTAGTGTTTCAGTACTCTGGACCCACTGGTTGTGCTCTGAATAGTTTGCCTCTGCCCTTTGCATCATAAAGGCAACAAGATGAAAAGGAGTGTTGTACATCTAAGTGTAGACAGAACAGTTCCAACAAGCGTCAAGGCTGCTCAGGCTCCAGTTTGCCTCCCAACATTCTAAAATAAGGCCCTTAAAAAAAAACTGACATCATCTAGTGAGACTGCTAGTTGGGGAGGATTTGGTGAGGAAAGCAAATGAAGTTTAATCTTCTTGAAGTCAAGAACGTCATCTTATTAATGGCTGTATTCCATGTGGTGACTGGTCCCATCAGTGCCTTACAGAGTTATAGGAACCAAGAAAGAAAAAGAAAAAAGTGAAAAGTTTCCTGAAGCATCAAGTGGTCTATTTTGTAATATAAATAGGAGGAAAGTTTTTTCTAAAAGAAAATTATAATGATAAGAAATCCTAAATGAAGCACAACGCATGATGAGATTGGGGAGTATTGCTTACATAGTTATGTATTTACCCATCTGTCTTTATCTGTCAGTGATATGTGTATGTAATACATGAACTATGATTATAAAATAATGAGGCTTAAAAAACACATATTTTGGACGATATATTTGTATTACAGTAAGGCTGAATTAAATAAGGTTTGCTATTGTGCTTTGCAAACTGTTAAGTGGTACCCGAATACGAAATGTTGCAACTATAGTTTGTTCAACAACAAATATTTATTGAGCAGATCCTATGGTCTCTATCAATAAAATAATCACATTGGTAGGACCCAGGAAGAACAAAATGACTTTGCCCATAGCCAAACAAATACAGCAAACAGAAAACAACTAGTATAAAAATTGATGACTGGCAGTAGAGGAAATGTATATTAAAGACCATTTAATGAGAGGCATTCTTACCCATTCAATATACAAGTTGGCTTTGTAATGTATTGCATCTTTTATTCTCAAAGAGTTCTTTTATAATTGTAATTTCAAATCATAATGACTCAGAAGCTTTCGCCAAAAATAAGAATAAACCGAAGGACTTTTTCCCTCCTCCATAGATAATATTGCACCCTACAGATGCAGTGAGAATGTGGCTGCCAAAAGAGACATGAAAGAAGACAGTTCTCCATAACTGCATACCTGGCGTCACTATTGATTGTGTTTCCACTTATTCACAGCTGCAACCACTCAGTCTCGCAGTTGGACGATTCCTCTCATTCAAAATAAACCTTCCGTTCTTGATTGTTCCATGTCAGGTTGCTGCCATTTCCAGCGGTTTCTTGATCAGAACACATTGCTTTGAGTTTTGCTTGTTTACGTCCTTGAAATA
Organism: Cheirogaleus medius; assembly: GCA_008086735.1. Taxonomy (NCBI): domain Eukaryota; kingdom Metazoa; phylum Chordata; class Mammalia; order Primates; family Cheirogaleidae; genus Cheirogaleus; species Cheirogaleus medius. Next base: position 143,996,037 of record VBSM01002608.1, read on the forward strand.
AATGCATAAGCACAGGGATGACATACTTACGGACACTTTGAAACCTCTTGCTACACTTATCAGTGTCATTTGACTCTGTGATATGTTAAAAACAAATCACAATGACTAATGCGGTCACGGAAGAGCTGTAGTTGCCATTTACCTGTATCTTTGGATAAGAAATTTGTTGCGTATTTTGGCTCAGAGATTCTCCCCGTCCATCAAATGCGGATAGAATTTCACATGCATGATGAAAAGACTGCAGAAAAGCAGAGTGATTTACTAAGTTTTCTTTCCCTCAGAAAACGGTCTCATTAGAGTAGCCTGGAGATGGTTCTAAACTGTCTCAAGATAAGCACTGGTTTGGAAAAATATGTATCTCCATGTAATGTCTGCACTTTTCTAAACACTTGCTATGCCTTTTCCCTATAAATAGAATAGATGACACATTTATTAAGTTATAGGTGTGTAGATGACTGTAATGAGCCTCCAGACATGTTTAGCTCCTAAAAAATGTTTAGTAACAGAGCACTTGTGCAGTCTTTTGATTTTCCTTTAGAACCAATGTCCAGCGGTGTAGGGGAGATACCCTGACTCACCAGCCTCAACACCACCTCACAAGTCTCCCAAGTTAGTACCAAACTAACCCACCTTATTGAATACAATCTGCTTCCAATTAGCTTGACAGGATGCCTTCTTATTTATCATCCTCAGAAAAAATGTTCTTTGGACTCCAGTGAAGTCAATGAGAGAGAATCGTACAGGAATGCATTCCAACATTTTCTCTTCTCGCATTTGGCCAACAATTCCAATCAAAATACCTTGAAATTGCTTTCCCTTATTTTAGCTCATCTCTTCAAGCTCCATAATAACCCAATGAAACAGATGCAAAACAAAGAACAAGCAAAAAAAAAAGTGATTTTTCTTCATTGTATTTTATTTAGCATTAATATCTCTGCCTGTTCTATAGAGATAAGCCATGGACGTAATCATGCCTAACTAGGCTGTCTACACAAGCAGCTAGAGTAAACAGTAAATGAAACACTCGTATAAATAATTAGTAAAGCTTTTTAGCATTGATTTCTATAGTTAGTATCTGGTGACAAGTAATCTTAATAACTGCACAATTTGAGTGGATTAAAGTAAATATCATTTCGCTTGTATTTATTTATGAATTTAAGAATAAAGTACTATATTAGGTACTATAAACAGATTATAAAGTACATAATAGGCACAGTTCCTGAGCTCAAGAATATTCTAATCTAGTTAAAAAGCAGGATTTCCAGTCCCAGTAGAAATAATTGAATATTGTTTTGTTTTTTAAATGAGATACAGACTAAATACTTGAATAATTATAAAACACCACCCCCACCCTTCTTGTGCTCTCCTGGAAGGAGGTCCTTGGGCGCTACATGAAGGCAAAGGAGACTCACTGGGCTCCTGTGATGAGCTGGAGGCCCTGGAGTGTAGAAGGAATCTGAGACCCATTTGGGCTTTCTATTATGTTGTTCAGGGGTTCTTGCAGATCATGGAACATGCATTTGGAAAGAAGTGGAGACAAGATAAGCTGTTGTTTTCAGTGGCACAGCAGACCACAATCAAACTCTGTGAAGGGACAAACAATGGGGGGGTTTACTCAAGGTTACCTCCATGGATTCTGCCAGCTTAGTTAGATGCAAATTCCCAGTGATGACTTGATCATGTAATCTGAAATACAAGAATATATAACACATATAATCAAATATTTTAACAGTACCAACTTACGTGAATTAAATGTTTCTGTTATCTAAGGCTATTAAAATTGTTTAAGAGGCTCCTGGATGCTATCCCATATGGTAAATACAATGTTTCTGGTTTCCAATACTTTGTGCAGAATTTAAAATGCATGTGAACATGTAAGTATGGCAAATTATTTTTTTAAATCAGCTGAAACTCCAACATTTCATTCTGACCAGTGATTACACACTGTTGTATCTCTCTTCCTCGTCATCCTTCTCCTCTAACATGTTTCATATTAGATTGAATAATTAACTAAGAAAGCAAGATGCCCCTTTAGGAATAAGGAAGACATTAAGTAATTTCTTCCAGAGGGTGCTGACTGACAACCCAATAGACCACTAGTCTCTGAAAACATGTGATTTTATAACTGCTCTAGCATATTATCATCAAATCTCATCAAGAAAGAAAATTAAACCTTACAGAGAACAACAATTTTGGTAATGCCATAACTCTTCCATTTAACACACCAGAAATAAAAATGCAGAGCTTGCTATATGAGGCACTTTGGTTTCCTGCTACCCGCTTCCATCATCCTAAACGTCAGCCAAAGTGGACTTCTCACAGTAGACAAATTTTGCACTATGTTGCTTCGTGGCTATTACTGAAACTCTTCTGTCCACCTGGACTCCCTGCATTCCCATTTACTGTTCATTCACTCAGGAACTCAGGCCATGCATACTTGTTCCCTGATCCATGCTAGCATCTGTGCCTATCTAAATCCTACTCCTGTTTCAAGAGCAATGCAATTATTCCATGAAATCTTTCTTTATCCTTCTATTCATAAATAATTTATTCATCTATCCATTCGGTCATCTATTTAGTTAAATATTATCATATATTGAACACCTACTCAGTCATAGTGATACAAGTACAAATAAAACCTATTCCTCAACCTTATGGAATTTGAAGCCTGATTGAAACATTAAACCAATAAAATAGCAATTACCCTACAATTATAGAAGGGCAGAGCTGGTGAGTGAATGACCAGAGATGAGATTAAGATTAGACAGGACGTAGATCTTGAAACATTTTTCAGAACTAAATTAAGAAAGGTATACTTTATATTGAAAGGTTTGGAGAAGTATTGAAAAATGCTGAACAGGAAGTTGCAAGATCATAATTTGGTTATGAATGGCCCTGTCATCTACACAAATACTTAAGCCAGAAATCTAAGAGGTAGACATATTATCACCCTCTCTCTCAATCTCTCACGTTAGATCCATCAATGTCCAGATTTCTTTATTAAATATATCTAGGCTCCATATACTTCTTTTCACCTCTGCTGTCCTAGTCTTAAACCAGGATCAACCAAGACATCTTCAGGATTTTTCAAGAGTATGCTAACTGTTCTCCTGTATCTATTGTCCACACAAAACAATATGAATGATCTCCAAAAGTGTAAATCTGATCATTTTGTGACTCTGCTTAAAATTTTTTTAATGTAACCCTAAAGAAGACAATAAATGAAAGTCCTTCTGAGGATTTTCCATCTGAGGTGAGACCCACAAGATTTATAGATGCTAGCTATTGAAAGAACTAGGGAAAAATTAGAGTGACAGAATTAATAGAGTGAAAAGGCAAGCCACAGAGTGGGAAAAGATATTCAAAACACAAGGCTTATGTAACACAATTAAAATAAAATAATAATAAAAGGCACAAGTGCCAGCCCTTACACAACAGAAGGTGAAGAATAACAAGTAACACAGAACATAGCAAGATTCCCATTTGAATTTATGCCTCAGTGACCAAGATGCCTAATATAAATAGAAGGACAGAATGCAGGAAAAAATAGTGTCCAATGTTAGGTGGACATCTTGTCATCAGCAGGTGGTTTTACCTCAATCAAGAGACATAAAGCCAAAGCTGGGCTACAGTTTTCAGAAAAGCATGGTAGAGTGCCTATTGGCAAGGCAGTCTTCAGCCCACCACTGGAATACAGGACTGGCTTTGGGAGGGCCCAGAGATCCAAGCAGCACCAGCAGGTAGACTGAGCAACTCAGGGTTTTAGAAGTGTGGAGCTTCCATCTGAAAATGGCACCAAAATTGAATGGTTTCATTTCCTTCCAGGCACTGCAGTACTCGATCATAGAGTAAAAGAAAATTACTTCATAGTTCCACTAGTTAATGTGTTTCCAGAATAGAATATATCCTATATTATTAAAAATGAATGCATACTGAAGATGTGATATTTTGTTAGAATCACAGCAGGCACTCACGGAAGAACAGATCACAATACCACATATTACTAAGAACCTACATTTTTAGCCCCACTCATGTTAATATATATATTATGATCTGATACTTCATTTGTCAATTTTTGCCTGTTGCTAGCTCCAACTCTGCCATCTTTCATGACTGTAGTTACCTTTGGGCAATATATAGATGAGGGAATTTGTGCAGCCTTGCAAAATAATTTTTTTCAGAACTTTTAGGATGAAAAATAGACATTTAATTTTTAGAAACATTTCTTTTATAGAGACAGGGGTCTCACTATGTTGCCAAGGCTGGTCTTGAACTCCTGGCCTCAAGTGATCATACTGCGTCAGCTTCCCATAGTGCTAGGGTTACAGGTGTGAGCCACCACGCCTGGCTTAACTTTGCAAAATTGGAGGATGATTAGGCAGCCATCAATCTGTGGAAACACCACAATGAAGACAATGATATGATTCAACGTCATTCCCTCAGTCTGAAGGAGAACAGCCAGAGCAAAAAGAACATAGGTTGACAGGAGGGAAAACTGAAAGTCAGAAGAAAAATCAGATGGGAAGTTTAGAAGTTTATCTCCATAAATGCTGATGGTTACCACGAACGCCAAGGACAGGGGAAGCCTGCTCTCTACAGTATGCTTGTATTATTAAGAGGCTGAGCAAAGTCAGAAAAGTCCTAGCCGTGGAATTACAGTATTAAACTCGTACAGCTTTGCCAATAGAGCGATCATTCCCATTAAAGCAAAAACTTGTAATACATCAGTGAAAACTACATCCTTACAAGGTTGGTAGTCAATTTCTCCATTGCATGAAAGAAAGATAATGATGATTAATAGTAAAGTAACTAAAATATTTACTCACCTATAAATCAATATAAACAACAGCAAGCCCCCTTCTGCCCCAAATTGCTCACTTGACAATTTATGAAGACCCTCTGGCTGCCGTTTGGCCCTGGTGAGTTCTAATCCCCTTCATCTGTCATTTGCTGCCCTTCTTAATGTGGTACAACACTTGCTACGTGTCTAATATTGTTCACTTTCTGGAGATACACTCCTGGTACTCAAGGAACTCATAGTATAATTGAAAAGTCAATGTAGCACCATAAATTATACAAAGAAGAATTAGCAAAATTCAGTTGGAGGATGGATGGACAATCTAGGCAAGTTTTCGTTGTGGTTTGTAGTTTGATCTTAAAGGATTTGCAGAACTTTGAAAAAGGAAGAAATCCCAGAAAAACATGTGCAAAGGCTTAGTCATAGAGATTATGTTGTGTGGGAAGCATAGTGAAGAGTTCATTAAAATTAGAGAATAAGTTCCTGGGGAAAAGAGTGACAGGAGATGTAACAGGATGGAACATCAGTGAAGAATAATGATTACCTTGTGATCACTGGGAAGCTAAAGACATTTTAACTAAACATCAATGTAGAGATTTTCTATTGTTGATGATGGTAACATAAATTTGTATTTTAGGAATGTAACTCAAATGGAAAATGAACCTATGGAGGAAGAGACTGACATTGAAAAGATCAGATCAAAAGCTCTTTTCAGGAAAGAAACAATGAAAGTCAGGAACATTGTCAGTGAAAAACAAAATACTACATTCAAGAGATATTTGAGATTATCTTAAGGAATTCCTCATGACTTAAATGTAGGGTGGGTGGAAAAGGAACAAGTGTCACTGAACCCTCCAGTTTGAAAGACTGAAGGGGTGTTACCACCATTTATGAAGAAGAAATCAATACAAGAAATGGTTTGAGTGGGAAAGAGCTAAGAAGTTCAGTTTGAGACATTTTTTTTTTTTGAGGTTACTGCAGTATATCCAAGAGGAAAGGTCAAATATGGTGAAGATTACCAAGAGAGTACAGAAGGAAGAGTGTCATAAAGAGAGGAGAGATTTGAAAATTAGTAACTTATGTGTTGTAGTTTTGATTATGAAAATTAATTAAATAACTCGGGAACAATAAGGAAAAAGAAGAGAAGCTAGAATAGATGTCTGGATTTTGTATCTGAGACCTAATTGTCCTTCAAGCAAGATACCAAAATTGAAAGTGCAAAACTACATTTTTCAGAGGAAAGCCAGAAGAAGGCCTAGTGAACCAGTAATGTGTAGATTAGCTGTATTTTTAAACAATGAGAAAGGTTTGGCCACATTTAACAAAAATATTATCTAAGGAGCTAATTGAAGTAAATTGGCAATTCTTACAAAATATTAAGTTCAAATGTGAATGTTAGCATTCAACCACAGGAGAATAAAAAAATCCACTGAAACTTTATTCAAAGAAATGAATAAAATGTATTTCAGTGAAAAATATTACCAAGCACCAAGATCTCTTAAAATTTTAAGTTATCATAGGGTTGTAATACTGATGCATCCACAACAGTTCATAATTGACATACTGATAAGGGAAACCCCCATCTATTACTTGGCGCATCAGGCAATGGAAACGTCCACCACTCACGGAAGACCCACATCAGCATAATACTAACCTGCTTCCTGGCCCATGAACTAGTCTATTGTCTGGCATCAGCATAACACTAAATCTATTGCCTGGTGCATCAACATATTATTAACCTATTGCGTGATGCATCAACTAGCCTACACCTGGTACCCCACCCCTTGGACCACCCCAACTTAATAAAAGTGGAAAAATCGTGTAGACGGTGCTCAGAATTTGATGGCGAGACCCCTCTGAGCCCGCCAGCGAAATAAACTTTGATTCTCCAACTCTCCCTGTGCCGCTCGGTTTTTCCTCAGGACCACCCCCTGTAACACTTGTTGTAACTGTGCTGCCCCCTTGAAGCCAGAGGTTCGGGAACGGGCCGCAGTGACCGGGGGACCTCAGCGACAGAAGCGAACTGGCGCCAACTGACATTTTGCGGAATATTTGGGCTTCTCAGGAGCTCCCGCCAGCTGTGGGGTCCTGAACTCGCCGGGACACGATGGAGGGAAGGACAAGTCAAATCAGGTCTGGAGGCACTGGAACAAGTAAGGTCCCGGGACCCGTCCGAGTCAGGCCCGTCAAATGACGGAAGAGGAGCTTGATCACCTCCTGAGTGCAGGGAATTCCCAGGGTGGGAATGTGTAACCTCTGCCTGTCTGAGTGAGTGAGTGAAGAGTGACTGTTTGTGGTTTCACTGCTACGGCTATGGAACCTGAGTGGGTTCTTACCTGCGATTCTGTGATGGTGTCACACGGCATAACAGTGATTCACCCCCCCAAAGGGAGCGACCAGGCCTGGGGTTTATACGGGTACACCTTAGCCAAGATGCACCTAAGTTCCCGTGGGGGATGCAGCCAGGTGGACACCTGAGAGAACCACCCCCACTTTGTCCATTAAGTTGTGACACCGTTCAAGGGTCTAGGATGGGTAGCGTAGAATCTAAGCCTACAGTCCTTAAATGCATGTTAAAGAACTTTAAGAAGGGTTTTACGGGGGATTATGGTGTCACACTGAGTCCCAGTAGACTTAGGACCCTCTGTGAACAGGAATGGCCCACATGCGGGGTCAACTGGCCCACAACAGGAACCTTAGACCTCCCCACAGTGTGAGCAGTTTGGGGAATCGTGACTGGGACTCCCAGCTACCTCGACCAATTCCCTTACATAGATTCATGGCTAGAAATTGCTCAGACCATGCTCCCTTGGGGTCCAGTTCTGTGCTAATAAGGGACAGAGCAGGATTTCTGTGGCCGAAAGGACCAGAGACTCCAAACTGTCCAAACCCATCTATCACAAAGCTCCTAAAGAGGATCCACCACCACCACCCTACAACCCTACCATGACACCTCCTGAAGTACCCTCAAATCCACCAGACACCCCACCACCATCAGTCTCCCCGCCACCAATTTCAGACCAATCAGGTGCCGACACTCCCATCACTCGCTGGCTACGGTCAGCTTAGGCCCCAACTTCAGCCCTCCAGATGCCCCTACATGAGGTGCGAGGTCCAAGGCAGGTTACAGACGATGGGTCCGTTCAGCCAGGTCAGCCAGTCCTGTACTACCAGCCCTTCTCCACCATTGACCTTCTGAACTGGAAGCACCACACCCCGCCATACTCCGAGAAACTTCAGGCCCTTGTTGACCTCCTGGAATCCATCTTTCAGACCCACCATCCCACTTGGGAAGACTGCCGCCAACTCCTTTTGACCCTTTTTAAAACAGAAGAACAACACTGGATTGTAGCTGGGACCTGAAGGTGGCTCCAGGACTAGACTCCAGCAGGGACCTTGGACATGGAGCAGTGCTCACAGAGAGCAGCACCTGAGACCAACCCCAATTGGGATTTCAGCTCCCCGAGTGGACGAGAGGCACTAGGAAGGTATTGGGAAGCTCTCCTCCACAGGGTCCAGGAGGGAGCCAGAAAACCAACCAACATGAACAAAGTCGCTCTGATCACCCAGAAGCCAGGGGAATCACCGAGCGAATTCTATGAGCCCCTTTGTGAGGCCTACTGAGTCTACACACCCTTCGACCCAGAGGTGGCCAAAAATCAGTGGATGGTGAATGCCGCGTTCGTTGGGCAGTCCTATCCTGACATCCGACAGAAACTCCAGAAACTTGATGGGTTTGCAGGAATGAACATCATGCAGCTGATGGAAGTGGCCCAGAAAGTCTATGTTGATGGAGACCAGACTGCCCAGAGGGAGAGTGACAAGAAAATGAAACAGAAAGCTGCTCTCCTGGCCGCTGCCCTCGGAGACCTGACCCAGCCAAGAGACGTGGCCCACCACGGGAAAGAGGACCCAGGAGATGAGGGACCCTGAAGCCTGCCCAGTGCGCCTATTGTAAGGAGTTTGGTCACTGGAAGCATGAATGCCCCAACAAAAGACACCATCCACTGCCCAAACAGGAACCTGCCCAGGGGCTTCCAGCAGAAGCCGGAAACCCAGGACCTCATCAGTCTAGCTGGGGTCGACTTGGAATAGGGCGCATTCAAACTTAAATTTCTAAATAGCATCTATTATGCTAAAATTCACATATCTCTATAAAGTTGCAATCTGTCTATTTTATTTGTTTGCATTTTCCCATTTGTTACTTCCTGGCAGTATTTATTAAACCTAATGCTAATTAAGGGGATGAGACATTTGAAAAATCCCCAGAATGAAGATTTTCAGTTTTCAGTTCAGTGAGCTGAAGGTATATATTAGTATAGGTTCTTCTCTGATATATAATATTTGTGGTGGTATGAAAATCAGAATAATTAAACTTAATTCAACTAGAATGCTTTATCCTTGTTAGCCATTGTATCATTATTAAAGTAAATTAATTAACTTTAAACCACAAGAAAAGGAAGTGTAGAGTATTCCCACTATTGAATCTCAAAAGACAGACTTATATGTTAAAAGGAAGATAAATGCACAAATAACACAAATCTTTTCTTAGAAAGGGGCATCCTTTTTTTCTCACAATGTTTGCAAAGAAGGCACTATAGTTTTTGAGGTTGTAAGAAAGAGAGAAACATAAAGCTGCCTAAAGACTTCTAAAATCACGTTCTTGTGTCTGTTACAAACACTGAAAGATTCTATCCTTACCAAGCTTTCTTCTATTAATTGAATTTATTTCAAGGGTACATACTTGCAAAAATATAAGGTACCAAATAAACCACTAACTTAAATTAGCTTAAATTTCAGATCCACTCGTATAAACAAATTCCTGTGGTAAATACATGAGATGTGAAAATTGTAGAATTCTGATTGGTTAAATAACTTAAAATAGCATTGTCCTAATGGTCAATCAATGCGGCTTAATTATTGGAATGCAGGCTGTGATGACTTCTTGTGAAGAATGATAACCTTGTAAATGTTGTTTTTACATAGTGTATCTTGGTTTTCAACTATACCATGTAAATGGGATGGCCTGATTCCAATTTATTCCACAAAGGATACTCTAAATCTATTTTTCTTTTAAAAAATGACTCTAAATATATTGTCATCTATGTTTTATAATTTACATAAATCAAGTTTACATGAATGAATTAAAAACATATTCATGTGCAACAAGTGACAGCTTGAATTCTCAAAGTAGGCTAGGAGAGTGTTTATTTCGGTCTACAGAAACATTTCTGTATTAAAGGCCTAGTCACTTGCACAGTTTGCCTTAAGGTAGACCTGTCTCTATTTCCTATATTTAGAGCCCATTTCTTACTGCAGCTTAAAATTCTATATATTCCATTCATTTTGTGTTATTATTATATTTATTCAATGTATAACATAAATATTTATTATGTACCTATCATCGTATTAGAGAACATCAGGATAAATATGTCCAAGTTTTAAAATGAGTATGAACCTTGTCCACAAAGAGCTTAAAATCTCAAGAGATACAAAAAGAAATACTACAGAAAGCAGTATAAGATTTTTTTTTCTTTCAGAATATTACAGGGGTACAAACATTTTGATAACATGCAATGCCTTTGCCTCACCCAAGCCAGGGCTAGAGGTGTGCCCTTCCCCCATACAGTGTGCACCACATCCATTAGTTGTGAGTTTACCCACTCCCAGCCCCACCACCTGACAGGCACCCAATGAATATTACTACATGTGAGCACCTCAGTGTTAATCAGTTAGTACGAATTTGATGGTGAGTACATGTGGTGCTTATTTTTCCATTATTGTGATACCTCATTTCTAAGGATGGGCTCCAGTTCTATCCAGGATAATATAAGAGGTGCTAGATCACCACTGTTTTTTGTAGTTGAGTAGTATTCCATGGTATACATATACCACATTTTATTAATCCACTCATGTATTAATAGCCACTTAGGTTGTTTCCACATTTTTACCAAAAGAACAAATGCCAGCATGGATGTGGAGAGATAGGAACACTCTTACACTGCTGGTGGGACTGCAAATTAGTACAACCCTTGTGGAAAATAATTCAGAGATATCTCAAAGAGCTAAAAATAGAAATACCATTTGATCTAGCAATCCTACTACTAGGCATTTACCCAAAGGGAAAAAAGATGTTCTATAACAAAGACATCTGCACTTGGGTGTTTATGGAAGTTTTTTTTTAATTTGCAAATAGAAGAATTAAAGTTAAAATTCAGAAGAGAAAGAAATAACTAATATCTGGACAGGAGGCAGAGCTTGAAAAAAGCATGTCTTTGGTAGCTTAAACTGGCAGAAGTGTGTATTGTTGCCTGGAAATAAAATAATGCTTAAAAGTTAATTGCCCATTGTGAAAATGGAGGCTGATATGATAATAATCTTTGCTGCATTATTTCCTCAGATAGTCCAAAGGACAGCTGTGAGATCTTAACATCTGTGTCTTTTTAGCTCAATTTTAAGCAGCCATCTGTTCTTTCACTTCACTTATAAGGTAGAAAAATATAAGTTTGGGCCCAAACAGACCCTTACTTAGATTGTCTTTGTCACCTGATACTTGGGCATTTTACCTGGTTTCAGTGGCATTCCTGAACACAACTGCCTCTGGTTAGATTCCTCAAGCTTTTTTGGAGCAATATAGACACGTGAAAATTGTGTTAGTAGAAATATTTCAGTGGTTAGGGAAAAGATACTCTTAGTTAGTAAACTCTTTAAGGAAAAGCTTCTTGCTTCCAATTTCAGGGGTTGTACAATTTCCACCTGAAGCAGCAGCTGTGCTGAGAGCCACAGAAAACAGCTCTTCCTTATAACTTTGGGACTGGGAAAGATCAAGTTTCAGCCCTTGATACCTACAGGAAGTACTGGTATTCTTGATGTTTATGAGACAGTCTCCTGTGACTAATAAATTATCTTAAGAATAAATGAGGCAAAAAGGAGACCTCAACAATAGCAAAAGAAAAAATGAGCCAGCAATGTCTTTTGAAGAATTCACTGGTTTACTATGCATTGGTAGGTTATCATTTTACTTCTCTGCCAGTATATTATCATTTGTAAATGAAAATAAAAATTTCATGACAAAATTAAATAGTGAAAATGTGACTGCTCTGAAGACTTAAAAATGTAAAAATAAAGATATGTTTATGCTTTTGTAAATGAATTCAATAAAATTTAATTGAGCATCTAGTGCATGCCAGGAACTATCCTAGGCTCTAAGATCTGAAGAGGAAGAAGACATGCTTTTTGCCACTGAAGAGCTCACACCATATATGCAGCCTGATATGAGTTATAAAAGAAATCTGAGCGAGACTGACTTCTAGCATGACAACATTTGGACCTCCACTGACTCATTCCTCAGTGAAATTGGTAGAAATTATTAAACAATAATAATGGTAATGCCTCTGGTAATTGTTTTAAAGGCAAACAGCAAATGAGGAAGCACAAATTTTAAAAATGTCTGAAAATTCTATAGGAAAGGCAAGTACCTGCGGTACTTAAACCAAGAATGCTCCCTCTCTCCCCTACTCAGCTCAGTGGAAGGGAGCCTCCACTCCATATTTCTGAACACTCTGTTTTCTATGTCCTTTCGGTTAACAACCTCTATCCAAATGGGCAGTGGCGTATTTGAAATTCTTATACCTTACACACAACAGGGAGAGCTGCCAGACTAATGGTTACTAGTTCAGAGGTAACTACCATTTATCCATTTTTCAATCATTTTTTAGCAATGCATTTAATTCTTCCAGAAAATTCTGCTAAGATTGGTTTTCTGTAGGACAGACACTATGATGGATGCTGAGGATACAAAAACAAATAACATGAAGTCCCTGTCCTCTAGCAGCTCACAGTCTAATGGCCAAAGACAGAGAGATTGGGGGTGGGGGGATAGAACAATAGGCTATATGTGCTTTATAATACCTGATGGTGAGGTCAGGAAAGACTTCAGAAAGGAAGAGACACTGAGCTAAATCTTAAAAGCCTGAGGGTATGTTCTAGTGGCAGGCAAGGTGGAGTACAGATAGGTATGGTCATACTTTTGGAGGAAGGTGTAGCCTACACCACTGAAAGGAATAGCCTGTGCAAAGTAGCCCCTGGTGAATGATCATGCCCAGGTGAACTGTATTATATCCTTCCCCACTGAGTTAAGCAAAGAGATAACAATACATTAACTCCTGACTTCCACGCTTACAAGGCTCACAGGAAATCAATTAAACTCTTTTTTTAAAAAACATGATAGGACTTTAACCTCTTTATCAAAAGTCCTCTTCCTATACATGCTTCCTCAGCATTCTCCAGTGTTGGGAAAGAGGAGAAGAGGAATGAGTCTCCTGGGCCCTCCCTTCCCTTAGAGGTGAGCCTACCCAAGGTGAAGCAGGAAACTGGCCCACTGCCACATCAAAGCTCACCAAGAACATGCTGACTCAATTTGGCTGACCCAGAATGGGCAAACACATGTTGGAATATACAAATGTCCCCTATCTTGGATGTTCCTAACTTCAGAGAAGAATTCTCAAGAAGTTCGAAGTTAAGCCAGTCAAAGAAAGTGTCTGCAAATTCTTTGAACAGAAGGCAGAGTACTGGTCACTGTTATATTTAACTGTGGAAGTGCTGCGTGTCCTTTCAACCACCTTGTACATTAAATTAGCCACACCTTACTCCCTTGGAATATATGAAAATATATAACATGCATAATTTCATAGGATCATTCCAGGCTAAGGAGCTCCAGTGTCCTCTTGACTAAGGAGGAAAGAGAACTCTGTGACATGGTCAACATCACACAGCTAGTAAGTAACACAGCCAGAACCTGAGCATAGCTTTTCTATTGGAATCCTGAGTTTATAATCTAGAATTCACTTTTTGTATTAATTATGGTTTTGTTTTTCTCACATGACAAAAAATCCAGAGGAGCAGTTCAGGGTTGCTACAGCTACTCAATAATACTGGTAAGAACTTAAGTTCTGCCTATCTACTCCATCTACCTTTCCTTGTAGAGTCATGCTTCTCCCCTCCTGCTCACCAAATGAATGCTGCAATTTGGCTTCAAGTTTGCCCTCTGGGAAGAAAATTGGTGGAAGGGTTGCAGAGGGTCAAAAGCTGAGCCTGTCCATTTTTAACAGATAAATATCAATTTTCCTGAGGTTCCACGCAGGGGACTCCCGCTGACACCTATTTGGCCAGAACTATGTAACATGGTCGTCCCTAGCTGTGAAGGACAATAGGAAAAAGGGTTTTGCTTTTGGACTTCTAAAGTAGAAAAGGCAAGGGAAGGGAAGGCATTAAATAGCTCCTGGGTAAGATAAGCATTTACCATGTCTAGCACTGATCTACCTTAGGTTGGCTTTTTAAATATCATGTCTTAATTTTCATTAGATATAATGAATTATTGCTTAGAATAGCTCTGATTGGATGTAGAAAGGAGGAGGTTGGAATGTCAGGATATTTTGCATTTAAAAAATTATCCTTGCCTCTTCTTTTCTGGCCTTAGTGCTTTTAGACAGAGATTACTCAAACCTAGGATTCCTCAAACTTGTCTTTAATACATCTGTTCTGTACTTTCTCTTTTCATACATATGTTTTATACTTTTTTTCTCTTTTCTTTCAATTTTTAATAGAAAATTTTAAACATACACAAAGTAGAGACAGTGTATAATGAATACCTATCAACCACCTGCAACAATTATCATTTTGCCAGTCTTGCTTTGCCTATTCCCTCCTTTTTCCTCTGGAATATTTTATGCAAACTCACTCCAGTTTTGATATGCCAAAATGAGTTATTTCTGTGTGCCTTAAATTTATTTTTACTTATTTAAACAGGAGAACTTACAAGAGTTTTAACATGATTTTGAAAAAAATTAATCAGTGGATAATTGTTATTTGAAAATTCTCTTCTCTTTCTCCGAGTATTTTGACCTCTTGTTACACAAGAGTAACAACAAATTGAAAAAAAGATAGAGATAAATTTTTTAAAAATCAGAAGCTAAATTTCAAAAGAGCTAGAAGGTTAAGCCAAGTTTCAGCAACCCCCTAAGGAGTACCTCTCTACTATGCAGAGCAAAACTTATAACCCCTCCATAAGATTTAGGTTACAGTTATGTGCCATGTAAACTATTCTTGACAATTAACAAATCTAATAATTAGTATCCTATTCATGTTTATACATGAATAGGATGTTAATGTTTTGACATTAAAAAAAAAAGTTTTCTAAATCTGAAAACATGTGCTAGATAGTAGCTTAGTGGGAACTGCCACAATACCCTAAATGAGAAGCTGTTCAAAATAACAGTTCCTTCTCTCTTAGAGATTTTGAATACCTTGATGCTCTGCTGTCTCTTTCTTTAAGACCAATAATCCAGAGCACTAACATCTATTCCCAATTAAATAAATATGTATTTATTCATTCACAATGTCATTCATTTGTTCAGCCATTCATTTATATATTCATTCATTCATTAAACATTTCACAGGTTCCATATAGATGCTATCACTAAAAGCATTAAGGAATAAGACCCTGGTAAGAAACCATAATTGTGTCTCTGTTTTCAT
The DNA here is from genome assembly GCA_008086735.1 of Cheirogaleus medius. Lineage (NCBI taxonomy): Eukaryota > Metazoa > Chordata > Mammalia > Primates > Cheirogaleidae > Cheirogaleus > Cheirogaleus medius. The sequence goes on from VBSM01002608.1 coordinate 144,011,371, forward strand.
AAAGCTAAGTAAACCCACACCCTAAAAGCTCTACGTGGGAATCAGGTAAAAATTGGTTCTGTGCCAAACGTTTGGAGAGTAGAAAGGCCAATCTCCAAAGTGTATTTGCAAAAAGAGTATAGTGTCAGGGTGGGAAATGGGCCTGGATGAAAGGATCTCTATATGTGTATTTTTATCATCCATGTGTTGGATGAAGCGGAGAACTGCCAGATAGCTTCTTTTCGACAGCTTGGAGTTACTGTTGGGAACAGATCCATGTATGGAAGCGAAAGCCGAAAGGCACAGATAAGCTGAGATCCAGCTATGCAAACCATGTTTAGAGACACTTAAAGGACAAGCATCCCAGGTCCTTTCTTTCTGGTAAATTTAGAGAAGCCATCATACCACACCGGATCCTTTTTCACATCCGGCCCATGCGGACCGAGCAGCCAAGGCTTGACAGAGGTAGGTGCAGGGCTCTTGTCATGAAACTTATCTGAAGGATCATTTGCAAATATTCCCTCCAAAGCCCTTGATGTCCTTTAGGAGAAGATTCCAGGTAATATTTTGGAAAAAAGAAAGATTTGGGTTGGGGCTGGTGACTAAGATGTATGTAACAGCTCTGCCTTCACAAGACAGGGCAGGTTGGCTACGGAAGGAAAGTGACAGCACAGATTTGCTGCCAAATAAAATCCCTTTATCCTGGGTCACTTACCATGCGGATTTTTGCAGATACAAGTCTTCTTCAATATTGCCAGTACCTTTTGGAATGGGCCACAGCTTCCGCCGGGTTCTGCTACTCCTTGTGTATTTTAGGGTAGGGTAGGTGGGATTTGTCTTTTTCCTTGCTTGTTCTCCCGAAGCCAGCAAAAACTCGCATGTGTGACTCGTTCTTCCTTAGACATAGGAAGAGCTGCTTGTAAACGACATTATTATTTTTGGCAGCTGAAGTCATTTTTGCAGTGTTTCTCAGCAGATCGGAGGTTGATTACATCCTGTTCAAAGATTCTTGGGTTACTTTCACAAACATGGGGTCTTGCGCAAGTTAAAGTTGCTGAAACCATCTGTAAGCACTGGACTTTTCTCAGTACCTTTAAAATATTTTGTTTCTTTCTGTTTTGTTAGTGACTGAACACTTAGAAACTTGAAGGGAAATGTTTCCAAAGGTTATTATCATTTTGTCACTAGTGATGTTTTGAGAATAATAGATTGTGGCAGAATATTAAAAATTATATGTCTCGGGAGTCCAAAGGTGAAAGTGTGAATGTGAAGACAAGACAATAGAATACTAGTTAACCAACCAAATCATAATAATTGTACTTTGAGATGATGCTACTCCAGCAAATTACCAAATTGTAGTTATTAGATTAAAGAAGATCTTTTAAAATTGTTAGCAAAGTATGTGAACTCCTGCCAATCCCAATAGTCAAGGGAAAAAAATTTTAGGTCATATCTATAAAATATGTGTGTTTTTCCAAGATTTAATTTAAATAATTTTTACACAAGATAATGAAATTGAAATTCAAAATTTATCTTGTTGAAAATAATATGTCTATAATTCAAGTAAGATTTGAACCAACTCTTCATTTAGCAAAGTTTCAGTTTTATGATAGAGTATAAGGTGGAGGGAAAGACATATTGAATGTGATTTTCTTTTCTTGATGATAAACACGGCATGGAAAATGATTAACAGACAAGTGTAAGAAAATAATAAAAATAGTTTGTAATACTGACCAAGGAGATGTTCTTTGGATAAATACGATGTCTGGGAAAGGCAATTCACTTGACAGATACGGATGAAATTACTAGTTATGTGGTGGTTTCTTCCAAGCTGTGAATGTTCCATCACACTAAAAAAGTGGCAGAGAAAGAGAAAATGTAGTTTTATTTCAATAATAATATATTGTCATTATTAAAATAATTATAAAGCTAGAAGATGGATTTTTTCATCAAATTATTGTTTTACATTTCTATTTACATTCTCCACACATTAAATTAACATTAAATTGGCCACAATTAAACATACCCTTTTTACATTTCTAAAATAGGATATTTTACTTCACTTAAAAATGCTAATATTCTATAATTGAAAAGGAGAGAGAGAGAGAAAGAGGGAGAATAAACTGTGCCCTTTTTTAAAAAACTAACAGAGACAAGCTGTCATAACTTTAGCTAAAGTGGAACAGGCCTACAAAAAGATGGTTTTAAAATACTTAATTAAACACTACATACCAGCCAGCTTCCCAAAAGGAACAGCACAGCAGGAGTCTTTGCAATTTTCAATATGTAAAAGGTTCATATAAATGATGCCACTAGTATTTGCGAACAGATGCGATGCATACATGACATCAGCTACTGTGTTTTCATTTCCTCACTGCCAAGTACATTTCAAGTGTGCACTCCTCATGAGAAATGTCTGCGCTTGTTTTTTCTCTTGCAAACAAATTTAAGAAGTGAAATATAAGTAACAGAGAATTGCTTACTGCTATTTTTTGTATATAGTATGTCAACATTTATGATAGGAATTTAATGACAGTCAAGTTACTTGCCCTTCTGACTCATGACTTCTTAAGTATTCAGTGATGACTATACATGTAGGACATCGTAAGGAGATCATATTTTAAGAGGAAAATTGGACGTGTTGGCAGTCTCATGTGGAAAAAAAAGATCTTAATGCTCTATGTCATAGTCAGCTGAGGTATGAAGCAAATTCATGGTGGCCAAGTGTGACAAAAAAGTTGAAATAATTCCAAATAGCATAGAGCACAGGCTGGGGACATCTGTCTGCAGGATGGGACCAGACTGGATGGCTTGTGCTACAAAGGCAAGTACTTTTCAAGGACTTTGGTGGAGAACAATATTCCCCTACACGTTGGGAAGGTAAGAGTAGGGATTTACTTTTCCTGAAGCAGGAAGACCTTTTGACCCACAGGAAAAGTCACTATGTTTCAAGAAAAAAAACACACACACAATTGGTTATTCTATTTAAAAAAAATCCCCTTGCTCAAGTAATTAAAAACTGTGAGACATTGAGTGGTCCCAGACAGAACACCATAGATCTCAAGAACTTTAAAAATGATACAAAAAGCATAAAACCAGGAGAAGGTGCTGGTGAGGAATTTGAAGACCAGAGAGGCTATATGATTTCTCCAAGGTCATCAGTGGAAAGTGAAGGTTCCCTAGAATCCAGGTAACCTGGTATTCTGATCAGCACTGATCCGCCCACGCAGTACCTCTTTCAATTTTTTTATCTTAAACTCATATGATATCTTCAAGTCTCATGGCAAGGTCTTAGAAGAAAATTATGTGACAAAGAATTTTTGATGGTAGTTTTAAAGTATATGAAGTAATGAAAGGGAAACAAATTCAAATGGCACTTCATGCTGGTGAGGAGAAAATGGCCTTTCCTATCCCATTGACTTCTTCCCCTGCAATGAGCCATGGTTTTCAACTCTGTGATTTAGATCATTTAGGGTAAGTGATGTCCACATTGTACCCTGATGAACTAAACGTCCTCATGGGGTGCAGACAAGAGTAGCTCATTTTTTAATTCATTCCATAAAATTCGAACATGCAGCCAAGATTGAGAACCACTTCCTTTTTGCAATAAAATAAGCGATAACCAGTCTAATTTATTTCAACAGGGGAATTTAACAAAACCACAGCTGAAGATAAAAAAATAAGATACTCTTTCCCAGAAAAATGATTTCTTTGAAAGTTTTATTGCTGTAATCTTTGCTGACAGGGAATTCCTATTTAAAAGTTTTACCATATTTAAAAAGAAGTTTTCTCTATAATAAAGGATTGATATTGATCTACTTGATATCTCCTGGTATACTCATTAGCCTGAATCCTATGTGAATGCTAACCACAATTATTGAAAGACATAATATATGTATATGTGACATTTTGGTTCTTAACTACAGCTGCTAAATGTAATCTTATATTGTTTTAGCAAATCATCAGGCAACCATCTTGAAAAGACATAATTTTGGATAGCAACAATTTTCTACAAAATGGGTAATTTTTTCTGAAAAGAAAAAATCATGCTTGCTTCATGCTTAACTTTTTAAAAATTTTTTTCATCTTCTACCTTTCTGGTAAGTGCCAAGAACTTTGGAGAAAGAGTACTTAATTTTTTACAGATGATATATTAATTTCTCACATAATCAAGATGTATGAATAAGGAAGTAATACTAGCCAAAATACTAAGAGGATGTATAGAGTCCATGACAGACTCCTTGCAATTAAGTAGGAGATAAAGACTGTGCTTTCAGAGCCTTGGAAAGAAGATTCTGGATAAATGCTGGTAGAGACCAAATAAATAACTCCTTTAGATTTCATCTCATGATAAGGAAGACTACCCAAGTCAGTACTTGGAGACAATGATTAGAGTGATGAGTGCTGAGAGTGACTGGAATCAGACAGCCTGAGTTTAATTCTGGCTTTTCAATGTATTGATGGCAGTGAGATATTGGACAGGGAACCTAATTTTTTAAGCCTCTGGTTTCTTCTCTATAAATGATAGATAATAACATTAATGACCATGTTGAAGGGATTAAGTGGCAAAATGCAAATAAAGAGTTTAGCATAGTAACCAATTAATGGTGGAATCATCCTTCAAAATCACATGAATTTCCCACAAGAGACTATTTAATTCTCCTATTACTAGAAATGTTAAACAGAAGAGCGATCTGTTTTCTAGGAGAGTATAGATGAATTCTTAAATGTCTTTTAACTCAAGTTTCTTAACCAATCTGGCACTAGTGCTGAGCATCTGAGATATGTTGATTTTAATACTCTTTGATTGACTGATGAACATTAAATTCCTTTTCTTCTTCAAATCCTAACATGAAGATGAGCCTGAAAACTATCATTTCTTTTTTTTTTTTTTGAGACAGAGTCTCGCTCTGTCGCCCTGGGTAGAGTGGTGTGGCATTGATCTAGCTCACAGCAGCCTCAAACTCCTGGGCTCAAGTGATCCTCCTGCCTCAGCCTCCCCAGTAGCTAGGACTACAGGCATGTGTCAAGACATCTGGCTAACTTTTTCTATTTTTAGTAGAGGCAGGGTCTCGCTCTTGCACAGGCTGGTCTTGAACTCATAACTTCAATAGATCCTCCCACTTCGGCCTCCCAGAGTGCTAGGGTTATAGGCATGAGCCAACTCACCTAGCCAAAAACTATCATTTCTGATATAAAAAGTAAATAAACATAGATATATATTAATTCATGAATATTAAGAGACATAAAAAAACTTTCAAAGATGAAGTCATGCCATAATAGAAGACAAGGGGACCAGTTTAATAATGAATGTCTTAAATCATTTTCTGACCAAGATGTGTTTTAGGTAAATGAGATAAATATCCACTGAATATTTACTCTATTCAGAGAAATGTCTTGGATTCCAATGAATAATAATATAAGGTAATAATTATAATTCTAGACCATTAATCTGCCAAGCAACATGCCCTCTGAGAGACAAGAAGTAATCATACATGAAATGACATTATGAACGATTATCATTACAAGCTATTATTGAATTTAATATAAGGAAACATAATTTTAACAAACTATTTTTAAATATTCATGAATTTTGCCATTGCTTTATTATATGGATAAAACACATTCTATAAAATAAAGTCTTTTTTGGGTGGGGGGGAAGAACCTGAGTTCCAGATTCAGACAAATCCACATTCAAATCCCAATTATGCCACTTACTGCCATGCTAGGCAATTATCTTGATACATGTGGAACTTTTAACTACTTTCCAAGAACACTTCTAACCAGGTTACATGCATTAACTTATTAATCCTGATATTACCCTATGAGAAGGTCACCCATTTCACAGATGGAGACACTGACACATAGGAAGGTTAGATAATATGCCCAGCGTCACACAGCTAGTAAACAGAGGAGTCAGGATCTGAAGGCTGTGCTTAGCCTCTGTCTACACTGTCCCACAATCCTTTCATGTCCTTTTCAAATTGTAAGCAAATAACAAAATTAATGTGTGAAAAATATTTCTTGCCAGCACTACACTGAATAAGAGCAAAATGATGTTATTTATTCTTCTCAGTTTACTGCTCATTTAATTTCATATGTTTAATTAATAAGCTAATCATCTGAAATAGTTTTTCTAAGTACCAACTATATAAGAAATAACATTAATTGCTCTTTATAAACTAACATTTCCAAATTGTTGAGTGGATATTTTTCAGAGATAGAGGTTAAATTATTATTTTGTGACTGTATTCCATCCTTATACTCTCTCTGCCTATCATATTAATCGTTTCAATAAATGTACGTTGAAATTCTCAACATCCTTCCCCCGACTCTTTGACATCATATAGAAAGATAATTTGGATAAAAATGGGAAAATGAGATAAGAATCACTGAAATGAAAGTGAGTATTGTATTCAGGAACCCATCTCACATACATATTAAATTGCATTTAAATTTTGATTCATAAATCTAAAATGAAGAACAAGAAATCCACTTGACATTCAACTTACCTAGTAGATTATGCTTATGAGCATAGAGCCTTGGGGAACTCAACCTACAATTTTCACCAATATGGTGAGTTGTGCATTTAGTTTTATAAAAATTGCAATGAAATATATTTTAACTCTGGCAATACAAATTAGTTAATAGAGAAATTGGTTACATTTTTATTTTTGCTAAAGGAATATAATGAAAGCTTTCATCTTTTTCCCCTTCACTTTCTAGCATGCATGTGCAGAGGAAGAGAGGTCAAATCCACTTTCTAGCTCTCTATTACCATGCTATCACACATTCAAAGATCACACAGTATACTGTTTTCTCAGAGATGATACTATTAACATTTAAGTATTCTTTTGTCTTAAAAAGATAAATATCTACTTTGATGCAGGCATAGGAAAGGAAAAGCAAATAATAATATTAGAGACTTAAACAAATACTTGAGTTCCTTCAACTCTCATAAATCTATAGACTCTGACAGATTTCTTTTTTTAAATCATCAACAGTCAAAAACCATATCAACTACAAATCATAGTAATTTATAAAATTATATTATTATATTATACACCTACCTTCTTGGGCAATCTAAAACATTGAAAAACAAAATGAAACAAGAATAAAGTGTGCTAAAAACAAGATCCCAAAGTTAAATTATTAAAAAAACTAACTTTAAATAACATTTATCTATTTAGCTTATATTCAATACGTGTGTCCCAAAGCCAAGGTGAAGGCCTATGCTCTTTTTGTTTTCATGTCAAGGATTATATTCATTTTATCTATTTGCTTTTCAATCTATATTCATTGGCCTAGAAAGCATTAAATGGAACATAGTAGCAGAAAGTCATTGCAGAATTGATATGGATGCTGGGCAGGGGGATTTTAATTCTTCTGAGAACAATATTAGGATGATGTCTAGAGATGACCAAGACAATATTTGATGCCTCCTGGTGAGATCTCAATTTAGGATGAAGAGTACAGCAGAGTGGAAAGATAGAAAGAAAAAATTCCCTTGATACTTCGATCTCCTGCATATAGCTCTATCTGAAGCCAAGGCCACTCTTTGCATCCACAGGGGGTGATATATTCTTATCACTAAGCTTTGGTCAGGTCCCACCTGAGTAGTAGATGAGATGGAACCAGGTATTGTGATCCCTGCTAGGCAGGCAAGAGGCAACTCCCAAAAGGGCTTGATGCGGCATAAACCAAAACAGAAATCCATCCACCCATTGAAGCAGTTGAAGGAGACATTACTCTTTCTTAGTCTGTTTTCTAATCTGACTAGGAGATGTAGTGGGTGATTTCTAGAAAGCTCTTTGCCTGTAAGTGTCTCATTTACTTGCAGATCCATTTCCCAAAGTGAAGAAGGTTGATCACATCCATATTCATCAAAAGATGCACGCAGGTCAAAAGAGAGCGCTTGCCAATCAAAGTATCTAGAAACTGCGGGAGATGCATGAAAGTTGGTAACATTATTAAAAATGCCAGTCTTCTAAAGTGAGCAAGAATGTGTGGTTATTTTTAACTGTTTTGCTAATTTATGTTGAAGAACTGAAAATAGTAGAAATATTATGCAAAGGGGATCTACACATCTTAAAAGAGGTACCAGAGAGCTAACGTCACTGGTGCGTTAGCAATATATCTCAAACAATACCCCAGCCAATCACAAAATAAAGCAGGATAAGGAGATACAGAAGACTAGAGAAAGGAGAGCACTTTTTAATAGGATGGTCACAGGAAACGAAATTTGAGCAGAAAACTAAATGAAGTGAGGAAACAAATCATGTGAATAACTGGGGAGAAGATTTCCCCACGAAGAGAAAAAAGCAGCAGATGTAAAGGCCTCGAGGCAGGAACATACTTGATGTGTTCAAGGAACAGTAAGCAGCCCAGTTAGGCTGGATACAAAGTAGGAGAATTTTAAAAACATTACGTCAGAGATATAGCCAGCAGTTAATTCATTATGTCTTTGGGGCCCATAGATTTGGCTGAGGGTGCTAGGAAGCCACCAGAGGATTATGAGCTGAGAAACCAAATGATCTAATTTATATTTGTAAACGTTCTTCCTAGCTGCAGTAGGCAGGATAGACTGTAGAGAGGCAAAAGAAGAAAAGAAAAAAAAAGGCAGGTGATAAAAAATACCTTCATAGGTCGATTGCCTATGTAATTGATCATCAGAACAAACATATTTTTAGGAGTGAAAGGGGGAGCTGTTAATAATTAACCTGGATCAACATCAGCAAACTGGGACTGTCCCAGGCAAACTGGACATACGTTTTCCCTAATTAAACAGCTATTTTCAAGAGTAAGTGAGTACTGAGTATGTGTTCAAAGAAAAGCAGCTAAAATTAATAGTTTCAAATTTTTTTGCCAATTACTAGATTTAGAAGATATTAATGGACCATAGGTTAAAAATAATTTTATGAAAGAATGAACTAGGGACGAATAGGTTAAACTCAGGTAAATTAATTCTTTACTGAAGGAATTCTTGGGGCTTTTAAGAGGTTAATCTGCCTTGGGAATATCTAAGCACTGTTAATAGTGATTCAGTGTTTCTCAAAGTCATTTGTTCAGAGATTTTATTTTTTTAAGGAACTAATTAATATCTTGTGACTACAGCCTCCCTGGAACTCAATGTGAGAAAGGTATGGTCCCTAGAGTGGAATGGGTGGTGAAGGATCTGATCCAGAAATTTTAGGTAGATTTCTGGGTAGATAGCCAGAGGTATGAGGAACTCCAAACTACGATTTTTTTAAAAAAAAATTAATTGACAAATAAAATTGTATATTGTCAGGGTATACAACACAATAAATTTATATATATATATGTATAAACATACACATGAACCACAGTTTAGAAACAATGGCACACTGATTCAGCTGCTAGCAAAATCTCAAGGTTGTTCTGATCTCCTTGAGATGGAAAGAGGCCTTTTCCCATTTTCCATGAAAATCTAAAACTTGTTTGTGCTTGTGGTTCTATGAACTTTAGTTTATGCCTGGGAGTTTTTAAACATAAAGACGTTGGCCGAGCATGGTGGCTTATGCCTGTAATCCCAGCATTTTTGAAGGTGGGAGCAGTAGAAACACTTGAGGCCAGGAGTTCAAGACCAGCCTGGGGAATGTAGTGAGACTATGTCTCTACAAAAAATAAAAACTTAGCCAGGTGCAGTGGCATGTGCTTGCAGTCCTAGCTACTTAAGAAACTGAGGCAGGAGGATCACTTAAGCCCAGAAGTTCCAGGCTGCAGTGAGCTATGATGGTGCCAGCCACTGCAATTTACATTCCAACCTGGGTGACAGAGCAAGATCCTATCTCTAAAAAAAAAAAAAAAAAAGTAAACATTCTTGGTTCTCTATCCTTCAAAGTTAAAGACAATGAGCCAGAAAAAACAGATTCTGAATTGGTCACTGACACAGAGGCCAGCAGAAACATGCATGGAAAACTAAAGTATGAAGGCAAGAAGATAAGCTCAGAAATGAAAGGAGCACCTGAGCTGGTTAGATAACCAAGAAGAAGATTGCCCTAGTCCTGGGATGGAGGCTGTTTTCTGCAGCTGGCTTCCCCATAAACTCTGATGGAGGTCGTGTGGGCAGCCATCAACCAAGACACTTGGGAACTATCTCCAACTTACAGACACTGGCTTACAAAGGACCCATAAATTTTTAAAAGCTACTTAAAGAGTACCCCTCTAAATCTCTTTTTCTACCTAGTATTTCCTTGTGGAACAACTGCCCTTTTGCTTCTGTAACTACTACTAACAATGGGAGCTAGCACATAAAGCAATTCCTATGTACCAGGCACTTTTCTTAGTGCTTTTACATATAGTAACTCATGAAATCCTGACAATAACCATAAGAGCTGGATCCCATTATCATCCCTATTTTAAGATAAGGAAAATGAGACAGGGAGAGGCTATGTAAACCTGTTCAAGGTCACACGATATTTTAATTAATAGTAGTGCTGGACAAGTCTGGCTCCAGATTCAACGTTATTATACACTCCACTATGGGCAAATGCATCACAGAGATTAACTAGGAAAAGTATGTTCTTTTGTCCTGAATCACGAGTTACAGTCCTTAGGATTATATAGAACATGATTCTTATTCCACCCGACATCCCTTGAAGTCTCTAATGACCAGCAGTTATGATGTTTTTCTTAAATTTTCTCTATGGCTCCAGTTCCTTTAGTTGATCCTCTTAACATAGGTATGTGAATTCCTTCCTATTTTAATGCCTTAAAATTCTTCTTTGAATGTGCCCTAGTTTCTATTTTATTATGTAATTAGTTTGTGTGTTGAGGGGGTTGACAGCTACAAGTCTGCCAAGAGGTACTTTTTAGGTAATTTTGAGAGTTCCATGTGCAGGACCTTGAGACCCACCCCTGTTAAGTCTTATCTATAAGATTTTTGTGGATCTTAAATGTTACCCAGCCTATATTTTCACTCTGCAACTTTGATATCTTTTGTAAACATAGTAAAAATGGCTTTACATCATCATCCAGAACAAAGTATGTAGACAAAGCCATGTTGCATACCACTCACTCACTGTCATCCGGAGTCAGCATTCTTCAAGCACAGTTGTTAGTAAGGATTCCGTTCAGTTGAATTATCATTCTGTCCCTATTTCTCCCTTAGCTCCAAAGTATTATACTTTTGTATAGTTATGTCAAATATCCTAGTAAAGGTCAGAAATTATTTGTCAACAGTGTTTCTTGATCCTGCAGGTTTTAGATCCCTAAAGTTTATAAAATTATACTCACTTGAATATGGGCATTAAAACTATATTTGTTTATTTGCAATCTTATATTTCCTATTCCAATCTGCAGAATTCCTCAAAGACTACTGATTGGTTCATTGTTATCTTTAAAAAGATTTCATACATTGTGATGTAATTTCCTTGTGCGAAGTCACTGAACAAATTTAGAGCAGCTAGGTACTATTTTAACATCATTTTTATCTTGGGCTCTAGTTTCCCCTTATTAATGTTTATCGTCCATCCTCCAACCCATGTATAAAACTGTGTATTCAACCCATTTCCGCAGAGCCTACTAACTCAAATCTAACACGTTCATAATTGAGCTCATCATTTTTACTAGCCAGCTGGCTGCTCTTTCTGGTTTATCTAGCTCTTTGATTAACCATAAACTAAAAATCAGCTTAAACTCCCTTCTTCTGCTTAATGTGTCCACACCACATCAAATCAGTCCCCAAATCCTACAGTTCATACCTCCTGAATGTCTCTCATATCAATTACCATCTGTCTGTTATAATATGACTTGAGTTACTACAAAACCATGCTAAGAGATGTCTTGCCTCTAGCCTGGCCACTTTCAACTACTCTCCACATTGTTGCCAAAGGGCACACAATTTTAATCAGGCACACTCATATGTAAAATCTTTCAATGAATCCTTGTAACTCTCAGTATAAAATCCAAATTCATTAGCTTAATACCAAAGACCCTTGAAATTGTAGTCCTGCCAATTATTTTCAGTTGCCAGGCACTTAAGTTTGTCTCTCCCTTTATGCCCATAAATAAACATTCTCTGTCCCGTCTATCCCAAACTGCTTATGATTCACTGAAGTAGTCAGAGTGGCTCAGAGTTCTATTTGCTCACATGTTTAATACTTTCTTTCTTGAGTGTCTTTTTTCCCCCTTTTTACACTTAACAAACCTGGTCATACTTTAAAACTTAATTGAGTCTTAAAGAACCATTTTCTTTGCGATGCTCCACCTCCCATTATCCAATTGGGATTTATATTCTCCTTTATGCTCCCACTGCACCCTGTGGATATCTCTGTGGTAGTCCTTAGTGTTGTCAACATGTATTTTTCTACCTCTTCATTAGACTCTAAGCTCCTTGAAGACATATATTTATCTGACTCATCTTTATATACACAGGTCTTGCTACAGTGTCTGACATATGGTAGGTGTGCTTGATAAATGTTTATGAATTACCAAACTAATAAGTCAAATTCATTCTAATTGGATGAGAAACTAGAAGAAAATGGATACTAAGGAGTTTTTGTTTCTTTCTTTCTTTGTTTTTGTCTTTCACATGCCCCAAGCAGGAGGTCTGTCCTTCCTTATTTAACTCCATTCTGCTAAGCTAATTTTAAGAATCCTGTTTGTTCTTTACATTCTAAAGTCCACCTGACTAAATTTAAATAGATTTCTGTAATGTTACTCATTCATATCCTTAAGGATGTGTAGGCTTTGACTGATTGACTTCAAAATATACAGTCTATTTATTGTAAGACTATCCAAGCTCACCATTCTCAAAAGCTATCAATTTCAATAGCCCCAAAGTGAGAAAACACACATGGAACACAGAGTAAGTGGAATATTTTTCTTTTGAGTGAAAATCCTTTTTTTGATGATTTTTATCTCCAATATTCACAAATATTCTTAGAATAACTTTTTTAAATTCAAGCACTGGTTTGTCTGGCTAGCAAGTGCAAAATCAGCACATGGTGGTGGTGAGAAGATGCCATTCACATTTTTAGCAACTTTATCCAGATCTTGATCCAACTGTTTGAAGTACTTGCCATGCAGCAGTATTGTGTCTCTTCAGATAGTGTTGAAACCATTTTGAATAATACTCTTACAAATGGATTTTAATCAGACAATACCAGACATCACTTGATTAGTACATCCATTTGGATCTGGAACTTGTCTCAGTTTACCAGTGTGCACAAGCAGATATGCCAAGTGAACGTATCCATGTAATCTGTGTATAGATCACACAGTGTGGACATCCCAATGGTACCAGAGTAATATGCTCAGATAGCATCTAAAGTTAGGCTTGGGCTTCCTATTCTTCCATGTATTAGAGTCCAGGTGTTTCCTGCCAGTGAGGAGGCAGTGACAATGAGTGGGTACCTCATAGCTGCCGAAAGAGTTTTCCAGAAAGCTCTTCAAGTATAGCCTCAAATGGGTCTGTTTTCTGTAGATGGATAGATAGATAGATCAATAGATAAATAAAAACTTACCTCTTGAGAATCAGATAATTTCTGGCATCTAACAAGTGAATCACTGACAATCTTTTATGACAACCTTTTAACTCTATCAATAAAGAAGGCAAATCTCTAAATAGAGATCAGTTTCAGTGCCTGAATACTAAAAGGAGAGCAAATATACTCAAAATCCCAGGTCCTAGCTATAAGTTCCAAAATAGGTAGCAAGTCACAGATCTTCTCCAGACCTCTGTTTTCTCTGTGGGATGAAAAGGTTGGGCGTCATAATCACTGGAATAACTTCTCATTGTAAAGTTCACAGTCAAAAGTGGTGCAAGATAATTGGATTGTAGACTTCATAAGAAGCTTCTCATTGTATATGTTGAGTTTTAAGCCACTAATAGACAAATCTGTGATTTGCTCCTACACCCACTTTTTTTCCTGATAATTGCTTATCATTTTTACATAAATTGTCCTTGTCATTCTCATCTGATGAAAAAATAAGGAGGCACAATTCTAGAAGGAAAAGAAAAACACTTTTTAAGAGTTTGCCCTAAACTTGGATCCTTCTCTTTTCTCCCATATTTTTAATATAGGATATGCTGCTCCTCAGAAAATACTTTACTGTAAAACACAGAGAAAATAATAACAACAATTATTACTATGACTCCATTTGCTGAACTACATTATAAGCAGATAAGCCTGAATTTGATTGTGTGTCTCCCTGACACTAAAATCTGTACGCTTTCCACAATGTCATGTGACTCAGACAATCATCATTTATAATGGCAGCATTTATTATCATAAACACTGAAGAAATTATGCATCAACTCAGACATATCTTTAAAGCTTTATTTATCTCCAGTATTTATGTTAAAAGTACAGACTACAAAGTTGACAGATCTCATACCAAAACTCACCTCTCAGCAATATGATTTTTAACTTCAGTTTTAGTTTCAGTTTCTTCATTTGTAAATTAACAATAACAATACAGACTTCACTGGGCTTGGGGTACATGGGCAAAAAGATAGTGGCTGAGAAACCATATAAATATGACACATGACAAAGAGTTGTCCCTCAGTTTCTTAGAAATATGACCATGGTGGTCAAACAGGTAGAAAACACTTGCTTCAAATCCTAGCTCTACCAATAACTGACACAAATTATCTCTGTGAATGAATGACATGAATTTATCTGAACATCAGCAAAAGGAAAGATGGAGGTAAATAATCTCTACATTCTTTTTGGCTTTAAATGTTTGTCATTTATTTAATCTAAAAGCAATTTCTTATACTCGTGTTTTTTCTTTGAAAACCAGAGCTTATTTTTAGTGATTGTACTAAAAAGGTTTTTCATAAAAGCTATAGAATTGAGGACAAAATGTCCAGGTAGCCAAAAGAAATGACAAGTTCAGTGGTTGAGTCACCGACTGTTAGTGGGACATCTAGACCTATCAGGTCTTTTTATTAAAATGTAGGTCAAATGATTCAAATATTTGATTGTAGTAATTACAGAGACCACCAAAGGGTAGAAGACACGCACATCAGGAAGATTAGGTCTGACCTTAAAGACTTTCAGTTTCTCAAAGCTGCAATAATGTTTGAGAGGGAAATGGTATCAAGTATAATAAATGAATAAATAAATAAATAAAGATTGGGAGAGAGAAAATGAAGAGGGGAGAAGGAAAATCCATTACAGAGATGTAACATTTACCAACTGGTTATCCATGGATGTAGATAACACAGGGAGAGATTGCTGGATGGTAGTGGAGGGAGAACTGTGGTCTAGGTTTTGTTTCCCAACTCACAAGTTCTGTGATCTTTGGACATTTATTTATTATACATTTTCTGGACCTAAGCTCCTTTGACTATAAAATAAGAGCTTGAATTAGATGATTTCCTAAGGTCTTTACATCTGTTAAATTTTATGCATGGGAGAAACGCAGAAAATGTTAGGAAATATTATCCTTTTTATACATACATAACCTCTTCTATATTGGTTTTTCACAATATTATATGGAAGGAATATAAATTTTGTAGGAGGTACAGTGAATATCAGGGTTTTCAAGTCAAGATTTGAGAAAATATTGCTTACCACTTCATTGTTCCTGATTTGTGCATCTCTTTTATTCTATATCTAGCATAATACATGTGTTTCTCTATAATATGATCAGCATTTTTGCCCATATGTTCCAACTAGATGTCAGCCATCATAAAGTTTTACTGTGCTTTATAATTCTTGTTTCTTTTCATAGATGCTATTAATACCTTGTGTTCAATAACTTTGCCAAGCTGACATTAGGTATCTTGCATTTTGAGTTTTATTCTTGGTTATCTGAATAGATAATTGCAAATCCACTACTCCTCCCCATTCCTTACAAATCATCTCAAAACATCACCATATTCTATTCAACTTTGCATATTTAGCATACACATGGAATTTTTAATTTATCAATGATTCAGTAAGTACCTAAAGGACACCCATCTTTGTTTCCTCAAAACTTATTGAAATGCTAGGTAGCTAGTAGGTTTTAATCAGTCTTAAATAAATTAATATATTAATAAAAAGAAACACAGTTCGTGCATTCCATATATGGGTGGACAATTTAGAAGAACAAAAAATTAGAGCATGTGAAATTAGGGCTAGATGATGTGAAAGATTCACAATAAAATTATTCCGTGCTTCTTACATTTTGAAATACTAAGGTTTTTGTTTAGAATCAGCATCAATAATCAAAGCCTAAAACAATGACAAGAAACCTGTCTTTCCATGCTTTCCAAAGAGCCATGTGTTTTAAAGTCAAGCACATTGCATCTGCTCTCATAAATATAATTGCATAACCTAAGTGCTTGATACTGTTTAGATGCTACATATTTTCCTCGAATATAAGTAAAATATCCATACAATTTCACCAGTTTCTGAGTGGAACAAAATCTTGTACATATTTAATGTCATCAATATTCTCATGAGTGTTTCTTGATAGAGGATGGAAGAGCCTTTTTCTTTTTTATGTTTAACACAGACTTAATGACACAATGTAAAAATGTTAAAAGTGTATCATCATATGAAGATGAGTGGGCTCCTTCAATTCACATTGGGCTGTAAAATCTGAGGAATGGCTTTTTAATAAGATGATGCTGTATTGGCTTTTTAGGGATTTATAAAGGTGTTTCATTGGCTAAAGTTTGGGGATTGCTTCTATGGGAGAATTGTGCCAACAAACCTTCTGATTCTTCCTCATGCTCAGAAACTAACCCCATGGAAGGTAGTCAGGAAGCCATTTAATGGTTCTTGATTGAGCTGAAGCCTCAAGGTTAAGTACTGAGTCTATTTCAAGGGAGAGGATTGAGTCTATCTGTTCTTTTGTCTTCAAACTTCAATCTATCCTCTCTCCTCCAATCAAAATGTTCTAATCACTGTCCAGGCACCATGACTCACATCTATAATCCCAGCACTTTGGGAGGTCAACGCAAGAGGATCATTGGAGGCCAGAAGTTTCAGACCAGCCTAGGCAAAATAG
>VBSM01002608.1:144028412-144045578 GCA_008086735.1 Cheirogaleus medius
AAAAAAAAAAAAAAATGTTCTAATCCCAAAGTGAAAGTGAATCTCTACCCTACTTACCCTTCCAACATCATCCCACAGTCCTCGTACACCAGCATGGAAAAAGCTGCTCTGGGATCTCTAAGGAGTAATACTGAATGTCAAAAAGTGAGAAGAGACATTTAGGTGGAAAGGCACAGAACTGTGACCATGGGAGGAAACGCTCCTCTCACTTTCTTCTGCCTTGCACCCTGCTTTTTGTGCGGAGTCCCTTTTCGATTTTGTGTCTGGTCGATATGACATGTTCACCTTAATACAAATACTTTTGCATATGTACTTTTGGTTCACAAGTATCATGTTATCCCATTTAAGTGCAGCAAAATCTGAGGTCAGGGCCGGGTGGGGTGGCTCACACCTGTAATCCTAGCACTCTGGGAGGCTGAGGCGGGCGGATTGCTCAAGGTCAGGAGTTTGAGACTAGCCTGAGCAAGAGCGAGACCCCGTCTCTACTAAAAATAGAAAGAAATTAATTGGCCAACTAAAAATATATAGAAAAAATTAGCTGGGCATGGTGGCACATGCCTGTAGTCCTAGCTACTCGGGAGGCTGAGGCAGGAGGATCACTTGAGCCCAGGAGTTTGAGGTTGCTGTGAGCTAGGCTGACACCATGGCACTCTAGCCTGGGCAACAGGGTGAGACTCTGTCTCAAAAAAAAAAAAAATTGAGGTCAGTTATATCTCCGTTTTACAGATAGTGAAACAAAGTAGACAGACCTGATTTCTAATTATGTTTCTGTTATAAATTACAAGCAATGCAATACCTTAGGCAGGTATCTCTAGTTCTCTAAGCCTCAGTGTCCTGTCTGTAAAACAGAGACTCTAATAACTTCCTGGGGTGGATGTAATAGTTACATGAGATAATGTTTCCAAAGTACGTAATGCAGTTTCTGACACAGAGCAAGCACTCAATAAATGGCAGCTATTATCATTAGAGAATTATTGTTACTATTAATATGATTATCTTATGGGACTCTGACACAGATCTTCTGCTTCTAAATCCAACATGCTTTCCTCTGACCCAGAGCTGTAGTCACACAACCTTGCAGTCACCCTCCCCGCAGAGGAACAGCTCAGTCCCAGACCATTGCATGCACTCTCTCCACTCTTACTGAACTAAAACAATATGTAGATACTCTGGGAAGATATTAAAAATTCTAACACATGAGCACAGTCCTGAAAAATCTCAGACAAGTAAGGAAAGTAAATTATATGTAATACTAAAATGACACAGAGAAAGAACTCGTGAACTTAAGTAACCTTTAAAAGTAAAGATGATTTCAGGTTGGAGGAAAACAAAATATGAATTAGGAGATTAATTGCTTAGTACAAAAATGTTTGCTTTTCCTTTCTTCCTCCCACCCCATTGGTCACTTTACTTTAAAACAAAAACAGTTGGTTTTGTTCAGAAGTATATGGTCATATGAGACTTCCCTTTTGACAGTTAAAAGGGAACATGTTTATTCTTTCCACGTGCTGAACAGGCTTTGAAAAAAAATCTTGAGAGTGAGCAGCTTGGGAATCATGTTTCAAGAGAATCTCCTTACACATCTATGAAATAAGATGGCAAGAATCAATACTGAGAGCATATCAATTCCCTGGCATTTATAGTCTTTCACCAGATTTTTTAGTTAGCTTGGGGGAGGGCAGAGAGCAGGATTATGCTAAAAAGCCTTCTCTTACTTTCAGTCTACAGAAGGTGTCCCCCTTGTGGTAATAGCAAAAGCTGGACTGGCATTTCATCTCATCTTGTGTTATTTCACACACGGACAAAGACCTTTAGTTTTCTGTCTTTCCACCCTTTAATAGCTCTTGCTTCTGAAAGGGCAAAGTTTTATTCAAATACACATTCCTATCTGCAAGTTAATGCTAAACTCAAAGCCAGTTATGCAGTCGGCTGGCTTTAAACTTTTTAACCTCACTTATGATTATTTTTAAAATTCTCCTTCCCTGGGACTGGTAGTATAGTTTTTCCATGAAGTAGTATCAGAGATTAAGATGGTGTTATCTGTCCATTAACAATTTACTTACTGGAGCATGAAAAAGTGATTAAGCACAAGTGTCTGTTTCAATGCAGTGGCTGACCATTAAACTCTCTCAATTACGCACCGGGCTCTGCCTTTTCAGCAGCAGTGAGAAAACCAGTCTGAGTCAGCAGGCACCACTTCTTTTATTCCTGCTCCCCTCTCTCGGAGTCAGAGTAAATACCAAAGTAGTGAGAATTGGCAGTTTTGCTTATTTTTAAGGAAGTACCTCAAGTGAACTGCTGGTTCTCTTTTGAGTAAGAATTAACTTTCTTTCCCCATCTGTCTACAGTGTCAATATATCCAGTTATCTTCTCCAAAATTGTAGGAATGGTAAAGATTCCATATGTTGCTTTTATAAAATTTTCTTTATAAAAGCAACTTTTTACAAAGATAATTAAGAGCTCTGAGACAATAGTTTTATAAAGGAAATCAAACTAGACTCTATCTTAATGGGAGAAATAAAAGAAGTGAAAGAGAAATGTGAAATATTCCTCTACATCAGCTATCTTCTCTAACTAATACAATTTCTAGGATACTTAGGGAAATTGTACATTAGGGATCAAAACTGTTGAAATTGTCAAATATTAAGCAGAAACATTCTAAGTAATAGTAAATCAGTATTTAATAGTATGGATTTCTACATGATACATATTTTATCTCAAATGCTGCCTCCTCAGGAAAGCCTAACAGTTTTCACCATTGGCAACATGGTAGCCAGGCATATTTCCTATGCAAAATATATTCTGTAGATTGAGTAATTGAAAAAAATGAAGTGAATATTTAAACCATACTTGCTTTATTTATACCAACTTCTTCTCAAAAAGGATTTGATGCAACTTTCATTGAAGGCTATATTATTAATATATAAGATAGATTAGGATGATATTAATAGGAAACCTCATTAACATGGTATTCTTGGACATATTTTCCCTTTTTCTATCCATTCTTTCTAACTTTTACTCAGTGTTATCTTGTGTGTTTTCCAAAAACATAACAATTTCAAAAATCAAACACAGAGTAGCATATGTATAAAACCCATATGGAATATGAGAAATATTTGTTAGAGAGGGATATATTCTGTTGTCTAAAGGCAGAATTTGTGATTTGATTGATCTTTCAGATCAAGGAACATGTTGAAATAAGTTCCACTGTGTTTGATACTCAGACTGAAGCAAAGTATATCAATATTCTCTTTCACAATCTGTACCATTTTTCTTATGTCACTAGTATATTTTTTCAGCAGATATACTTTTAATAAATGTGTTGATCATTTGATTAAAGATCCGTAGTCTAAAGAATTCCATTGTTTTGTATCACCAGCCTTTCAAGGTGGAGAAGATGGAACAAACACTTAGATCAAACCAAAGCAATGATTTATTGGTCCATTGACATTTATGAAGAAAGTGAATTGATAAAATATAACTGTGCCTTAGCCAATTGTTGAGCTATTAATTTTGTGTGTGTGTGTGTGTGCACGTGTGTGTGTGTGTGTGTGACATTAGGTACAATTCAAATAATGAAAATACTGCTCGTTTTCATGCCCTGAGATCAAAGGACAAACTGCCATTGAATCCTGGTGTCCTTATAAAGCTCATATAAATCACACTTTTCACTGTTCAAAGAGCTAAATTGATCATCTGGGGAATACTGTGTTCACTTTGGACACCACATTTTAAAAGAGTTAACAAAATATAAAAGACCAGTAAGGCAAAATATCTGGGAAGAACTTCAGTGAGAAACAGGTGAAGGAACCATGAAGGTTTGAATTCGTTTGAGAAGGCATAAGGGCTTCCTTCCAATACAGACAGACCAGTCATATGAAAGTCGAGGATTTTTTTCAGAGGTCAACACCCACACCCATAGGGGACTTTATAGGGGAAACTTCAGGACAAGGAGTTTAACATTATTTGAGAGATATAGCAAGTGGTTGGGCTTACTTGCAAAGCAGTAAGTTTCTTTAGGGTGATTAAGACTTGTTAAAGAGTGCCAGAAAACTAATTTTCAGATGTGTTACTGAAGGCAATGACTTATAATAAAATAATTTGGACTGAATCATCTTTAAGGGAACTTCCATGTCAAAAAATTTAGAATTATCTGATTAGCTGTTAGGTAGCAAGTTACCACAGAAATGAAAGATTCAGAAGATAAGTTCAACTCTACACATAACAGGTGATAACAGATCCTTGCTGAATGAATAAAGGAGAATTATTCTTAAGGGGCCTAGAATATGAAATTGGCAATTTCAGATGAGGCACAGTAGCAGTTGGGTCTAAAATATGGTCTCAAATCAAACTAAGGCTATTAGATTCTCAATTATTATTTGTTGAATTCATTTATTCATTAGGTACCTCATATGGGACAGGCAATATGCTAGGTAACTACTTTGAAAAGGCATCATGCTAGATGCTGGTAACCAGAATGGACATTCTCTGTACCCAATGAGTTTCCACTGCAGTCACAGAGCTAGATATTAAATACAAATTATAATGCTTTTTTGAGACAGAATCTCACTGTCACCCCAAGTAGAGTGCAGTGGCATAATCATAGCTCACTATCACCTCAAACTCCTGGGCTCAAGTGATCCTCCCTGCTCAGCCTCCCAAATAGCTTGGACTAGAGTTATACTCCGCAACACCTGGCTAATTTTTCTATTTAAGTAGAGACAGGGTCTCGCTCTTGCTCACAAATTGCAGTTTTAACAGTTATAGTGAGTGCTATTTCTGGAAGAATAGGCTATGTAACAGGGGATCCAACCTGGTTTGGGTAATCAGGGAAAGTCTCCTCCAGCAAATGACATTTGTGCAGAGCTCTGAAGTGTGATGAGAAAATATCCAACAAAGTTTAAAACATTTATATAATGAATATATCAGTTCTATACCAACAAAGTGGAAATGCATAAGTATAGACAACAAAAATCATGTGATACCATATAAAGATACATTAAAAATGTATATATAATTTATAATAGTCATATATTATATATACTATGTCATTATCATGCATAATCTGCATTCCAGTAAATAAATGATCAGACGAGGTGCATGGGGTAGGGGTGTTTGTCCAGCAGATAAAGAATTACACATAGTAAAAGTTGGGCTGAATATTAGTGAGACAGTATTAAAGATCCCTCCCGTCTCTGAGCTACAATGTCTATGAGATGACCACAATGTAATTGACTAGGGGCAATATGGAAAATGTTTGAATGTGAATAATTGACATTGAAAATATGAGTAATAGAAACAATACTGAGGCATATTTAGATTATAAATCATCTTACCACTTAACAAGGCTTTAATAAATAACTTTTGAGCAATTGATTCTTTTTCTAATACTCTAATTAATTTATTTTAGAAATAACAGTTTACTTTTTTCTGGAAGATAGTGCTTCATTTATTTAGATAATTTATTATTATCTTTCCCCCCGAAATGATTAATTTAAAATATGGCTGAGCTTTCACTATTAGTATTGCTTCTGCAACCATGAATTAGTCAATTTTGTTCCTATGACCAAACATCTGCTTCCTTCCTCTACATCACTTCCTCTTATCCTGTAAGAGTGAGGTTTTCTCACTCTCCACCAACGTCCTCCATACCTCAGCTGTTTGCATCTGCATCACACCTACTAGCTGTGACATTCGTACAAGTGCAATTTATTTATCGATTTATAAACAAATTCTGGGTGCCCGATGTGCCAAAATCATACATGAAATTTTCTGCATAGTATTTTTGGAGCATTACCAGAAAGGTGCCACATATAAAATGCCTTTTCTTTTTTCTCGAAATTCCCATGTTGGTGAAATTATCTGATATCTGAAGTTGTTTTTCTGAAGACCTCTTTGAAGTGGCAATTATTCTAGACAGTGAAACCGTTTTTATCCACTTATAAGGTAGTTGAGAGAATTAGATTTTTAGTGTGTGTTTTCATCAGATGGGAGAAATTAGAACAAAATGACAACAATGATCCTTGAGATAAAGATGAATCACAGACAAATGACCAAAGTGAGGAAGAACGTGTCACCTGCTTCATTGGTTGCTTAACATTCCCAGTCATTCAAAAGTACTGATAATTTGAACAGGCAGTACTCATAGGCAATAATCATTAAAGGAACATTTTTCTTCTATCTAGTCTTTTACCTAGATATAAACCTGGACAGTAAGTAGTCAAAGGTAGTTGTTGGTAGAATTTCCTCAACCACTGTAAGACATTAACATAGTCCCAATTCAGAAAGCAGAATGCCTGGTTCCATATAATAATCACAGTAATTTGATATAAATTTAAACATTTTTCCCGTAGGCCAGTTGAGGCTGGCTTCACGGTGAAAGCAGGGAGGAAGATGAAGAGGATGGTTGCCCCCTCCTTATCTGCCTGTTCCCACTCTACCTTCCTATTTTTTGTCAACCCAATCAGATTGAATGTTGTGGGAGAAGAGAAAGAGGGAGTGGAGATAAGAAAAGACCAGAAACTCTTATTCTTTAGTAGAATGTCTAACTCTTTCTCATGGAAACTTTATTGAATTCTTTAGCAATTCCAGCAGGGAACATTACATTATAATTACCAAGATACAAGCGATGCATTCCTCTCTGGCTGGGCCTTCCCTCGCCAGCCTCCCTCTGCTGAGATTCCATTACACACACGTGGCCCTATTGTATGGAGCCTAACATGACCCTACACCAGCTCTGCTGTGTCAGTGGCCTACATCTAGTCCATGAACAGCATTTAACATGTCCCTGGCATGCTGCCTGTGGTTGTTCACTTTAGACCTAAATGCAGTCCTCGGCCTTCCTCTCCCGCTGCTCTGCTAACTCAGGTGACAGCACCAATTCTCACCTTCACCTTTGTTGAAGGCATGTTAGACATTGTTCCCCAAATTCCAGGAAACACATTTCAGTCTTTCAAAGTTCAAAGCCCTTCTCACTAGATTCAGGTGACAGGGACAGGGAGTGGTAGGGAGTGTTATTCATATAGAATCGTCAGGGAAGGCCTCTCTGAGAAGGTTACATGAAAATAAACTATTGTGAGAATACTGGAAAGCTCACAGCAGTCCTGGGAAGAGTGGAGCATGGATAGAAATAAGGGGAGGATGGGCAATCAGATCCCATCCACCACAGATTTCTGGGTGCCAGGCTTGCACCACAGTTTCTCTGGTATTGGGTGATGCTAGTTCTTCCAAATGACATGAGGATCACTGCCCTACCTGGAAACTCCACGTTACTGCTGCTCCCACTACCACCGTGAACACAGTTCCAAAGGAAGCACTAATAACACTAATCTGACTAATAGCATTATGGTTGGAATAATAATATTTTCTCCCAAAGTGACAGTTTGTGAGGGATAATTTTATTTGGGTGCATAATAATAATGCATTTGTTTCAAAATATGAGTTCATATTACATTAGTTAACAATTACACCTGCTCTATGCAATGAAGCTTTTTAAACAGAGTGATGATGAGGTCAGCATTCTCAATAAAGGTTTTTATCAATTGGGACTAAGTGTAGTGGTAAATGACAGAAACTCAAACTAAATGTTTCTTAGATTAGATAGTGATCTGTCTCTCTCTGATGAACACAATCTGGAGATAAGCAATTCAGGGCTGGTATAGCGGCTTATGATCACTAGGACTTCTTTTATCTTGTGACTTTGTCACCCTCGGTGTGCTGTCTCATGGGCCATCATGGCTGCTCAAATTCCAGCCATCAGCCTGCATTCCATCCAGCAGAAGAAAGAGGGAAGAAAGAGAAACAAAGGGATTATGTCAGCTATCTTTTAAGAAAGTTTTCTGAAAATTGCTACATGACATTTCTGTTTTAACTTCTCACCAGGCAGAACTAAGTTATGCTGTCACACTTTATTGCAATACAGACTTTATTCTAAGCAGATAAATTGAAGGGTCTGTTACCAACAGAATATTGAACTAGACGATTAGCAGTCCCTGTTATTAGTTTTTTTCTTTTGTTTTATTTTGGCTTTGTTGAATGTAGTTATTCTCTACTGGAGGTTAGGATTATGTTTTCTCTCCTCTTTAAATGCTGAAGTTTTCCACGTACTTCCTCATGCTGCTTGTAGTTTATGGCTATTTCACCCAGCCTTCACTCTACACACACCCTTTGCTTATTAGATTATAAACTTCTGGCCAGCTGCAGTGGCTTACTCCTGTAATCCCAGAATTTTGGGAGGCTAAGTGGGAGGATTGCTTGAGCCCAGGAGTTTGGTGTAGCTATAGTAAAAAATATTGTATTCAACACTTAAAAATTTGTTAGAAGGGTAGATTTTGTGTTATGTTCTTACCATAATAAAATATAATTTTTTGAATGCAGGAATTTGGGACCTATACCTCCAGAATTAGAATCTTTTGGGACAGGTTCTGCAAATCTCCATTTTTATCAAGCTTCTCAAGTGGTTCCAATGTGCCTTAAAATTTGAACTACCCTCTATTGTAATAGCTCTTCCAACTCTGAAATTCTAATTTTAATCTGCACAATCCTGATTCAGAAATGACCAACTAAAGGACTATGGAAGTATGAGAAACTTGACCTTTTTCAGAATTTGACCAGGGCAAGGAATGCTTTGAATTTTGGAAGAGACAAAAAGGAGTGTAGATCTGAAGAATCGGGATCCTACAGTTTAGCATATAAAAAGAACCTGTCTTCAAGCGTGCCCATAATATGCCGGAAAAATTAAAAAAACAAAACAAAACAAAACCGTTTGAAAGGGTTAAGACTTATGAACCATTAGTTTCCATTTGTATATTTTCAAGAATAAACAGATTATTCCATTTCCTCTCCCCAGCCCAGTGGTAAAGATTATGATAATTCTCTATAGTATAAGATTTTATTAGCCCAAATCGAACTATGGTTCTTATGGAGAAAGAAGAAGAATCTCTTGACACTTACTCTTTCCCAGACACTGCTAGATGCTCCACATATCTGTTTGAATTTTTACAACAATCTTGAAAGAAAGGCGACATTCCTATTTTTATAAATAAGAAAGTTAAAGATCAAGCAGATTCAGTAATTTTGCATAAAATCACACAGCTAACATATGACAGAAATTTAAATCCAGGTATGCCTGAATTCTATTTTGTGTTCCCTAACACCATCCTGCTTTCAAATAAACATGGCATTAATTTGTGTGTGAGGTGATACTCAAAGCTGAACCTTAAAAAAGATATGATATGAAATGCTTCAGAACCAATTAATTGTACTCTTTTTTTCCATTCCTCACCATGGTTACCTATGTTCTTTAAGAGCACTGAAGTGTATGTGCTAACGTGCACACACATGCACACACACACAGAAATGCAGGAGAAAATTTGCTTCCTTTTGGAGAATGATCCTATGAATGATGCCATTTTGCTATACAGTTATATATAAGGGCAAAGAATGCACTCCTCTTTCCTTCTCTCACATTACAGGAAATCCCCATAACGAAAAGGTTGTGGTTGCAATCTTTTGTATCTTGTATTTTACAGTCTTTTGTATTTTCTGATGTTTAAACTGTGTTTAAACATCAGTTCAGTTATGGACACATAACTAATACAATTTTGTATTTTGTATTTTACAATCTTTTGTATTTTCTGATGTTTAAACTGTGTTTAAACATCAGTTCAGTTATGGACACTACAAATCTCTTAGAAGAGTATGTTGGGTGGTGTTTATAAATCAGCAGCTGCTGGTCTCTGATGCTGAAGGGACTCAGAATTAGTCTGCACAACATCTTAGTCTTCATCGTGTAGTATATCAATGAGATCATTCACTCCTGCCTATATGTGGACTGGGAAAAGAGATGTTTATAGAGGGATCAACACACCCAACACAACTTTAAAAATTGTATTCCTGTGCCTCTTGTTACAACAGGGGGGCCTGTTCATCATCTGTGGCAAACGTATCTTGCTCTTGCTCTATAAACCTATCTTTCTCTTCCTCAATAAACTCTGGTTTTGTGCTTAAAAAATAAATTAATTAAAAAAATAAAAATTCTGTTCTTGAGCCTCTTCCACTCCAACAAGACTTTTTTGGTCAGGATTCAACTGATACATTCAACCTCCTTAATCTAAGCAAAGGTTAGGGCAATATCTTAGTCCATTCAGGCTGCTAAAACAAAAATAACATAAACTGGGTGGCTTATAAACAACAGAAATGTCTTTCTCAGGGTTCTAAAGGCTGAAAGTCCAAGCTCAAAGTGCCAATAGATTCTGTGTCTAGTGAGAACCTGCTTTCTGTCTTGCTGTGTGTAAACAGTGCCTTTCCACTGTGTCTACACAAGGTGGAAGGGTGAGGGTCTCTCTGGAATCTTTTTCATAAGGACACTAATCCCATTAGTGAAGGCAGAGTCCTCATGACCATATCCCTTCTCAAAGGCTCCACCTCCCAACACCATTCCTTTGGAGGTTAGGATTTCAACATAAGAATTTTAGAGGGAAACAAACATTCAGGACACAGCAGGCAGATTAACCTTCGGTGGCAGTAAGTAGTTGACATTTGGGGAAGAAAGTAACTTTTGGCTTCCTCTTTCAGTGTTTCATGAGGTTTTTTGTTTTAGTTCTAAAGATTACATGTTTGTGGCCTCTCTATTGGCACCAGAGAAAATCAGAATCTAATTTGAAAAAAACCAAAATAAGAATGTGCAGTTTTTATCTTACAGAGTTTCTTTGTCCAGCGTTGCTCCCATCCTGCAGTAAAATCAAGTCACTGTGGCAACCTTATCACAGGTCCTCAGTCAGTTTTCATACCTGTATCAACAAATTGTGGCGTCAGGAAGAAATTTCCCTGGTACATTAATTACTGGCCAGTGGAATGGGACCTGAGGGTAGTAAGCAATTGCACAGCTACTAAATGGATCACTGTGAAAAGAAAAACAATGCAAGGATGTTAAATAGGCTTATATTTTTCTCCCGATATTAATGATTTTTTAAAATGTTTTCTACAAATCCAGAAGTATTAGAATGTCAAACCACCTCTTGATCAAAGCTGAGATGGAAACATTCATTTTTAATACTTTGGTAGTTATTTTTCCCAGGTAAAAATAAACCAGTATTATAAGAGATAGCTTACTTACTGCCCCTGGAATATTTTCTCTTTCTAACCAAGATGAGAAACTTCTGTGATTCCTCATCTGTAGAATGTATGAAATACTTATTACTGTTATCTCCAAATGAGACTTGAAAGAGAAAGTGATGTCCAGCCAAGTGACGAAGATAAAAATTGCTGTGAATTTAAAGAAAGTTTATTATTTCCCTAAGACTGAGAAAATTTATGATCAAAAGAATAACTTCTTATTAAGTATATGGGGTTCTTGTTCTAGTGGAAAAATTAATTCATTATGACTATATGCTAAAAACATACAATAATTAGACAAAGACAGTAATTTTAAACTCAGAAGTTAAAATTACATACAAAAAGATACAAATTCTGAAAGCTCTTAAACAATGGTTTGAAAAAGATACTGATTTAGAATGGAATTTCTACCAAAATGGACCCCAAAATTCAGTCAAAAATAATATTTTAACTGTTTTTTCCAACAACAGCCACATATCTAAATGTTTGTACATTCTAAATGAGTGGTCTGAATTGGTGAGGTTTGTAAGTGTTTCTGAGGTTTTAAATCAATATAATGCAATGTCCAGGGAAATTGATGTAAATTTCCTTCAGGTAGTCTATCAAAGCATAAGAATCATATTGAAAATTTGCTATTTCTGAGATCTGTTAGAACTCATCAGAGACTTATTTTTCAGAAGGGAGAGAGAAGTACACTCTATATTTATAGGAATGTTTTTAATAAAAATCTCAGTGAAAAAAACCACCTGAGCATTTACCACTCAAAGAAAATCATAGACTTTTAAATGAACAGCACATTCGATTAGCTAACTCTTGTTACTTTAAATAGTTTTTTTTTATTTTTTAATGTTTGGATTTGTAGATATAAAGGTGATTATGTATTGTGATTTATTGGAAACTTTGATCTGTAAAGTTTAGTCACCTTAGCAATATGCACAAAAGGGCACAAAATATACATGGCTCATCCTGGTACTGTGCTAATAATGACTCAATAACAGTTGTCTTCACCATGACAGGTAGACCTGCCTTAAACAGGTAACTTGTCTTGTTTTTCAGAAAAATGGTGGTAGATTGTGTGTGATTGTATGTGTGTGTGTCAGCATGTGTGTAGAGATTTCTTAGGAAAACTGGGAGAAAAAAGGGCATATATCACTCCTAGCAAAGACATAGCTAAGTATTTAAACACAGAATAAAGAAATGAGTGAGCAGAGGGGAAAAAAGAGATAAAGTAAAACAGCCCTCCAGAAACAGTATTACTGAATTTTTACAGTTTGATGCCAAAATCTATGGCCAAAGAAGCCAGACTAGAATAATAAAAGTGTCATGTGTTTATATAGCACCTTTTTCTGAGAAGCTCTTGATACTTTGTGGTCATCTGGTCTTCTCCTGAGCTGCAGTACAAATAGCTCCTAAAAAGTACTGAGTCACAACTCTTCTGGAAACTATGCCATATTGAACTATGGAAACTCAGAAATGGACATTGGTTGAGCATTTTCTGGGCTGTCGGAAATTTTATTAACCAATATCTTTGCATCCAATACCCCACGTTGGCCAAATCTCCCCCTACACACACACACACAGGCGTGCACACACACACGCACACACTCATCTTTACTGAACTTCAGTAGTTCAATTCAAAGGCAAATTACTCATGTGGTTGTAGCTTACAGAGCAGAGAAAAATTCATTGAAGTTCATCTTCAGCCAGAGGAAAGAAAACTTTCCATGCCAACGGACCCCTATTCTTCCTCCAAAGTTCAAGAGTCTTTTGCATTTGGGTGGTGGCTGAAAAGTTGAGGGATCATTTCTAAAACATTAAGTGATAAGAAATTATCTGCTTTTTAATCATGTAGGACAAAGAAATAGGGAGGGACTGAGGGAAGGAGCAGGTGGATCGTTTTACAGATAAACAACCAGAAGCAGAGAGGATGGAATTGATTTACTCACATGTGTTCAGAGGATTCTAGGAATAGGGAACTGCAAAACCTCAGCTCTCGAAATGTGACTACATCACAAGGTTTTCTCTCTTTTAAGAGAATAGAAATGTTTCCCTCAGACACCCCAGTAATTCATCCTACTAAAAATAAACTTAAAAAGCTCATGTTGCCCAAGAAATTCATTATTTACTGAGCCCTCTGTTCCTGTTTTCAGAGAATAGTATTAAATGTTTTTGAACATTAAACTTTACAACTAATGCATGACACTGTCATGGCCCATGCTACGTTTGCTATAGGAAAAATGCACCCATGGAATGATCATCACTGTGTTCTCCATACAAAAAAAAATCAGAGAAAATAGTCTGATAACTTTTATTCATTGATTTACCGATTCACTCGCCCTTCAAAAATAAGCAGTAGACATTAGTTTTGATGCTAAAAATAAAGGAGTGAATAAGACAGACTATTGAAATGTGAATATACTAGAAAGTCTGAAGTGGATGATCGCTATTCCTAGATACTCAGAGATCAAGAGAACATCGTATATCTTTATCCCAATTAACATTCCTGGAGAGAAAAAAATGTACAATTCCCAGAATAAGATATGCCACTCTTCTTAATACAGTCATACCACCATGACAAAACTTATTATTGGTGCCAGCTTTCAAGTGTGATCCACACATTTTGGAAGTATTCATAAATGGGCTTGGAAAAGACATTCAAGTATTTTTACACAGGAGGTGGTCAATAAACTTTGTTAAAGGAATGATTGAATCATTTCATCTAGGGATGATAATGAGGTTCCATTCCTTATCCATTTTCTGAAAGTAGTTTTAGTAGCTGCCACAGTCACCCTGCTAGAGGCCAAATTGTGTATAAATGAAAATCTCTCCAAGAATTAAGGTTTTATGTTCAAACCCCAGAATTAATGATAGAAGTCTAAGAACCAAAGCCCCAGCCACCTAAATTGTCACACAAAATTAGTGACAGTCTAAATTCTTTTGAATTTTTTCTTTGTGTGTTTCAACTCCTCAATTAAAATCCCAAATTTGTGTTGGGATGTCATATAGAGTCCCTTATTTTTCTAGTGTTATTTCACACCACTTTCCCATATACATTAAGAATTCTAAGCACT
This sequence comes from Cheirogaleus medius, assembly GCA_008086735.1. Lineage (NCBI taxonomy): Eukaryota > Metazoa > Chordata > Mammalia > Primates > Cheirogaleidae > Cheirogaleus > Cheirogaleus medius. The sequence goes on from VBSM01002608.1 coordinate 144,042,599, forward strand.
CAAAACTTCTTGTACGTTCCAAGAAGCAACCCCATCTCTCATGCCACCGCGATTTTGCATGTCCCTGCCTCTTTCTGGGACATCTTCCTGAAATACCTCTAGTGGTCCTTTAAGACTCAGTTTGCCATCAGATTATCTAGAAATACTACTCAATCTCTACTTGATCCTACTTATTTCCCTTCTCTCTTCTCCCATAACACCCAAACCATACCACTATTCTTCATCTACTTGCCTTTCCACTACCTTCTTCCACACCAAGCTGGAGATTCCTGAAAGGCAAAGATGCCGGCTTAATTGCCTCTGCCTCTCTTCAGAGACCTGGCTAGTGGGATTGCAATACATGTTGGTTGACTGAATGATTGGATTTACAAATGAATGAAAAGAAGCATTCCTGTGGAAAATGAGAATCCGCCTTTCCTCAACCTCTCCCTTTCATATCTAGAGCTGGAGACCTGGATACCCACCAGATCTACACTATTTCAGGTGAGTTCCAGTTGCTTAGGGACCTCTCCACTTTCCCAGGTTTGCCCAGAGTCAGATCCCTAGCCCAGAGGACAGCAGCAGGTGGGTATAAATTACTCACAACTTCTTTTTCTGAGCTTGATATCAGAACCTCAGAACCATTTCTTGTGTTGTCAGTTATTTTATATTGCATTAAGCTTCCTAGCAAGACATGAGGCCTCAAGGCTGACCCACGTGAATTGGGCCTAAACCACCAGGTACTGCCCGCACCACTTATGCCTCATCTCCCCCTAACTTCTGCTTTTCTGCAACTGCCTGTGGACTCTTCCTTACAGCTCTTGCCTTATAACAGGTATTACTCAGCCAAGTCCTGACTCTATTTCCCTGCACAGACTATGATCTGAAACCTCACTCATTGACAATCCACAGCAACATACAGCCCAGAACAGAAATCTGTCCTGTCCCTCCTTTCTGCTGACTTAATTCCCAGTAAACTCTCAACTAGCTGTGCTTTAAAAATAGCATATTTTGTTCAATCTATTATTCTAGTTAGTGAGGTTTAACTATATTACCATGCATTCATTTCTGATTCTAGAAGAAATTGAACATGAGCATTATATTTAAGGACACTGAATGTAACTATGTTTTTCTTTTTGATTCAGAAAACTTTGTGGACCATATATTAAATCAGTATAAACATCAATTATTTTCTGATAAATATGAAGAGGGTTCAGTTACTATAACATTCTAAAAAATAACCACTGAACACTAATATTGTTGTTTTTGTGGGTTTTTAGTTGAATATAGCAAAACAATCTGTTTCCAGTTGATAAATATGTATAGTGCTTGCTCATTAGCAAATCTCTTTGTGAAATGTCATGTTGAAGGAGGGATGGCCTTTAAGTGGTTATGGAGCAAGGATTTTGTTCTATGATATCAAAAATGTGCTGCAGCACACAATAGGGAAATCTTAAGGAGTGGATAAGATAAAAATAAAGAGCAGAGCAACTCAATGGTAAGTCTGAGGTGTAGAAGTAGTTGTACAGAAAAGATTGTAGACGAGACTCAGTACCAGGCACTCAGGTGGCATTTTAAAGTCCAGAACAGGCATCTCTTGCATCTCTTGGCTTCCAGGACATCACATTCTCCTTCTTCTTCTCCTAAGCCAATCTCCATTTCTTCTGGTTTCCTCTGCTAAGTCCTCTTCTTCTTCTCAATCTATAAATGTAGGAGTGCCCCGGGACTCAGAACTCAAATCCCAACTGCTCTTCTTCCCACAGTCACTCCTCATTTGATTCCATCTGGTACCATGATTTTTACTGACCATACATATGTCAATAATGCTCAAATTTTTATCTCATTCCCTTCATTCCAGGCTAATTTACCCAACTAAGCAGTCAACATCACTACATGGATATCTACCAGGCATCTCAAACCTAATACACACAAAATAAAACTTTTAATTTGTATCCCCTGGACTCCCTATCCTAGTAAATGGCAACTACATCCACACGAGTGTTCAGAAGAAAAATCTAGGACTCACTCTCATTTGCTTTCTTTCTCATATACCCCACTTTTGATCCATCAGATAATCCTATTGTCTCTACTGTCTAAATAGATGATAAACTGGACCACTGCTGCCCCACTGCTAACATGCCAGGGACAGCCACCACTGGCATCTCTCTCTCCACTGATCCGCCTGCTTCCATCTGGCCCCAGGCAGATTCTCCACAGTGTACTTAGAGTAATCTGCTTCTTTAAACACATCACTCGCCTACTGAAGACTTGCCAGTAGCTTCTCATGCACTCTTGTAATACATTTTAACAATCTCCCATAGTCTTCGAGGTCCAGTATGATCTTTCCCTGAACAATCACACCCTCCTACTTCATTTCTTAATCTCTACCATTTATTTCATGCCAGCCAAACTTGCTCCTGCTATTTCCTCTAACGCAAATATATCAAGTTTCTTCTGACCTCATGAAATTAGCATTTTCCATGATTCTGCACAGACTGCTCTCGCCCCCGAATGGACCTCTCCCTCACTTTATTCAGATCTCTGGTCAAAATCAAGACCACTCTTCTCACTAAAAAGGTTTTTTTTGGTCAAATAGAGTTATTTATGTAAAAAAATTGTTTATGTTAACATGTAATGGGTATATTATTGTTATTGTGCTTTTTATTTTTATTTTTTATCTTTATTTTTTTTTATTTTACCATATTATGAGGGTGCAAATGTTAAGGTTACATATATTACCCTTGCCCCGCCCTCAAGTCAGAGCTTTAAGGGTGTCCATCCCCCAGATGGTACACATCGCACTCATTATGTATGTATATACCCATCCCCTCCTCCCTCCTACCACCTGCCCAACACCCAATAAATGTTATTCCTATATATCCACTTAGGTGTTGACCAGTGAAACCAATTGGCTGGTGAGTACATATGGTGCTTATTTTTCCATTCTTGGGAGAAAATTTTCACAAGCTACACATCCAATAAAGGGCTGATAACTAGAATC
>VBSM01002608.1:144045678-144079292 GCA_008086735.1 Cheirogaleus medius
TGATCCAGCAATCCCTTTACTGGGCATCTACCCAAAAGAACAAAAGACACTCTATAAAAAAGACACCTGCTCTCGAATGTTTATAGCAGCACAATTCACAATTGCAAAGATGTGGAAACAACCGAACTGCCCATCAATACATGTGTGGATTAATAAAATGTGGTATATGTATACCATGGAGTACTATTCAGCTATAAGAAATGATGGTGATATAGCACCTCTTGTATTATCCTGGATAGAGCTGGAACCCATTCTACTAAGGGAAGTATCTCAAGAAGGGGAAAATATTATTGTTATTTTAATTAATAACTATTTAATAAATTATCAATTTTAATTTTAATACAATAAATACATATAGCTATTACTCACATATGCAAAAGTTCTTTTGGGCCCTCAATGATTTTTAAGAGCAGAAAGGGGTCCACAATATTTGAGCACTGCTGCTCTAAAACATTAAGCTATCAACAAATAGATTTTTTGCAAAGCTGTGAAAACAACCCAAGTGCCCATCAATTCATGAGTGGATTAATAAAATGTGGTATATGTATACCATGGAGTACTATTCAGCTCTAAGAAATAACAGTGATATAGCACATCTTGTATTTTCCTGGATAGAACTGGAACCCATACTACTAAGTGAATTATCCCAAGAATGGAAAAACAAGCACCACATATACTCACCAGCAAACTGGTATTAACTGAGTAGCACCTAAGTGGACACATAGGAACTATATTAATGGTGTATTGGGTGGGTGGGAGGGGGGAGGGGGGCGGGTATATACATACACAATGAGACATGCACCGTCTGAGGGATGATCATGCTTGAAGCTCAGACTTGTGGGGGAGGGGGACAAGGGCATAATTTGAATCCTTAAAATTTGTACCCCCATAATTTGCTGAAATAAAAAAAAATAGATTTTTAAATAAATATTTTATAAATGAAATTTAAGACAATGAAGACATAGTAATCTTCATCACTTTAGTTAACCATATTTCCCAGGTCTCCAAGAAAAATCATGATTTATTTTTGCATTTATTATGTCTTCCTCTTTCTACAAAGATTTTTAATATAAACTCAGATGATTGTTCCAATTTATTTGCACATGCAGTTAAATAAAGCCTTGGAAACATGAATATAGGGAGATCAGTGGAAAGTTTCATGGTCTAGCACTGTGGCTTTGAGCACAGGCTCTCAAACCTGGATTTATTCAACACTTCTGTGCTTCAGTTTCTTTAACTAAAAAATATGGATAATATTAGTATCTAAATCAAAGGGCTAGTAAAAAGAGTAAATAACTTCATACTTATAAAATATTCAGAATGCTGCTGGGCACATTTAATAAATATTAGCTTCTGTTATAGTCAATTTAGTAATGTTAGCTACCATTATAATGATTGCTGAGAATAGTACTAAAATACCAGCAGGAACTCTGGAAGAAAAAGGGGACACTGACATTAAAACTTTAGGAAGTTTTAAGATGTCAAAAGAATTAGAAATTGAATGGCAAATTTAATCTTACCATTGAGGCAGTTTCCTTTTTTGAAAAATCATTTATGTTTTCTTCCAAGAGTAGATTTCCCCTTCCGGTATTCCAACCAGTAACCATGTGATAAGGTTACATCATGCCCCAAGGAAGAAAACAAAGACTGTATGTTATGAAGATTAGTACTTATAGAAAAGGCAATCTGTTAATTCCTAAGAGTATCATCTCCTGATAGGATTGTTTCTGAAGCCAAGATGTCATATATTTAAAAACATATCACTAAAGGACAATTTTCGGGACACCATCTTGAAAGCCAGTGAAAACCAGCCTTGTGGGAAGATAGTCTATTGAGACAGACAGTAGTAGTTTGCACTATGGAAAGGACAGCAGCAGGAATAATCTTAAATGGAATGTTCTAGATCATGTAAATTATTTTTATATTTGCACTATGACTATGACTTGACTTGTAGATGTTATATTTTTGGCAAGTTTTCAATCTTAAACCAGTTTATATCTATATTTATGTTGAATATCAATTTATATTAAAGTTAGGATCACTAAATGTATTTTTCAGAGTGGTAGAATTTGGTCCAACTTAACAGTAGACTTTGAAATAGAGTTGCCAAACCATCTTACTTGAGGTAATGAGTTCCCCGCCATTGAATGTGTAAAAATCTATATATTTCTATCAGAAAAAAAATCAAGTTCATTTAATTCAATCCTTTACCCATCGTATGAATACTGTAATAAACAAACCCACTGTTCTTCAATTGTCTTTGATTGAAATAAACTGCTCTATCTGGACAGCTCTCATTCATTTGTCCAACAAGTATTTACGGGCCAGACACTCTCCTAGGAATTTGAAATACAGCAAAGAAGTAAACATTTAAAATCTTTGCCCTCACATGACATATTATTTTGGGGTAAGGATGGAATGCTTCGTTTCCATATTTTAGAAGGAGTGATTTTATGAAGCTCACAGAAACTAAAGGAGTAATTTGAGTGATGGAAGTTGTCAGGCTTGAATCCACATCTTCCAATTCAAGAATTATTCTCTTTATTCCAAAACATGCATAAGTTTACTGCATGTGTAAGTTTACTGCCGGGTTGTCATGTAAAATAGACACTTCCTTGTCATATGAAAGTCTGAAGGTCACCTTTCACAGCACTTCATCTTCCATGCCACTTGGGTTCCTCCACTTGCATCCCCTGTGTTTACAATTCCCTGGTTCAAACATAGGTCAAGTTTGTTCACAGTCAATCACAGTCTAATCCTTTCCCAAGCAGGGAGAGCTCTCTGTCCTCATATGCTTGATGCTTTGCCTTTTGCATCTGTAGACAATCCCTGTAGCTGGATAAACATATTTTAAATTTCTCAGTTGTTTAAATTTCTTAGTTGTTGCCAGCATGATATAGTAATATGTGTATTGAAATTTTGCCTTAAAAATGTTTGATTAAAAATAGACTTTGCCCTATCTTGCCAAAGTTATCTAATATTTTTTACTATTTGTATTTTTTTAAATCATTTCAATTTATGGCAGTTACAGTAATCCTTTCAGATTTCTTGCCATCTTTATTGCCTTGAGGTATATGAATAGGGTATTTGCAGACAGATGCCTGAGGTCAGTAACTTCTTATTCTAATGAAGGGTGTGCTTCCTCTATATGACTCATGGAGAAGCATTATTTTTAGGCAGCAAAAACAAGTCAGTGTGCCTAACTTACAATTTATTACTGTCTCGATACATAGGGTGGGGGAGAAGTAGTATGCCCCTATTTCACAGGGGCTAAAATTGTGCTAATGCCATGAGAGTTTAGACATTGATGGATGAGGTAATCTATTCCAACAGAAATGTGGTGACAGAGAATTAAGTAAGATATTCTCTGTGTGGTGAAGGCTTGTCAGGTAGGACTTTCAAGGTAGAAAAGAAGTGAATGCAACTAATGTGGGAATGCAGTGCAAAGAATGGACATTGGAGTGAAAAATCCTGAGTCTAAGTCCCCGCTTAGGAGCTCAGGAGCTGAGTGAACATGGGCTTTTCTCTCTCCTGTAAAATAAGTTGTCAAAACGTATGTCAGAATGTGGTTTTAAAGATTAAATAACGTAATAGGTATAGAGTCTCCATGCACCACAGAACATTAGCAGTGGCAGAGGTTTCTGTTTGAGAAACTAAGCCTTCAGTGTAAAACCTCCAACACCACCAGAGTATAAAATCAGCAATTTTACAGGTGATAAGTAGCAGCAAGTCTTCGTATAACATTTTAAAAGTTGGGTTGTAAAACCCATAGTAGTAGCAAAACCACTTCTCTCTTTGTAATCTGCACCATGTGATTTAAGGGAGGAAGAAATGGTGGTGTCAGACTTAAATGACAGGGATCTTCCTTCCAAATTGAAAATTAATTTATTGGTTTTTTTTTTTAAATTAAAGAAGTGTTTTTATTGTTGATTGAAAACATTTCTTTAATCATAAAAATAAGTAAATTTCCATTTTAGTTTTATTGTTAATTATGAAAAAATTTATGTATTAATGATAGTAAATAAAGTAGGAGAAAATTACTCTTGCCACCATCTAGAAGTTGATAAACACATAACGTTTGAAAGAATGGGCTCTCGGAATTTTTTCCTATGCATATATCTATATCTATACATATAAAATTATTCTTTTTACAAATATAGTATCCAATTATAACGTTTTGTAACTTGCTTTTAACACCATATATGTTTATGCCAGTTTAGCCCTATATTGCTCAATATATCATTCTGTTCATGTGAACATAGATCTACAATCCCATTTTTAATGGCTTCCCCTGGTTATTATAACGTGTTCGATAGCCTATGTTGTTAGACATAATTGTTTGCTATTATAAACAACGTTGTTTTTAACTTCTGAGACTTTATATTTGTGCATACTTTTAAGTTATTTTTTAGGATAAGTTAATTGAAGTAGAATTACTCTAAGACTATGCACATTAAGCATTTTATAAATTTTCCCAGATTGTCCTCCAACTGTTTTGATTTAAACACAATGGGAAATTTTGAAGTCTCTCTAAAGTGTGAAGCTTTACTTGAAAGATATTGATTTTTAATGCTGCTTTCTAAAGGGGAAAGATACATAAAATTTTGGATTAGTTCCAAAAAGAGAAAATAGGAAAAGAGTGTGTACAAGTAGGATTTAGTGAATGTATTAAAACCATGTTCAAATTGAATGTCAGGGCAATCAAATAGCTGATGAAAGAAAGTTCTTTTAAATGTTCTAACTAATAAAGTATGGTTTTAGAATATTACTAATATTTACTAAATATTTAGAATATTTATTTACTAAATATTTAGAATACTACTAAATATTTAGTAAATATTTAGAGTAATTAGTAATGTTTTGAAATCTCCAATGAAAAAAAAAATAATCTAAGCAATAATTATCAATGGCTGCTGGAAACATTAGATGGGGGACTTTACAATAAATGAATCAAGCTGACAGTACCTGAACACAGTGATAATTCAACATGGAAGTGGCTAACCAGACATTATTTTCTTCTTGATATTATAAAATACAAGATATATATGCAACACGATGATATGGTCAAGACAGATAAGCATCCAAGTTTATAGGAAAGACAGAGGACAGAGAAATTTATTTAAAAAATAACAGATGAATGATATCAGCAAATTCCAGAATGTGTGAAACTTGATGGAACAAAAAAATTAATTTCTTCAGACACTAAATTGCGAGAAAAAATGACATGGGGAATTTATAAACATTGATATGTATGTATGAAAAGACATTTCAAACATTTAATGTTTTAATGTTATTTCAATCATTTTTCTCTCACACCCACTGCAGACATGGTGTTAATGAGGCAATTGGGGATCTTTGATGAGATTAAGGAATCACTGTTAATTTTTTAAGTGTGATAATATTATCACAGTTATGAAATACAGTCTACTTTTAAAAGTATGCATTAAAGTATTTACTGATGAACTAATATTATATCCAGGACTGGATTTAAAATCATATAATGTGAAGGATAGGGGGAAACCTAGATATGATAAAATTGACTGTCAATAGACAACTGTGAAGCTGCAGATGAGTACATAGGATTTGTTCCACTATTCCCTTTACTTTGTATGTTTGAAATTTACTATGCTTAAAAGGGGAAAAAAGTATTTAAAAATACATTACTATATATTATAATTAAGATTTATGCACACTGGGAATACACAAAACACAGAAAGAAAAATCTACTTTTAATTAAGAAGAAATTGAAAATAGAAAATTATAATAATCTAAAAATTATTTCTGTTTCAGAAGATGCTTACTTAAACTTAATGAGCAGTGCTAAGATCTCGTGGAAAGACATGAAAAGTCTTCATAATCAAAATAAACTGAGTGACTGTTGATTAGAACAAAGTGTTTAAATGGGTAGAAAAGAGCATATTTCTGTCAAAGCCAATAATTGTAATATGTAGAGCATACATAAATAAACCACTAAACATCACTTATATTTAAATAAGTAAATGCTAATACTAAAGTTAGTAATATCTCAAAGTTATCTTTCTAGAGAAAATGAATGACTATACTTTATAAATGGTAAAAATAATTTCTGGTGATGGAGGAGGCTGCTACTATTTCCATACCATCTCGCTTAAAATGTATAATGTAGAAAAAATCAAAGCTTTGAACCAAACGAATAAATCTGAGACATTCTATCATGATGTCTCAATGTTTTAGTGGGTGAAAGAGATGAAAATGAGTTCAACATTCCCACTTTACAGATAATCTAACTAAGATCTGGGAAGCTGAAGTGATTTGCTTATAGTTATTTCCATAGTTAACAGTGACTAAATTTGGTTTATTTATGCATAGTCTTACTTATAGTCATATATGGAAAAGTTCTTTACTCCAATTTTGTTATCAAAAATCACTTTGTGAAGAGTGAAAAGTGATAATCATAAAATTCAATATCCTGAATGTAACAGATAAAGATGGTGAATATAATAGTGAATTCAAAAGTGGCACAGAAAACCACCATATTTTCTTTGGGGAAAGAAGGAATTAATCAAGATTGAGTTAAAGTAGACAGCATTCTGAAGGGAAGAACAGGATGGACAGTATGAAGTCATTTGTGTGAATGTCATATGGAAAGACACATTACATGACCTTTAATTAAGGAAGAAATTGTCTCTAAAAGGAGCAAAAGGGCAGCAAATCATTATTCTACAGAAGAAACATAAAAGGAGACTATAACAGCAGCCACCAGTGTTTTTAATTGAGAGAAAGATAATTTAGAGACGTGAATAAAACAGTTTTGACTTTCTGTCCTCTCTCCAATGGTATTAAATAGCATTAATAGCGCCAACATCCTCCTTACTCGCATCAGAAGCAGCTCTATAGGGTAGTCCTCTCTAAGACAAATCCTTTCACTGTGAGTGGTTCCTTTCATAATGCGATTGAATGTGCATCAGTGCCTTAACACACTCTCAGCTCTATGCAAAAGGATGACATTTTCAAGATAGATGGCTTGGGGTTAAAAGTGGAGTCTTTGTATAGGTAAAAATTGAAGCTGAACAACCCTCTTGGGAGTCAGACACATCCACTAAGGGACATGATGAGCACTCTGCTCTACCTAGCTTAGCTTCCAGCCAGCCTTAGGGATCCACTCCTGTCCTTTCTACAGAGGCTTTAATTAGCTGTCCCCTGGTGTGCACCAGGTGGGATTTCACTCTCAAATTAATCCATCTTCTAAAGCTCTTATGTGGCTTCTCTTCCTTTCTCGGCACATTTTGTTTTTAGATCATCAGTTCCTGTAAGATACATGATTTACTCATCTCAATATCCAGGCACCATTATATTTAGTGCTTTCTTGGCCATTTAAAATGAGTTAATGATGTCAAGCCAATCACATGTAGTTTTTCATGGACAACATACATGTGAATGAAAAATTAAGCAGCATCCATTGGAAATATAGAATACAAGTCATGATTTGCAGCACTTATGTTCCGTTCCTTAGAGGGAAAAAAGGAGGACACATTTAACTAGCCAACATGAATTGTTAGGCATCATTATATACACAGCATGGGCCTGGAAACAGTGGAATGTAAGAAGGTACAGAATCACAGTTCCTGTTATTACAGAGCACTTTATACTTAACTGCCCTGCAAGATTCTCACAATAATATCAAAAGAAGCAGATTAACATCCTCAATTTGCAAGGGAAACAAAGCTCAGAGCCGTTGTGGGTTTACCAGCAACTTAGTAGCAGAACTGCAACTATGTATTCTTTCCACTCTTCAGATGTATGGCAGGTAGCTGAACAACCTGTTGGATGTCAAAGCTGTAGAGGACCCCAAGTCATTTTCTACTGATAGCCTCCAGAGAAGCTCCAGTAAAGCTCCTTTCCTGCCATAGCTCCCTGAAGGGCACATGGGTCCAGAAAAATTTTAGTCATTTTTACTTATTGAAAGAGCTCCATTTTGGTAATCGACTAATTCCTATTTATTATTAAATATCAATCTCATAATTGATTTAAATTTCTCTCCCAACCTCTCCTTTACAGAGTATACTATAACACTTGAAGAGTTAAAAACTTGAAGAGGTTATCAATTCCTTCAGACTCAGTTTCCCCCTTTTCTTAGCGCATTTAGTGCTGCTATGGCAAAATACTCAACACTGGATAATTTGCAAACAACAGACATTTGTTTTCTCACAGTTCTAGAGGCTGGGAACTCCACGATCAAGGTGCTAGCATCTAATGAGGGCCTTCTTGCTGGGTCCTCGCGTAGTGGAAAGCAAAATGGCAAGAAAAGACAAATGCTGTGTCCTCCCATGGCAGAAAGGCAAGAGAGTGAACCCCCTCTCATAAGCCCTTTTTATAGCAGCACTAATCCATTCATGAGGATGGAGTTCTCGTGACCTAAATACCTCCCATTCGGCCCCACTTCCCAACATTGTTGCATTGGAGTTTAAATTTCCAACACATGAATTTTAGGGGACATATTCAGATTACAGCATCCCTTTTATATGCATGTGCTATATATGTTTATATAGCACACTGCTATGAAATAAAATTAATAATATAACCTAGTCCATGCACATATATTAATGTATATATTTAAAATCCTATATAATGCTCTCACTATAATATAAAAAAGGAATAAATGGCAATATTTTATAATAAATTAACATGTTGTACAATGTATAAACATTCAGCTATTATGACACTAGAATATGTAGTGATCAGATGCTTGCCCCATTATGTAGAACTACCCCGAGGGTAACGCTTATAAATGCTAACAGGCAATATTGCCATCAGTAAAGTGATTTTCCAAAATGGTAAACAACTCTTGTTAAATTCCAAATAAAATGAAATATAATTTTTCTTCAACATGCATAGTAATTATACTCCTGAGAAAAGCAGTATAAATGAAAACATGCAAAAAAATACTTGGTTTTTCTAAAACCAAAAGTAAGGTTATAAAAACCAAAGTAAGGTTATAGTTTCAAGTAATAGGTTTTTCACCTACGTGAATGCCCTGTAGAACACTTGAAAATAATATGGAATGAAGGGGAATTATTTGTCATACGAGACTGTTTCACTGTGCAAGATATGTTGCATCCTTGGCTCTAGCCCAATAAATGCCCATAGCAACTTCCATATTGTTGTGACAACTACAAAACAACCCATGAATTTTGAAATTGACTCCTAGGGATGATACCACCGCAGGTGAGAACCTTTGCTGTGGAGACTTAGAGAAGAAGGGATGTTGTCTACCTTCTCACATACCTTTTCCCTCTACACTCCTATAGTGTTCTGGCAAAGAGAACCCCTCTTGTGACAAGATTGCAGCTCCTTTATGTTGGTTCCTGCTGCTGATGGATCTCATTTATTATATGCTCAGTGTGGTTGGATAAAGTACTCAACTGTCCCCAGTGGGTGGAACTCTTTTCTCAGCATTTCCTCCAGGCACTGGGAGAGCTTACATGTGACTGAACTATCCTTATAGGTTGAGCCCCTCCCAACTGGTGACCTCATACAACATTCATCTCCTGTCCTATGGTGGAGTCCTTGGCATATCTGCAGTTCCAATCTCATCTCTCCACTACAACTCCACTTCTCAGACCAATTTAAACACCTCTCCAATAACAGGCCTCAACACTCCCCCCCCCCCGCCCCTCCATTAGGCTCCAGTGGTATTTCACCAAGTGCAGTGTTATATGATGCAGAAGTAAGCAGGAAGCTAAAACGGTGAAATCCAATGCCAATTTCTTCTTATAATCTTTAAAGCAATTCTTTTGGAGCCTCCTCTCTTTACCTCAAAGAGGAGGAACCAGTGGGTCTTCTCCTCCACAGCTCCTAATAGAGTGGGTGGTCTGGGTCTAATCACTGTTTTGTTTATATGCCACCATGGCGAAATCTTAACTTCCAATAAACAGGTGGAAATGTAAGAATCTTTTAAAGTTATGAAATGAGTTGTCCCCATTCCAGGATCAAGCCAGTGCTGTTTTAGTTCACACTGGCTATCAATATTTTTTCTTTAATGATCTTCTCTTATTTGCAAGTCTAAGAGAGTAATCTAGAAGAGCATGTTAGGAGGGAATATCGGTGTCAAAAGAACAAGACTCCACCAAATAATCTGAAAAGCAATCTGGTGGAAAATTTTGGTCATTGTGGTGATTAGTGATTGTTGATAATCACACAGGAGACCCCTGACAAGGCATAGCAGTGAAAGTAAAATCATGTCTAGAAATTAAGACTTAATTTGTTTTTAATTTTCCAGTCGTCAAGTCTCCCCTTAATACTAAACTTAGAAGAAATTCTGCTCAATCATGTGTGAGCCAGGGAAGTGCAGAAAGGGCAGAAGAGTTTAGTTATTGTGAGGCCAATTATTCTATCATGAAACTAAGACAAGTCCTTAGAATGAAGCACATAAGCCATCATGATCTTAAGAAAAAAACCAAAAAAGCAAGCTCTGCAGGTTCTACGTGGCCTCTGCTTACCTTACAGCCCCGGCTCACAGTTCTCTCTCCCCCACTTGCTGTGCTTTACACTCTCTAATCTTCCAGTTCCTCAGCTGTGCCTTCTCACCTCTGGGCCTTTGCATCTGAAGCTCCTTCTGTCCAGGACTATACTGAACTCACTCCCCTCTTCTAGCCAGTTCCTACTTATCTTTTTAAAAAGTCAGCTCCCTCTGTTAGAAAATGTCAAAGCCAACTCTGTGTCTCCTTGTTGCCCCTTACCACAATATTAATAAAATAATGAATTATGTAAATTGCTTAATTTCTGTTTCCTTTCCTAAATGAAAGACCCATTTATTCACTGATTATTCTCTTATGTCTGACACAGTGCCTTGCCTAATGGTCATTCAAAAAATGCTTGCTAAGCAAGTGAGTGAATGAATGTTTTATCTGTGTTTATATAGCTAGCACGTGTCCATTCCCACAAAATTCAGGCTCATCTCTGCTCTGATCTTTTCTAACATGAAACACTGCCTCTCACAGGAAAAAATGTTCTGAACTTGTCAGGAAATTTATTAGGTGTTTTTCTAACATTAAGATTGATACATAAAATTAAAATAAACAAAATTTAATAATAAAATTTTATTTTATTGTCAATAAGTTTACTTAAACTTATTTAATTTTAACTTATTTAATTTTAATTGATTAATAATTAAATGTGTTAAATTTATTTAAAAAAAATAACATTTTACCTTAAAACAAGAGGATAAACATCTAAAAATCTAGCATATTCTTTCCATTTAAAAATATGCTAATAATTTCAAGTAGTGTTAACATTAGATTTTTCATAATGATGAAGGTATAGGTTTTTAGTTTGTGTCAGATGAAGGGTGTGTCAGAAGAGACGTCAAAAATACACATGAAAAATCAAAACAATTTATTGTATGTTTGGACCTTGGACCTGTTATCCAACAAATAAGACTGCTTTTAGTGAAAAAATATTCTCCTGAACATATATGATTAATGAAGAGATTTGATTAAATGTTCCAAATATATTCAGATTTCTTTCACTGATTTTGTATATTTCTAAAATAATAGTAAAGTCACACGCAGTTAGGGGAAGTGAGGGATTCTATATAAAGTCCATACTTCATCGAGCTTGGCTCTGTTTGGCTTTCCTACAAACTAGATTTAAATGTCTGGTGGGTACATGGGGTGTGGTGGAGATCTTTTCACCTGCTCCCTAGTTATAAGTCAGGTCTATGTCATAGAAAGGAGACCAGATAGTGTCATATTACTATAATCTGTTTAAAAGATAGCAGCACACCAAGGGAGATAGGCAGTGGGAGCAGTAAATCTGCAGTGCAAAGAATAAGGGGGTGCATTGTCAAGAGAGAATTTAGACACAATAATAAAACCAACTGAGGGTCTGTCTGCTTTTTATTATCACCATTCATCATGTCAGTGATGAAATACTCTTTCTGCCTGCTAGAGCAGACGACCACCACCCCCATCCCCAACTTCGTATGCCAGTCTTAAAACGGATTGTTTTTCCTAGAATAGTAACAGCTTTATAGAAATTATGTATGTCCCAGTTGAAACCATCCAGAATGATTCCCTTCAGAATTAAAACTCAGTATTTTTTAAAACTACTGGGCAGGGAGATAATAGGATTCTGCCAAGAATTGAGCCAAACAGGAAAAGTAGCTATATTCTTCCTTTCCTTTCCCAGTTGTTGTTTAGAGTCCTGTTACTTGGGCCTACTTTGAGATGATTTTAATCAACTCCTCACCAATCTCTTTATCCCTGGTCATGCCCACTTTAACGCATCTCAGACATGCTGTCAAGATTTATCTTCATAAAGCACATATCTGGCTACAGCACTCACTTCTTCAAAAATCTTTACAGTCTAATTATACCTATGAGACTAAATTTCTAAAGGTCATGGATGGTGCCTGATTCATTTTTTTAATCACCACAAAACTTAGTCCATGGTTCTGATTGGAGTAGCCACTCACTATTTGCTGCCTGATTTAAAAATTCAGCCAGTAAATCTACCGCAAAATTTATATTAAATGATTGCCCTATAATAAAGCATGTTCCATTAATTTGCATCATTTATTCAACATGTTTATCAATAATCTATTATGAGTTGGGAGGCCCTTTGCTGTGTTCAATACTTTTCCATCCAAGCTCTACTTTTCCTGAGCAATTTCTACATTGAGGTTTTCTTTTTTTAACAAAAGAAACAGTAAGAAAAAAAATTTTAAATCTCTCTTAAGATCTATAAGATAAATAATTCATGTATCTTTTTTAGGCTTCAAATCTAATATCATTCATTTCAAAAAAAAGTACAATGCATGGGTCATAATCTGCTTTAGTCTATGAGTCTAAGTATGTGACAGTATATGCAAAACCATTAAGGTTGAATAATATTTAAACAAAACAAGAGGTCAGTTATTACTTCTATGTGTATTTGCAAATTTGCAATGGGTAATTTTTCAATAATTAAGTATTTGGCCATAGTTAAGAATCATGTACGTGAATGAGTGTGTGAGTCTGTGTAAGTGTGTGTGTGTGTATGAGTGTGTGTGTGGTGTTGTCAGTGTGGCATGTGTATTGTATATTGTGTAATTTCAGGTAAGAATGCAGAAAAAAGAAAAAAGAGGTGTGATCGACTCATAGAAAGAAACACGGGAACCATCAAGTTACACGTGCGTGATCTCCCTCCCTCCTCACCAGTGTTGTTGACTTTATGGCAAGAGGTTCACCCATCAGGACTCACTTATGTAAGTTTGCCATCGAAGTGCATTAATAAGATGCTATAATTTAAATAAAATCAAAAGGGCACTCAGAAGTCTTATAGCAACTCTGCCTTAGAAGAACACAGTCATTTTATGTGCAACTCCTGGGGGCAGTCTGTCTTTTTGGAACTCTTGGATTTATATAACATGAATATGCTCCTGCATGCAGAGGTACAAGTCATGTGGTCATGCCTCTGCTGCTAACCCTGATGAAGTCCGACAGCTTTGAGGTGAGAATTCCTAAAAGAATCTCCATGCAGGGCAGAAACAAATTTGCAAACAAACAAAATACTGTGATACACACACACATATATAATCTGTAATATATCTATAATACATATAATCTGTTTGGGACTCTCAGAGAAGGGATGGCATTGTCAACAGGAAATCTTAACTTCATTTGAGTCTGCGCAAAACTGACCACCTAAACTAGTACTTGTTTCCACAAGTCCCTATTCCATTTTCCCTGCTTTACTGCTTTCATAGCATTATCTCCATGTGACACCCTACAAGTTGTTAATTTGCTTATTTTGCTTGTTGCCTGTTATTTTTCCACTGGAATGTACATCCCAGGAGAGTAGGAACTTCTACTGATGTTTTTGCTTTCTCTCCAGTGTCTAGGACAGTGCTTGAATAGATCTTCATAAATATTTGTTAAATGAATACATGAAGAAATGAATGAAAAAATGAATTAATGACTACTCTCAGCTGTGTTTTGTTTTACTCTACACGGCCCAGCTTTTTGCCTTTACTAAGAATTGCTTGATGACTGTCTTTGAACATAATCAGGAAACTAACCGGTTCCTTGATTCTTGAAAAATAATAAATAAAAACACAAGGATAATATCCATAAAATACATGCTTAATGAATTTTTCTTAACAGAGGAAATAAGAGATTCTCTAACTTGTTTGCAAATTGGGCCAGATGAGGGCTTATAAGTAATTCCCAAGATACTGACAAAGGGTTGGTTTACAAACTCAAGCCTGAGGCTTGGTCAGATTGCTGTCTCTGTGTGGTTCCTCCTCCTGCAATGTCACAGACAATCTGTCTGTCATCGCAGAGCAGGTGGCCAGGCAGGACTGTGGGTGTGGATATGGTGACTATGTCAGTTGCTAACCAGGGCCTGCACTGCAGCTACAAAGAGGTGATCACTATTAAGTTACAATTTGCACTGGACAGGGGCCAAAGAGTTTACTTTACCCTATAACCAAAATCCATCTTCTTTTCACATATGCCAGATCCTTTACAGGGGACAATATGTGTTGATTAATTCATCCATGCACCATAACCTACTCTAGATGCTGAGGATTGAATGTTCAACAAGATAGACAGAGGCTCTACTGTAATAGACTGGACTTACTTGATCATATCTTATAATTTTCTTATGTATATTTGTCAGGTGAATTATAATATACACTTCTGCTTCTTAAAACACTCAAAAGGCCCTAAAACATTTGTAAGTTCTCTTAAATTTCTAGGAAAAGAACCCATTTTTACATTCTGTTAAATATCAATAGCACCAATATAGAAACTAAATTGTGCCAGATGTAAAGAGCTTTTTCATTTGTCTTTGCCACATATTAAATACTTGATCTTAGGCCAGTGGTTTTTAGCTCTGGCTGAACCTTAGAACCACCTAGAAAACTTAGAAACAAAACTAAACTAAACAGGGTCCAGATCCAACTTCTGACCAATAGGAACAGAATCTCTAAGGGTGGGGCCCAAGCTTCAGTATTTTTTTAAGACAACCCAGCTGATACATTTGTGCACCTAGGATTGGGCAAATCCCATTTTACTTTCTTTCTTAGTTTGTAAAACAGGAGTAATCATAGCTCCTCCAACTAGTTCATAAGGAAATCAAGCAGGGGGGCGGAGGGGAGGGAGAGATGGGCAAAAACCTACCTAACCGTTACAATGAACACTATCTGGGTGACAGGCACACTTTTAACCCTTACTTGAGCATTACAAAAGTGATGTTAGTAACCAAAAACATCTGTACCCCCATAATACTTTGAAATAAATAAATACAATAAAAAATAGAAGTTCTGTAGACATAAGGTAAAAAAAACCCTAAACTATAGATAGAAGATAATTTTAACATATACACAAATAATGTACCATTTATATTGATACACATGCTTAGAAATGCTAAAGCAAATCCAAAGATGGCTAAGCTTTCCATATGATGGGATAATATTTCAAAGGAAAGGGAAAATAGAGTGTAGTTTTTGAACATTACTTGCTCATGATTACTAAGGACATTTTAGGTCATAATGGATGAGTCTGAATTTTTAAAGAGATGACAGCATATAGTTTCTTTATTTCCAGACACTTCCAGTGGTAGCAGAATCAGCATCATTAAAATCATGAATTAAGGCACCCATAAGTTCAGTCTATTTCCCCTTCGGGATCTTTGTTATGACCATTCGCAAGGGCTACAGTCTGGGCATTGAGGTAACCACTAAAACATCAGCAGTTCTCAGAACAGTCTAATCAGTGACCAGCATTTGAAGATGCAGTGAAGGAGTTATATATCACAGACAATGCCTTAGAAAAGAGATTTCTTGAAAAAGCTGAAGTGCAATCTCTCAGGGACATTGCTTCATGACTGGATTGTGAGGAACAGCTGCCTGGTACAGAGCACCTCAGGGGTTCATCTTGAGTCTCTATTGATCGAGAGTCCTTGAATTAATGCTGGGGAAAGTTTGTGCAAACTTAGTGAAAAAGTTTATGCCCTACAGATAAAATCCCCTATTGGTAAAATTAATGTGACAATCAACATTTTACTCATAGTGGGTTTTGTTTAAAAATGGCTGCCGTTGAAATTCCACTCTCAGTTTGTAGTAGAGGTAAAATCAAGATGATACTCAGACATAAAGGGAAATAAATATTGTGAAGGAGCCAAGAATGTGGCACCCCCTCAAGCAGTCACTAACCACACTCTGTACTTACAAAATCAGAAAGAGCACAAGCAGCTTCTTTCATTACAGAGAGGAAAAGTACTCTTCTAATGCAGAAATGTATGTTTTCTTGGATTATTCCTTGTATAGAATTCTGCATAACAAAAATGATAGCATAGTCATTATAAATAATGAGGTAACTTGATTATATAGATTTTTAAAATTTATATGGATATCATTTTATGGAACTTTACCAATATAACAATAATATCAGTTATTGAGTAATTACTATGATCAAGAATTATGCCAAGCACCTTATATACATTTTGTCCTTCCCACAGCCCCTTGCAAGAGATTTTATGATCCATGTTTTCCAGACAAAGACACTGAGATTCAAGAGGTTAAGAAGCTTCCCCACGGTCACACAGCTAGAGCTGAGATTTCTACCCAGATATTATAACTCTGATGCCATGGTTCTTAACCAGTGTGCTATTTTTTTCTAACCCATTAATTGTTCTAGATAATGATTTTGCCATTGAGTAAAGTTGTGGGATATGGACTGGATATTTCCTTAAGGCAATAAGGGGCAGAAATGGAAAATGAGAGTGTCAGGATTTGGTACAAACCTAATCCTTTAATATAAGTTGCTCAAATGTAGAATTGCAGGCTTCTTATATCCAAAGACTGTGATAAATTCAGAGGAAGTGGCTGACCCCACAGTAATGGAGCCAGGGTAGGAAGGTTGAGACAGTGAGTCTACCGGAAAGGCTGTTTCCACTTTGTGGATTGTTGTACAGTGGCAGGGCCCATTGCTGGATGAGGTACAAGAGTGGTCAAAACAAAACCAAGAAGTAAAAGTTGAACTGCAGGAACAAGACCTTGGGGAGGAGAAACACTAGCACTTAGAAGTCAACAAAGAATCCTCACAGTCATCTCCAAAGCAAAGAACCCTGGATCCAATCAGGAGCAAAGAAAATTTAAAGGACAAAACTGGGGGCCCAGTGGTCTGTCTGAGGTTCTTAGGTATGGAAAAATGCTTAGTTTTACTAATGCTAAGCTCTCTACTTGCTGGCCAGGATGGGGGTGCCATGACACCTTAATCTTATGTAGAAATCAATATGAGACTGGCTTATAGAGGAGCAGATAGGTGAGTGGTGAAGCCTGGCAAAGCAGGAAATGAGGTGGGGGATGACTAAAACGATATTAACACACTTAAGAAGCTCCAAGTAATGAAAAAAAATAATAGTAGTACTTCTGACCTATGCAATTCAAAGTAAAAATGAGAGGACTTACAACAAAATATTGTGTTACTTTTCCCTGGGATGAAAATTATTGGGTGTTTCAGTAAAGTATCAAATATTTTAAAAAATTGTTGGTACTCCTGATCACATGTCTAATTTTTTTAAAGACCGGATAAAAAAAAAATAGGGCATAATTCACATTTACACTTTGTCTAAAAATAAGTTTGCTAAGAGATCCCCCTGAAGGTTTTCTGGGAAATAATTCATGAAAAACTGAACATCTCGAGAATATACCAAATTGTAGTGATATTCCTGTGGAGTCCCCTAAATGACTGTGTCATATTGCTTTGGTTAGATAATAATGGAGACTTGGGAGTCTGAATCCCAAGTCCAGAGGAAAGAATAGCAATTAATATAGGAGATTACAATTAGGAAATAGTATATTGCTATTGGAATATAAACCACCCCTTTCCTCCATAGAGTATTCCTTCTTTCCAAAGCCACAGTCTGCTGCAGCAACCTCACTTTTTCCTTACCTAGAGCCATAGTCTCCCATGGCCTTGTTCTGGTGATGTAGACTTTGATAATTCTTGCAATAAAAATCCAGTCATGTATGACATTAAGAAGGGAGAAAAAGGTTTGATTTGCCCTAGGGCCCTGGAACCATTATGAAAATGCCTTTAATGAGAAATGAAAGTCAAAGAAAATTAGGGGCTCAGAAATTGAGCCAAATCAAAAAGGGTGCCCAATCACTAGGCACTAGGTTGCCACTTAATGGTTCTACATAAAGAGAAGTCTATCCAACATCAGTTTTTTTTCCCTAAGAATCTAAATTAACCTAAATATCAGTCTAGATTGGAAAAGAAGAGGAATAAAGAGGACTAAGAAGTAGCCATGTCTACTTAGCTGCTGACAAGATAGACTTTGGGCATCACAGGTGTAGAGACATTTAAAGGACAGGGCTCTTGTTGCTCTGTGTCACAAACATGCTTATACTTTCAAGAAAATATGAGCTTTCAGTAAGTGGCTCATAATGGGAATAATAGGCCATACCCTTTCCATGGAATCTATTCCAATGAGATAGTAGTCCACTCACATCTTCATTTAGCTCTCTCATTCGGTCCCTTTATTTGGTTGTATCTTATTTCCTATGAGCGGAGTCTTCATTATGTTCTTTTCTAAGTGTCATTTAGAAGGCAGACACTTCTCTCCAAGCCGCTTTCACTGACTGTGAGCCAGATATCTGCCTCTCACACTCCCTTAAAGTCAGGACTCTAAGTAATTTTTGGCAGAGGACATATTCTAACAGAGAGCTGGTGACCTTCTGTGTCTCCCCACGTGTCATTCTGTTCACTCCCACTAGTCAGTACAGTCTAACAAAAAGTTTGTGCAGAGCATGACTTCCAAGAAAATTTCGCTTATAGCAAGGAAAGGAAAATGTTCTTAGGGAGGAATGATTCCTGCAAATTTACAAGACAAGAAGCGAGTGTCCATGACCACTAGATGAATGCGACAGGCTGTTGCTAATTAGAATGCAGTCTTCATTCAGAAAGCATCAAGGTCACTTGAACATTTGCTAGAGACGCAGACCCAGGGCCCTGGCCAGGTCTTATTGAGTAAGAAACTGCAATTCCAGGTGCTTAATACCCACATTCGTGTTTGAGGAGTATTGGCCTACAGCATTGGTTCTCAACCTTTGTGGGACACAGGAATCAATCAGGCAATGTAAAAACAAATTACTGATGCCTGGGTCCCACCCCCAGAGAGTCCAAGTTAATCAGTTTGGGGCGTGGCCTAATCACTGGGATTTTTAAAAGCTGCCCAGGAGATTCTGGGGTACAGCCAGGATTGAGAGTCAGTGGCATAGAGGCAGAAGAGGGCTACTTCTCCCATTCTTCTCTTTTTGTTGCAGACTCAGCCGGCGGGGTTCCTGGAGTCAGAGTCTCTCTTTTCCTAAGTCCTGACTGCTCCAGAGCTGCAATGTAAGTACTGGTGTAGGACTCCACGGAAGAACTAAACTTTGTGCCTAGTGCTCTACAGCTCCCTCCTTCCCTCGCCTCCCAGTATAGCTGCTCCTGATCCCTACACCTGAGCAAATCACACCAGTGGCCAATAGCAACTGGTGCTTCCAAAATACGAATGTGGAGCCCCTTTCGAGACCTACAACATCAGAGCCTGCATTCCCAGGTGTGTCTGATGTGCAGCCGGGTTTAGGAGCCAGTGAACTTCACAGGAGGTCTAGCCTTTCATCATGCCAAGTCATTAAGGATTTGTAAGAATGAATGAACTGTCAAGAGAGCAAGGGCCTGGTGCAGTGCTCCCTTATTAATTATGGGGAAGTGATGTATTGGCAATGATAATGCTTCTCTTGGAAAGGGCAATGAATGGTTCGTCGATTGCTGCATTAGGTCTTTCCCAACTCAACCTTAATGCTCAGCTTTTACTCCTCTCTGTAGTTTAAAAGCAGCAAGGCTTTCCCACTAAACAGCCCCTTGGTCTTTATCCCCAGGCGAGCCGCAATCTTTGAGGGAAATACCAACGCGGAATATGTTCCAGAGTTCTTGGCTGGGAAATTACGCGCCCTCCCCCCGCCCCAAATCCTTATTTGCTTGTGTCAGCATCTAGTAGCTAGCGTATTGTCGTGCATAGCTGGTATGTAGGAAAACCACGGAGTGAGGATTTGGAAAAAAAAAAAAAAAATCATTGCTATATCCCCAGATCCCTTTGCGAAAAGATAGCTTCCTTTGGCAAAAGGGTGGACAGTGGAGGAAGAACGATAGCTAGATTAACAAAGTCAGAGGTGAGAGACCGGGAGGCGAGTTGGGGTCAGGGTTCTGCCAGTGGATGAGGCGGGGAGGGTTGACCAGAAAAGTTGCAGCGCCTGTCTGCGCGTGTCCCCGATGGGCTGGGTGCGGGAGAGAGCGCTAGCGCGCGGCCGGAACGCACTGCAGGGCCGACAGCCGGGAGGAAATCGGAAACGATTCTCAGCGGCGGAGGCCGGGAGGCTGGAAGGGCTCCTCACCGGCTCGGTGCTCCCGAAAGGCGCCGGCTCTTCCCCCGCGCGATCGCCAAGGGAGCCCGGGGGGCGCGCAGGGGGCCGAGCGCGCGTGTGAGCGAGTGCAAGGCTGCGGACGCGGGCGGCGGGCGGCGAGTGTGCGCGGGAGGGAGGGGGAGCGCGCGCCGCCCGGGCCCCGGCCCTCCCAGCCTCGCGGCCTCCGCGCCTGCCTCCCGTCCGCGCGCACCGCTGCCTGCCGCCGCCGCCGCCGCCGCTCCCGCTCGCGCCGGAGCTGCACGGGAGTCCGCCCGCCGCCGCCTGCTTTGTGCTTCCCCCAGAAGATGGGAGCGACCTCTTCCTGATCCGCAGCTCTTTAAAAGGAGGGAGCGCGGTGTGTCTGCTACTAGCGTGGAGGAACGGGGGAAGAATCCATTCACAGTCCCCGAGCCAGGTAGGACCTCAGGATGGGCAAGCTGAAGGGATTTGGTCAGATACCGCGAACTATTTTCCATTTGCTGTCCCTAAGGCGGCACTTCCCTCCGCTTTGGCAAACGACCGGTCTCAATTGCGTGTGTGTTTGTGTGGTGAGTGCGCGCCTGCACATTTTTCTCGGTGTCCGCGCTTCTCCTGGAGTGAAATTGCTCGGGTTGGTGCGTCTGGGCGTGAGGGTGCCCGCCTGCCAGTGCGGGCTGCCGGAGGAAGAAAGGGCTGCCCAGGAGAGATGCTGCACCCTGCGCCGCGCTGGGCTCTGAGGATTCAGGGCGCGAAGAGCTAAGTCCACCCGGAATGCAGCGCTGCTGGGGATCCAGGCGTCCCCACCCACTGGGCTCCTCTCCGCGGTCATCCCTCCTCCCGGTAATCCCTGGGGTCTTCCCCAAGGCCACACTTGCGAGCCCCCTGTTTTCCGGCGGGCGCCGGGTGCAGGTTCAGCGTGAACTGCGGTGAGGAGGGAGGTGTGGTCAGGGCAGAGGGGACAGAGAAGGAAGAAATGTAGGGGGGAGCGGGCTGTAGGGTCCACTTCTGCGACCACTGTGCCGTGGTGTGCGTTGGGGATTCTGCACACACAGGCATCTTTCCCCGAGAGATTCGAAGGGAACTTTGCAGCTGCATTATCTGCTTCTGGAGCTTTGCTGGCTCTTGGGGAAATGGTCTGTGTTCTGAGATGTGAAGATATCCTTTCTGGATCCTCCTTAATGAAGAAGAGGGAGGTCTGATAGCTGGACAGTTGGCTAAAGAAACCAAATCCGCCCCAGGCGACGCTTTTGAAAAGACAGTATGTGGCATCCTTGATTCTTTAAATCCCCCTCCCCCATGTATTCTCTTGCTATTTGATGAATGGCTTGGGCTGGCAATTTGTATTTCCCTCTCCAGACAAAGTGACAGTGGTTGGGTTGAGAGCAGAGGGGATCAAATTTAACAAAGAATTTTTGGAAGAGGGCAATGTGCATGTCGTCCGCAGTCACTGGAAAGAAAGTCATGCTTTGCACTAGGTATCTTGTTAACCCCCTTAGCCTGGCTCCTTGAAGGCGCTCTCTACCTCTCCTGCTAGTCAGCTACTAGTGGTTGTGAATATGACAATACAAACTTTGTCCTGCTGGAGGTGTAAAGACTAAAAAGAGAAAAAAGGATATCAGTGGGAGGTGTAGTGGAAGAAGCTTTTTAAAAAATGACAGATGTGGTGAAGACAGTACAGGCGTCCTGATCATGGAGGAGTCTCTAGCTGAGTAGGTGGAGATTTCTGATCAGATCTGGTTAAAGGCATTGCTTGAGTGTCTCCAAATAGGAGCAGTTGAACATCCACAATCAGGGACTTGTGTGAAGAATTCCTAGGGGAAAGGAGGAGCAACCAAGAAGGAATTCTGAAAGTGTACCTCCCCCTCTTCATGCGCCCCCAACACACACATGGTTTCTCTTTCTCAAAGCTACTCCTGCAGCAAGTCAGGAAAGGAAGGAGGAAAATGAATCTAGATGTTTCATTCATTTCAGATAGGAAGACAAAGCCGGAAGGGGGATGATTGGTTTTAGGTTCCTCTTTCAAATCCTGTGTTACTTGGATTTAGC
This sequence comes from Cheirogaleus medius, assembly GCA_008086735.1. Taxonomy (NCBI): domain Eukaryota; kingdom Metazoa; phylum Chordata; class Mammalia; order Primates; family Cheirogaleidae; genus Cheirogaleus; species Cheirogaleus medius. The sequence goes on from VBSM01002608.1 coordinate 144,068,117, forward strand.
TCTCTGGGTTTGCTAAACTTGCTTAATTAGGAGGTTAGGCGGGTGTGAAAGCAGGAGGAAGGAAGGGAGAGCTAGCTCCATCTTTGGGGCCTTGTGAGTGAGAAGGTGGGGGAGGACCCACTTATTTCATCAAGAGGCAAGATGTGTGTTCTTAAATGGTTTTCGTCTTACAAATGCTGCCTGCTTGAAAGATTCCATTTGGATCTCAGAGCTCTTTGGCTAAGCTTTCTCCCACCTACTATAAAAGGAGCCCTATTTTTCCCCCTAAAATGGCTGTTGTCTTTTATTAAAAATGGAATGATGAATTCCTAGAAAAACAACAACAAAAAAGGACTGGGCAGAGGTAAACCATTATTCACTGTTGAGCTGAGCAGGGCTGCAAAGGATGTAACAGTGTCCATGACAATCAGACTTAATCTACTCTGTCTTGAAAGCTTATCGGGGCTGGAAGAGGAGAGTAATGAACTAAAAGAACATGAAGGCTGTGCTATCTATCTACCTACCTACTTACCTATCTATTTACTTTATTATTACTATTTAATGGTTTCCATTGTATCATTTTGGATTAAGATTAAGAAGTAGATAACCCTTTTGCTGACCATGAAGGGGAAGGGGAGGAAAGAGCATATTAGTAACAGTGCTTTAACTCCAAATAAAATTACAAAAGGAAGGTGAGGTATAGTCATTAACACCTACAGGACTATTTGCAGGAATTATGTTAATTGCTCTTTTAAGCTTACTATGTTTTGAAAAAATAAAATATATTCCAAGAGTGCTTCAGCATTTGTTAACAAGCTATATTTAACATGTTTTTTACCAGACAAAAATAGACTTTTATTTATCTTGCAAAGTAAATGCATGGCTCCTTCCCTCTTAGTACTTAATCTATTTCTTTGACAAAGTAAATGATGAGAAAAGCTCTGCAGATCTAATGAAGTTGCATTCCCTCTTTAAAAAGCAAGCCAAAGCATTCATTTAGCTCATGGATGTGGTTGTCTCAAAGTAAGTGCATTTTAACATCTGATTTTTATGTTGCGGTTTAGTGAGACAAGCCTTTTCTCCATGGTGACTTAGGCAGAGGGAGAATAGTATATAGGTAGGAAGCAGTCTGCCCTGTCAGCATGGAAATAAACAAAATCCAAACTGAAATTGAAATTAAATCTGAAAAATAAATACATAATTGGAAGAGGATTTTAGAGCACATATGCTACATGTTTTATTATTTTTTTTCAGTAGCGGTGTATGTTGGTTTCAAATAAAAATTGAATTGTCACTTTATATTAGCTAAGAATTTAGGAATCAACGTGCTGTTACTTCTCTCTTCTTTCTAGTCCTTTCATCCTGTTTTTGGCCTCCAAGGGTAAATGTCTGTTGCTAAAACATCATCGAATATCCTCCATACTTCATGGTTAGACCCTTCACCCTAACCTCCTATACCTCATAGTTAGAGGTCCTACTGCTTTGCGCACCCCTCATCATAACCTCTACCAAATAGTCTCCCCTCTGACCATATTCTACTGCTCCCTCTTGTGGCAAATATTCTCCCTGACTTCTCTAGAGTCCAGAATGCTGTCTACCATCACTTACAACTGCCTTAGCTGTCTATCATTTGGCTCTAATTCTGTGGCTAACCAAGCCAGTGGGTTGCTGAACTAGCTGTTTTCACTTTTCTCTTTGAACAAAGGGATTTCCTTCCCTCGGAGCTATAGTTGAGATTTATTGGAAGTAAATGCCGGGTGTTTTCTGATCTGTTGGGATGGACTAGATTCTGGGAATGTGAGCTTTCAGTGTCTGCCTTTGAGATTTTGATTTGGACTCAGGGATAGTCCAGTGGGGCCTCATAAGTGCAGTGGGATTATTTTCAGTTTTCTTTCTTTCTTTTCCAAAAGATCTCTCTCTCTCTTTCTCTCTCTCTCTCTCTCTCTCTCTCTTCTCTCGTTCTCTCCCTGCCTTCCTCCCTCCTGGCCTCTCATACACAAACATATATCATAAAATACATTTTGAACAACACATATTTTGAACACTTAAACTAATCAATTATTAGATTCTTAGTCATATTTGTAAATTAAACAGCTCATTTTCCAAACTGGAGACTTCTAGGGTAAATCCTTGCTGACAAGTTTTCATGAAAAGCAGTTCGGTATACAAATGAGGAGATCTGGTATCTTTTTCCAGTGTGTTGACTCAACTGGAAGGGCAGTTGTTAGCAGCTCTTGCTAGCTCAAGTGTTTTTTTGTGAGTTCTCTTTAGTGGCAACTCTGTATTGAACTCTGTTTTGTATCTGCATTTGCAGTTGTCCCGTGATCTGCCCAACCAAGAAAGAGTGTAGACAGTAACAAGACAGACAAAGGTTTAAGAGAATTACATTTTTTTTTTTTTACCTTACATGAAACTTTCTAAGCAATTTCAGGAGAAGGAGGCAAACATATGGTAGGAGAAAAGCCCTGAATGGCAGCTGAAGTGAAGAAAATATCTTTGTAGTCAAGGGCAAGTATATAATAGGCAGCAGTCTAAAAAGTGATTTGCAGATGGGCAAAACATTCCCAGGTTTAAAGCATTTATCCTTTGGCCAATATAGGATCTGAAATTCTCACTACTAGAGCCATTCATGTGAATAAAGAAATTCTATCTAGTAGTTCTAAATAAAATGCAATGATATTGCCTGGGAAAGAGTTGCCATTGCCATTGCTTCTCACAAACCATTAGCAGATGATTATTTTTGAGCTTGGATTGGTTTATCAGATCAGCTGGCGGGTATAAATCCTGAGGGCCTGGAACACAGCAAGTTGCAAAAGAAGTGAAAGAGGTTAAAGACTAGATTGCCGCCCAGTTAGTGCATTCAAAGGGCCATTCAGGTGGGGAAGCGGGAAGCATGTGAGTGCCTAGAAATGGGGCTGTTTATGGAAGCAGGTAGAGAGTAGCCAGACAGAGGCAAAGATAAATTCTCAGAACTTTTATTTCTGGGGAAGCAAAGGTAACAAAAATTTGATCCTTTCTTGAAAATTTGCCTTTTTAAGTCTTCTGAGAAATGGGCAAAATATTTTGCCTACAGTGAAGTGATAGCCTCGAAATCTTGAGTGGGTTCTACTTTGTCATTTTGGAATACGTATTCATACCTGTAACCTAGAAAATGCTAGTGTGATATCAATTTGGACAAATGGTTTCTTGTACATGCAATACATCTAGGAAAATAAATGTAAATATTAGAGTCCATTTAATTTTTAAAAAAAATACAGAAAGAGTAATCACTTTGTAGATGTTATTGCATGTGAAATTAGAATAATTCATAATTTCCTGGTTGAATCTAATAAGAGAGGAAGTCAAAATAGACAAGGCAGTGAATGATTCAGCAATTTACTTCAACCCATAATACTTATTGAGCACTCAGTGTATGCAAGGCCCTGTGCTAGGCTTTTCAGAGAATGCAGCTGATGAAGAAAAGTTATTTGACATTTATTGAGTATTCATTATGTGCCAGGGAATAATCTAGGTGCTTTGCATATGTTTTCGCATTACATGCTCCTGAGTTCCCCACAAGGAATTATCATTGTCCTGATTTAAAGATGGGGACTATGCTTCAGCTAAATAACTTGTCCAAGGATTAATAAATGATGTTTAATAAGAGACGCTGTCCAAAAGCCGTGCTCTTTGTGCACTGTTCTTGGGGATTTCGTGATCTAGAACACCTGTACTTGAAATACAGGGCTGAATGAGATAGATCACTACATTGCAACTGAGCAAAATGCTGTAGGAGTTAAAAGGAAGAGAATAGGAAGAGTTAAAAGAGAACATTGGATGTGGTTTCATGGAGGAGGAGATATTTTAATTTATTCACAAAGAGTGAAAAGGATTTTGAAAACAAGTAAGGCCTAGCCATTTTTGAAACATGTAAACCACCCCTAGCTAATGTATGACAAGGGCAACCCTGGAGCAATGTTAGGGTCATTTCCAGACTCTTCAAATCCCCTCTGTGTCCCAATCAGGACCATGCTACAAGAACTGCGGATGTGGAAAAAATGAATGATAGCATAAGCCATTGCAAAAGTGTATTTTAAAGTTGAAACCAAGATTTAGGATGAACTTCAGCAAAGGTGAGGAAATGGGGCAGACCACCTGTCAGCTTGTTCCTCCCTAAATTTGATGACTGTGTTTCCCAGACCATTGCAGGTGGTTTTTGTTTATTTGTTTAGCACCAAATGGCTCTGGTGCGTCCCCCTCCCCCCATGAGCTTCTTGAACTTCTCTAAATTCTCATTTCTTCTACTTCCCTTTGAAGCACAGGACCCAGGGCCACCCTTTTGTTTTCTCCTCTGCTCGATATATAGCATCTAGTTCTAGCAGCAGGTTTAGAGAATTAGATTGCTAACTGTACACCTCAACCTAAATTTCCTCTGCAGACTGTGTTAGAGCCCCAACTATGAGTGGCATCAGACAGAGTTTGGAGAGGTGTGCCTATCGAGTGTCTCTCAGAAGTTCCAAGTCACTCTTCCAAAATAATCTTTCAAATGATGGGGATTGCAGGCCTCCCAGAGCTGAAATTTGTGAATTGGTGTTAGGCAAAGTCGATGGTTCTTTTCCCCTGACCCTGTCTTTCTTTCCCAGGACATGCAGCTGCCAGTGGCTCTTTTTAAGAGCTTCTCTTTGTCAGTGCCCTCATTGCTAAGACCACAGCTAGCAATGGAGGAGACATTAGACTTCATCTAGTTTTTTATAAATATGCAGTGGAGTCCATATAAAATTAAATGACTTTGTAACGGCAAGATAGAAGATAGTAGAATACAGATCTCTAACTCTGAAGTCATTTCACCAAAGTCACATCTTCTTTTTTTCTTTGACTGTGTAGAAGGCCTCCAGAAACTTGTCTGTGTTTCTTGGCCTTGGGAATCCCATAATGTCTATCAAGGATTCTTTAGGATGGAAAGAGAACCATGACTTTTCTTCAAGTCTGAAGATATTGACTAACAAAATTGAAGGCCCATAGGGTTCTCAGACTAAAGATCTCTGAGGTCAGCGGGCATATTCATGATAGTTATAACATTTTTTTTTTAATTCAACAGATGGTGTATTTGACATTGTACAAGTTACTTACCTTCTCTGTGCTCACTTTCCTCATCTATTAAATGGGAATAATTATAGTAAAAAGCCTTATGGGGTTTTGTGAGGAACAATAAATTAATACTAGCAAAACATTTGGAACAGTTTCTGGCACATGAGTGCTCAGTAAGGGTTGACTTATTACCTGAGAGATGGCTAGTGAGAGAGAGCACCTTGTCCTTGCCTGTGTCCCTGTACATGAATATGCTACTTGGTTGTGTGTGTGTGTGTGTGTGTGTGGTTGTTATGGGAATGTGAAGGAAGGTAAGTACACACATAATGACATATAAAAGATCAGAAAACTGATTTTTGAATGGGGTATATTGAATATTTTTGGTTTTGTGGACCATAGGTTCTGTCAGAATTACTCAATTCTGCTGTTGTAACAAGAAAGCAGCCGTAGAAAATACATAAATGAATGGGCAAGGCTTTGTGTTCCATAAAATATTATTAATATTTATGGACACTGAACTTTGTCACATAATTTTCATGTCATGAAATGTTCCTTTTTCATTTTTTTTCAATCATTTAAAAATGTAAAAACATTTCAATTTTGTAGGCCTTATAAGGACAGGTGATGGGCTGAATTTGACCCACTGATCTCAGTTTGCCAACTCCTAATGCACAGTGTAGATCGTGAGAGTTACAAATACAAACAACATTAGTGGGCTTGGGGAATCCTAGCAATTGGTGTTAGTGTAGTGTGAAGAGAGATGACCTAGAAACTCAGAGACCTTGTTTTAGAGCCTAGCTCTGTCACTTCTGAGATGTGTGGCTTTGAAAGGTCTTTTAAATTATCAGGGCTGAGGTTTTTTTGTGGGCAAAAGGGTGGGGGCAAAGTTAGATGACTCTTAAGGGACTTCCTAGCAATGAAAGTTTTATAGGGGGAAATTTAACATTTGAGATGGATCATGGAGGACAGGTCTAAAAGCACTGGGAAGGAAAATGTGGTGCATATTTGGGTAATTTTCATGTAGCAGCTCAGCTGACTACCCACTAATAGGTTGACTAACAGTAAATGGGTAAAGATGGATAGGTCCTGTATTATGGCTGACCCTGAATGCCAAAGTGTGGGATTAGAATATCACTGATGCAAATTGTCACCAGAATTCCCCAATTTTACAGATGAGGCTGAGAGAAAGAAAGTGACTTGTCCGAGGACGTATATAACTGGTCAGTAGAGCTGAAACCAGCACTCATTTCTTTTGGCCCCTAGACCAGTAAAGCTTCCTTCCACCGCATTGACCCCAGCAGCCTGTAGAATGCAGTTAACTGCAGTTGTGTGGATCTGACCTCAGAGGGAAAAAGCCTTGTATAAATTACAGAAGCTACTTTCAGTCTTTTCCAAAGATGATCTCATACCCCAGCATCTCTAAGAAGGTAGGTCTGTGAACAATCCTATTGCAGAGAAGGGTAAGAACACTCCAACAACCTTTTGCCTGGTTTCCTGCTAAGTGTCTTTTAAATTTCAGCTCAGATGTTATTTTTTTCAGCAGAGCCTTCCCTAACACCCTATAGGGCAGGTCCTCTGTTACTTATTCTCAGAGGGCTGTGTTTTTCCTTTATAGCATTTTTCATAGTTAATAATTATGGGATATTTTGGTAATAATTTAAATTAACATCTATTGTCCGTCTTCCCAATTAGGTAATAAATGACATGAGGAGAGAGATTGTGTCTGTCTGTCTCATGGTTCTAGCCCCAAAGCCTCACACATTGCCAGATACATCACAGATATTCAGTGTTTGTTAAATGAATGAGTGAATGAATGCTCTCATTGGTCACTGATATTGATAAAAGCAATCCTTGCGTAAGCAAAGGCTTAATAGGCAGACCTCATCTTCTCTTGCTATTTAAATAATTAAATGGTTAGCATTTCTTTTTCCATAGACTTAATTTTCTCTACTTTGTTCAATGGCCTCTCTCAGGATTACCTTTGTGATAGATGAATCGCATCCATTGCAATCCTCACCTGTCACAAAAAGACAGTAATATACCAGTTTCAGCATAGTTACTAACATTAAAACCATAACATTTAACCTGATATTTAAATAATTCTTCACATACAGGTATACAGAATTGGTTTAAAGAACATATTCACTGGATACCCTATCTGGTAGAGAAACTGTATCTTTCATAAACTGTGCTCAGGAAATTGTAAAAATTTCGTGTTTTCTCATAAGCCACCAACATTCCATTTATTCCTCAAAATAATGAGATTTGACTAGCTCCTTTCTAAGCCGACTTCCATTTTAAAATTTACTGGTTCCATGTACATATACACTTTGTGTTAGAGCCGCGTCACTGAGTATATTGTCAGGAGCTTTAAAAAATTGTAGCATAGAATGTTGATGGAGGGTCACCGTTACATGAGCATCTACCAGCTTGACTTTTTTTTTTTTAATATTTCTTTTTACTTTCTACTTCTGCTCTTCTCAAGAACATCTAATTCTTTCAAGGACTGTGATTTGAGACTATTTAGGAAAATGTAAAAGACTTGCAAACCTCAAGTTGATGGGGTTCCCTCTCTTGAAAGGCTATCTACTTGAAGATGAAGCTTAATGACTCAGGGAAAAAAACTGATGAAATTTACCAGCCTCTGCTCACATGACTGGCATTTTCCTTGTTAAAAAAGAGTTTTTAAAAAAGGAAACAAATCATTCTGGATGTTCCTATCACACAACTTGCGATTGAATTCTATATTAAACATCCCAGTTACAAAGGCAGACTAGAGAGCAGAAAGAGAGAGTGCAAAGATTTACTCTTGAGTTGAAGTGAAGAGGGAGAGTAGGTGATGCCTTCTAAAGAGGCTGTAATTTAAAGAGTGCAGCTTTCCTCACCACCTAAGGCGTCCAGTTTGGGGTTCATGTTTCTGCATGTTTTCTACTGCTACTTAGGGCTTAGGTATGGAAACTGGATAGGTCTCTGAAGATGTCAGTTTATCCTGAGTCTTTGCCATCTGCCAATGTAGCGTCCTGGCAAACCTTGCCTGTTCTGCTTGGAGAAGGCAGAACTAACCTGCAGTAACATTATGAAGAAGGTACTTTCAGAAATTACTTCCAGGGCTTTAATCTTTCCTGTTGGGGCTCCTGTGATCTCCTATTAGGGTCCATCCTTGGCTGCCCTCCAGTCCCCCCTTCTCCCAGACACACACTCACTTAGGAGCTTTCTATTTTGTTCTTGCCTAAGTCCCAGTCTGTGAGGAGGGAAGCCTGTCTGACATATCATTTCACACCTACATCTTACTGATATTAGAACAGATACTGTCTTCTGATTTTTAGGTACTGCATTTCTTCAAGCACCTCATTTAGGTGCTCTGTTGCCCAGTCTGTTTGCTAAACATGCCCCATACCCTGGTGCCAGTTGTACCCTTCTACTCAGTTTTCCCCCTTATGCCTTTCTGCCCTATACTTCTCAAGGGTGCTGCATCACAATCACCTGCAGTGCTTGTTAAATTCAACTTTAGGAGTTCCTCAACTGTATATCTGATAGGGCCCAGTTAGCTGCATTTTAATGAGTTTTCTAGGTGATTCTTAGGTGAAGTGAAGTTGAAGAAGCACTGCTTTGTACCTCTATTCACATCATTTTTTCCTTCTGGAATGTCTTCCTACCCTCTCCAGCTTTTGCCGTCCTTCTTATCCTCTGCTTTTATGGAATTTTTCATATTCTTCCTTGTATTAAGGGTCATTTGAGTAACGTTACTTGGAGACTGTAAATTCATTAAGTGCAGGGAATATGTCAATCATCTTTGCAATCACCAGTGTCTGTTGTGGTGCTTTGCATATAGAGGGCATTCAATAGGTGCCTGATGAATAAAAGAAGGGTCTACTCCCTCCAGAACTAGAAATGTAGAGAGAGCTCAAATTTCTCTCTCTATACAAATTCCTCAAGGTTAAATGTCAACAGACTAGTGGGCAAAATATTTTTAGGTAGGAAATATTTTTTGGTGACCTAGATATAAAAGCACGCATATGACCTCATTCTTTTTCAGTTGGGTAAGGTCAAACATCAAACAATGGTTGCTCTTTCTCTTCAGGGTTGATGGTGAACAAATTATTACCTAAAATAGCTACCATTGTCCATCAAGAGTACCCAGAAAGATTCACATAGTACAGGGAAGATGCTCCAAGGAGGCTGTTATACTTGAAATCTCTTGGTTGCAGGACCATAGGCTGAGCAGTTTGAGGTTTCTAGAACCCTGGTTGTATTAATCCACAACCCCAGGTACATTAACCTGGGAATTAGGTAGTCTACTTGAGTATTCAGTGCCACTGTTCAAATTCTAGGAAAGTCTCTTCTATGATTCTCTAGTAATGGAAGAGATCTGTCGTCCACAAAAGGTACTCACTCCTTCACTCTGGAAATGTCCCACTAGAATAAAAGCTTCTTTGGAGACATATCTTACTTGTCTTTGTGACACAGTGTCTGGCACATATGAGTGGCTAAGAAAAGCTTGGCAGATGAGACCATGAATGAATGTGTTGTCCTCACATTTCCTTGGATCACTTACCCATTTAAAATTAAAATTAACAAAAAAAAGTCTTGACCCCAAGACAGTAAGTTTGTGAGCTACATTGAGATTCTTGAAAAAATATGGATTCATTGCCATAAGAGGAAAGTATGAACTCCCTTGTTATGGCAACATTGTATATCATTCTCCCTGGCTCCCACCCATTGTCCAGCCCCCTCTTTTATTTTAGCTTCTTTTGCTGGCTGCTAGAGTTTCTTTCTCCATTTTCTTTTCTCCTGACCAAGTGGAAAAACCTTGAGTTAATTACATGACTTTGGAGTGATTTCAGACTTCAGACTTCAGCTGATGATCCCTCAAATGGATCGTCTTTCCCTTGCTACGTGATGAATGTGAGTGTTTACAGAACTGTTACTTGAGGGAAGGGGGAGGCATAAGGCAGAAGTGAAAAACATGTAAGGTCCTTGAGATAAGGCTACTTACAAACATTCATTCAAGTAGGAAGGAAGGGCAGCATGGGAGGTAAAGTACTTAAATATGGAGCTCTTTATCCCCAAAGAACAAATATCCTTAACTATGCAGTGAAAACAAGCAAAAAGGACCTGCCATTTTGGAAATCATTATGGTGTAATGCAAAGTGCCTGGATTAAAATCCTAGTTCTGTCACTTAAGTCTGTGTGACTTCAGCCAAATTTACTTTTATGAACCATTTATTTTTCTCATTTGCAAAATAACCATTTATTTATTTCAATAATCCATCCTTGCAGTATTGTCAGAAAGGTCAGGGATGGTGAATGCAAAGTAATTAGCACCTGGGGCGAAGCAAATGCTCTGTGATTTCAGTCATTATTGCTATCCATGCCCCCAGGTGGGGCCCTGAAACCCTGCTCTGTGGCCATGGCATAACGAATCTGAGGACAAGCCTGGCTGACTTCACGTGGAGCCCACAATTATGAGAGCATCTTCCCCCTGAATTCTTCTTTATTTATTTTCTATTGGAAGACTCTCTCTTCTCCAGTTTTCTTCCTTCTACCCACATTTCTGTGTTAGCATGAATAATTAGTATATTTAAATTTAAATTCCTGGTGCTCTTTCCCTTCTATAGGGCCTTTATAATGAAGGTGATTTTTGATTGGTGTTTGATCACATGTCTTTTAATGGTACTGAAAGAAGGGGAAGATATACATCCTTGAGTGTGTCCAACGTATTAGGACCCTCTTAACAGAGCAGGTAAAATCAACAAGCCTGACCTGTGTAGGAGAACCCATACCCGGGTGCTGGGGAAGGTGACAGGTCCCCAGGTCCTCCATTTATTCTGGAGATCATTTATTCCAGCCTGAATCACATTTCCTCTCCTCCAGCTCACACTGACATTGGTTGTTCAGTCTGATCCTGACCTCTGCCCGTGTTAGGAGGCAGCCATTTCACACATAGAGCATCTTTAAGTGAAGATGTCCAGGCCCAATTCCCAGATTCTGATTCACCACCAGGTATTTGGTGAATCAGCACATGACCCTATGATAATTATTTTATTCATTCAGTAAGCATATGTTGTGTACCTTCTGTGTGCCAGGTTCTGCTCTAGGAACTGGGAATATATGAGTGAAAAAAAAAACC
>VBSM01002608.1:144079392-144112921 GCA_008086735.1 Cheirogaleus medius
AAAAAAAAAAAAAAAAGATCTAGTGGAGAATCTCTGTGTAAACAACATTTTTTCCTGAAGTCTGGTTGTGGTCTGGGTAGCCTGAGGTTGCGGGTCAGGGCAGTCATTTTCACTCTCGATGGAGTGGTCAAATGAGAGAAGTCTTCATCCTACGGCGTCATCGTTTTGTCTAGAAGCATTTGGAAGTGCTTGCCTTGGTAGTGCATAGGGATTTATGGTTGCTTTTATGTTGCCTTAGAAACAGATTAATTGCTTAGCTTTAAGGCCTTCAGTCAGCACAAATTACATAGAAAGGAATTCCAGGTCCTGATGAAGGCGAGTCAAGGAGTTCCTTGGAATAACCCCAGATGCCAATCAACAGGATGCTATTAGGCAGTTCGTCCAACACGCTGGGCTAGTGGGAATGCCAGCATATTCCTTTGCTCTGAGTCAGGTCCTCCTTGATAGTGAAAACTGGCTATCGCTTCCTGCAGGGAATAGATACTCTGCTGCCTAACTACTCTTCAGACTTCTTCTCTGTAAATGCTCTTCTTCAGCCTTTACAAAGGGAGGTTGGTAAAGATCTGCCTTGCAGACATGTGTTTTTATTCCTTGTGGCTGTGACCTCTCCCTTCCACACTGGTGGCCGAATTACTCTCAGCTGGGTATTTTTTTACCATCCTTTGTCAGTGCCATTCAGGTCTGTAATCTGTAGTGATGAAGTTGTTTGTTTCGTTTTAAAATAAACAGTGAGCAGAAGATAATTCGGGTATTCTTGACACTATGCTGCAGTCTCATTTGGGTGATGTCATGGATATTCCTAAGCGAGCACTGGCTGTAGACAAAGAGTTGATCTGAATCCACCATAAAAAGCAGTGTATCCCTTGAATCAGCAGATCAAGGCAGAATATGAGAAAGCCAGGCAGCAAACCAACATATCTGTACCTTCTCTTCTTATCTGCCTGCTTCAGTTTAATGGAAATATTTATTTAAGGGCAGATGGGGAGCGTTAAGTATTAATAGAACTTTTTGAGTCTGATGATAGAGGAAAGACCCTGAAAGAAAGGAGACAAAAGGATGAAGGTCTCACACTTAGATAATACCTATCCCACATCTTCATGAGCATTTGGAGTTGGAATTAATTTAATAATTAAGAAAAAAAGGAGACTGAAGTCCAGAGCATTCTTTCCAGTTGATTCTTGGCCAGTAAACTATATCAGTGTTTTGTGTCCACTGATTTCACGCATTATAAGGATGCCATCTTTTCAATATAATTGTGATGCTTTTAGTTGACATCGGAAGCCCTCTCCTTTTTCTCTGATAGTGATGATGGAATTTTACTGATCCATCCACCTTTATACAGCTGGTACTCTTTTGGTTAAGAACACATTGTGAGATGTGGCTTAGGGAAGGGATCAAGGGGAGGGCTTTTTCTTGGCTGACCTAAGAGATTGCCGTGACAGTGTCTGCAGGAAGAGGTTGCCAGGCAATTGCTAAAAGACCAGAGAGGGAAAAGGACAGCTGTCCTTAAGAACATGGCAGCCCACATGTTATACCACAGTTATCGATGCTTGTCTGTTTGAGTCTCTAATCTGTGAGATAAAAGCCAGGCCACTGGACACTTTCCAGTGTCCTTAGACTTTTGCTAACCAGGCCCTCGTAACCCTGCATAGAAGCCAAGAGGTTTTCCAATGGGCCAGTCCAACCCCAAGCTCAATAGTTCTCAAAGATTATTTCACACACTATCAGGGATGATACAATGAAGGGGTTTATTATATCAGTCTTGGAAACAGAAAAGGGTTTGAATCTTAGTTCAAGAGTTTACTATCTGTATGACTTTCAACGAGTACTTAACCTAAGTCTCAATTATCCCACCTTGAAAATGGACTAATTATGTCTACTATGTAGGGTTGTTGTTAGGGCACTGTGCATTGCACAACTCCACAGAGTGCTGTTCACGTAGACTAGAATGGAAATAATAACACTAGAAATTGTGTAACAGCAATTCTGGTTATTGCATTAATAAATATTAGGAATAATTGATACATATACAAAATTTAATATAGTGTCTATCACAGTGTTTACAAATGGAATCTAATGTTATTATTTTCTCAGGCAATTGACTATAATTTGCTGTTGTGTGATTTTGAAACTTGCTTCTAAGAAAGAAAAAACAAAATAGTTTTGGGTACAGAAAACACAATTTCCAAAGGCCTGGAGGTGAGAAAGTATTGTCTTGTTCAGGGAATGGAAAGAGCTCTCATATTCTGGAGCTCAGAGACCAGATCATACAAAATCTTGAACAGTCTGTTGAGTGACTTGGGCTCTCTCCTCAGGGCAATAGGCACCCCGTGAAGAGTTTTAAGGAAGTCAGAGTGTCAGATCTGCACTTTAGGAATTTCATTTTGGCTGAAATGTGCAGAATGAAATGATGATATTTGGCAGTAATTTGAAGGGAGTGGTTAATCATATCAGTCTTGGAGACAGTGTTTACTGTCTCTGTTCAGTGCTATTATTTATTACAAATATTTAACCTTTCTGATCCTTATAGGTTCCCAAGACATTTTAAGTTAATGTTCCAAGAGGATCACTATGAATGCTTCTTTCCCCTTTTTAAATGTTAGAGCTCTACTGTACCATTTGTATACCTGCCAGGCAGTGGGATCACTTATATATCAGATTTTATTATAGTAGGTAAAAGCTGGTCTCCTCCTTTCCACCGTTGCCCCTACAGTCTGAACCAGCAGAGAGATCTTTCTAAAAGGCAAATTGGATCACATCACACTCTGATCAGACCCTTCCTGTAATCCCCATCTCCTTTGCCATCAAGGCCACTGCTGTGTGGTGCCCTCAGTGCCCCCACTCGGAGCCCTTCCCAGACCCCCAACCCACCTCCCCGTGCCTGGTCTCCTCCCACATTGGTTTCTCCGCGCTTTGGGGCTATGCTGAGCACAGTTCCCATGAGGACTTTTGTACTTGCTTGGAATTCTCTTCCTTCAGATATCCATGAGACTTGATCCCTTGTTTACTTGAGGATTTTGTTTAAATGTTACCTTACCAGAGAGGCCTTCCCTAACCACCCAGTATGCATGTCATGGGTGTGAACATACTAACACACATACACACTCCCAGTTCTTTTTAGCTTGCTCCCCTCCACACACCATAACACTTTTTACCATCTGACATTTATATTTATTTGTTTGTTTCTTCTCCTTTAGAATATAAACTTGGTGAGAACAGAGACTTTGTTTTATTCACTGGTGAATTCTCAGGACCCAGAAGAGAGCTAGCAAGTCACTCTAAAATGCATATTAAGCATGCATAAATATTTTTGGGATAAATGGATGCGTAACGGAGTTGGAACTAGATCTTCCTCTATTCTTGCAACCTGGTTGAATCTCGCCTTGCTTTAAGCAGAAATCCCACAACCCACCAAAGCTCTGCCATGACTGAACAAGCAGACATACTATGAACTTCTGCATATTTGAAAATGTGCTTCTATGTTCAGTCTTTTACTTAGATTGAAAGTAAACTATCTACTGTTAACTCTCCACTGGTCTTCTTTGGTATGAGAAAAATGTCAAAGAAGCTTATTTCTCAATAGTAATGAGCTAAAAATGTCTTTAGGCTGTGGTGGGATCTCTAAGGGTCTGCCAGGGTGTGCTAGGCAGGGGGGTTCTCCTAGCCTCTGGTGTAGTTTTCAGCATAGACCATCATTAGCAAACACGAGCCAGAGTGTAGACGAACATAGGGTGGCTGTCAGCCAGCCTGAAGCTGTAAAAGCCTCTAATCCAGCTCCTCTTTGAACTTTTTCCAGGCCATCAGGCTATGTTCTGACTTGGGACCTCTTCTTATCACTGTGATATCTGATATCATAACTGGTCCCTCCTGCAAGGCCTTCCAGATGAGAGCTACCCTGACTTGGAGGAGACCTGCCTCTATTTCAATTCCCCCACCCCCTTCGCAGATTCTGGAGGCAGAGAGGATGTAAGGTCTGAGCTGAGTTTTGCTTGAGCCGGTGGGGAGGGCTACAGCAGCTCAGCCTACTGCTTTGCTTCTCGAGTGCTGCTCAGTGACTCCCTTGCCGCATCCCTGATGGCCTGCGGTCCGTCATCATGTGTATACTTTGTGGACACTGTTGTTATGCCACATGAGCTAATTTAGATGGAATTATTGGCCCTGCAGTTTTTGGTCACTTGAACCCTCTACAGAACTAATATGTGTTTTAGAATGACCACGGAAAGTATGACATTGACACCGAGTAGGGACATTTTAAGGCCAGTAAGGCTGATTTCACAGCCTGCCAGGCTCTTACCCACGATGAGGCCCAGGCCTGGTTATCTCCCCTTCCGGTGTGAATGTCCTGCATATTCTAATGCAGGCTCTGTACACAGATGTGAAGGGTTGTGCTTGAAGAACCAGATGCCCAGCTGCTAATGTATCAGGAGACCTGGGTTGGCTGAAAATTAGGAGGAAATGTGCTCTCATCAAAACATGCTTTAAAAACTAACTGTACTTAATGTGTGGAAATATTGCATGACAGCAAAATTTTTCCCCCTCTAGAACAAATACCATTGAGCTTTGATTGCAGGCAAGCTTGAAGAGTTCTCTGTGTCCAAGTGAATGTGGAACAGGACATGATTTCATGAAATACAGTGTACTCCAAAATTTAAGATAATCATCGGGCCTTGTGTTGGTAGGATTTTTTCAGAGACTGAATTTCAAAGCATCAATGTTAATAAGGTGCTTTTGGCAAAGAAACAGTTTCTGGAAGATGTTGTATTAACCAAAATTTAAAAGAAAATCTGCTTTAGCAATAAGGAGGAAATTATTTAATGCTTCAAAAGTTTTGGTTTCTTTTTCTTCTTGGCTATTAGCATGCATAAATGTGTATTTAATAAGGCAAGGCTATAATTGAACTTTCCATTTGTAATAAGTCAATTGTGTATCTTGCTCAGTGAATGGGGACTACACATAGAAAATTCACAGAGAAATTGAGTTGTAAACTTTACAAAAGATTGCTTAATTACTAGTGAAGTTTTAGAATACATTTGTAATGGTCAAATATAAACAAGTTCTTGGTAAAATTAATAAAAATAAGTAATTAGTCATGCTTTGGATGTGGCTCTAATGGTGTGATTTTTTTTCCACCCTCCACCCCCATCTTATTTTTACCAGTAGGTTGTGACAGCTGGAACTCTCATGTACAACATGCTGCGATTAAGTCTCTCACCCACCTTTTCAATGGGATTTCGTCTGTTAGTCATCGTGGCTCTCTTGTTTTCCCATGTGGAGCATATAAGTGCTGAGACAGAAATTGAAGGAGAAGGAAATGAAACCGGTGAATGTACTGGCTCATATTACTGTAAGAAAGGGGTGATTTTGCCCATTTGGGAGCCCCAAGACCCTTCTTTTGGGGACAAAATTGCTAGAGCTACTGTGTATTTTGTGGCCATGGTCTACATGTTTCTTGGAGTCTCCATCATAGCCGATCGGTTCATGTCCTCTATAGAAGTCATCACATCTCAAGAAAAAGAAATCACCATAAAGAAACCCAATGGAGAGACCACCAAGACAACCGTGAGGATCTGGAATGAGACGGTGTCTAACTTGACCTTGATGGCTCTGGGCTCTTCTGCTCCTGAGATTCTGCTTTCAGTAATTGAAGTGTGTGGCCACAACTTCACTGCAGGAGACCTTGGTCCTAGCACCATCGTAGGAAGCGCTGCTTTCAATATGTTCATCATTATCGCACTTTGTGTTTACGTGGTTCCCGATGGCGAGACAAGGAAGATCAAGCACTTGCGTGTGTTCTTTGTGACGGCAGCCTGGAGCATCTTCGCCTACACCTGGCTTTACATTATTCTGTCCGTGATCTCTCCTGGCGTTGTGGAAGTCTGGGAAGGTTTGCTTACTTTCTTCTTCTTTCCCATCTGTGTTGTGTTCGCTTGGGTGGCAGATAGGAGGCTTCTCTTTTACAAGTATGTCTACAAGAGGTATCGGGCTGGCAAGCAGAGGGGAATGATTATTGAACATGAAGGAGACAGGCCATCTTCTAAGACTGAAATTGAAATGGATGGGAAAGTGGTCAATTCTCACGTTGACAACTTCTTAGATGGCGCTCTGGTTCTGGAAGTGGATGAGAGGGACCAGGATGATGAAGAGGCTAGGCGAGAAATGGCTAGAATTCTGAAGGAACTTAAGCAGAAGCATCCAGAGAAAGAAATCGAGCAATTAATAGAATTAGCAAACTACCAAGTCCTAAGTCAGCAGCAGAAAAGTAGAGCATTTTACCGAATTCAAGCTACTCGCCTGATGACTGGAGCTGGCAACATTTTAAAGAGGCACGCAGCTGACCAAGCCAGGAAGGCTGTTAGCATGCACGAGGTCAACACAGAAGTGGCTGAAAATGACCCTGTTAGTAAGATCTTCTTTGAACAAGGGACATATCAGTGTCTGGAGAACTGTGGTACGGTGGCCCTGACCATTATCCGCAGGGGTGGTGATTTGACCAACACTGTGTTCGTTGACTTTAGAACAGAGGATGGCACTGCCAATGCTGGGTCTGATTATGAATTTACTGAAGGAACTGTGGTCTTTAAGCCTGGTGAGACCCAGAAAGAAATCAGAGTTGGCATTATTGATGATGATATCTTTGAGGAGGATGAGAATTTCCTTGTGCATCTCAGCAATGTCAAAGTGTCTTCTGAAGCTTCAGAAGATGGCATCCTGGAAGCCAATCACATTTCTACCCTTGCTTGCCTTGGATCTCCCTCCACTGCCACTGTAACTATTTTTGATGATGACCATGCAGGCATCTTTACTTTTGAGGAACCTGTGACTCATGTGAGTGAGAGCATTGGCATCATGGAGGTGAAAGTGTTGAGAACATCTGGAGCTCGAGGAAATGTTATCGTTCCCTATAAAACCATTGAAGGGACTGCCAGAGGTGGAGGGGAGGACTTTGAGGACACCTGTGGAGAGCTCGAATTCCAGAACGATGAAATTGTGTAAGTTCTTTGTGTGCATATATATGTGTATGTATGTGTGTGTGTGTGGTTGAGTGTGTTTAAGAATGCAAGGGTGTGTGTATCATTTTTTAAACTAAATGATATATAATGAATGAAGTTGTTATTATACAAGACTTTCCAAATACCAATCCTCACTTGGGTGCCATTAATCAATATGCTTTATACACAGAGATCTTCATTTGACATCAAGATTTTACTTTTACTTTTGTATGTTTTCGTATTTTAAGTACATTGTGAACCATGATGAAATGACTCTTGTGATACAATTTATCAGATCACTTAAGATGGGTTGAAGAATTTGGATTCTGTTTTGAATCACATGGTATATATACAGAAAAGGAATACATAAAACATCACAATAGGTCTCTAAGTTCATTGCTGAGTATAAACTGGGAAAGCCCAAAAAGGAAACACTTCTGAAAAGAATTTCCTGACTACCAGAGCTGGCTGAAAATATTTTTGTGGATTTTATCTGACATTGTGTTTGTGGCAATATTAGTTAAGGTTTCTGCTTCAATGCTAATGCTTAATTATGACTTAACGACCAACCCTGATTCTTCGCTTTTATGCTAACATGGGAAAAACTATACAACTGTTTTGTAGTTCCAGTCTAAACTATACAACTCTTTTGTAGGTACAGTCTGGTTTTACTTTACATGATTAAACAAACCCTTTTACCTTACTTATATAGTGATCGAGAGAGAAATAAGGTTCTGTCCAAGCATCCTAGTTGTCAGGGAGCAGGTCAGAGATAAGAAGGAGGAACAATTTACTCTTCCTATTGGTTACAACTGTGCCTATGTTGTAATATGAAGTACCCAATTGTGCAGTGATTTTTCCACAGAAAGTTGTTATTTAGAGAGCTGTTCTTCCTTCCTGGCCTAGGAGAGGGCTTTGCATTCAACTCACCAAAAGCAAACCAGAAAAACTAGAAGGAAGGAAAGAAAAGAGGAAACTATTTATAATATCTGCAGTCCAACAAAGGACATCAAAATGAATGATTATGTTTGTTGAAGCATTGGCGATTTAGAAATTTCAGGGAAAAATATTAAATACAGTTAGTTCTAAAAATGGTTAAGTCTTGTGCTAATGGCAGGTGATAGTCAAATGGCAAATACATGCTCTCTAAGTATGAAATTTCTCCTACTGAAAGTATAGGGAGCATATAATTTTTTTAAATGAAAGTCTAGGGAAACAATCTAAAAAGGGGGAGATGGGCAGAGAGAACAGATTTTCCTAAAAAGTGCCTTCCCATGCCTTTACATCTCTTTGATATTGTATTGTAGAGATGGACAGTTACTGAGTACAATATCACAACGAAAGCAAGCAAAACAGAGATTATAATATCCATCTGTGTATTGGGGGTAATGTTTTGATTAATATAAATTTTATATTGGTTCTCATGTTGTTAATATTCCACTTATTGAGATGTGTTTTCTTGGGACACTTACTTCACTGAAAGCTAGTGAGATAGTAGCAAATTAATATCTTTCATACCCAAGAAACAATTTTTCCAAAGGTCATACATTGAATGTGGTCTTGCCCAGGTTAGCACACATAAACTTTATTCCTTTGCTAAACATTCTTTCCCCTTATATTTAATAATCATTTTAGTTATGTAACCCTCCTGTATTAGGCAGCACTTATAATCCATGTAAAAGTGTACTGCATGTTATTAAAGGTGTATTTCATGTTATTAATAGAACTCAAAAGGGTAGCCCTTAAAACATCTTAAATCAATGTATTGTTTTGTTTGTTTGACAAAGGATATTTTCTCTTGAAAATTTTGTCTTGCTTTCTCTTAAGAATAATCACTCTGTACTTGTTTGTTTGAAAAGTAGCTTTCCCTATCTACTCTGCTGTCCAGGACTTTTACTAAATCTTATACATAACCTTCCTTAGGGTAGCACAATGTAGAAGAAGAAGAAAAATGATTTAAAGAAAAGATTGACAGTGATTTAATGGAATAATTTATTCTGCCAAGCTCCATTTAAAACATTCATCCTATGCAATTAAATTGATTTTACTCTTGTAAAAGAAGGAATATTGCCAAACTCCATCTTTAGAAATTTAGATTTCTTGTAAGAATTGGTGGAACTGCTGAAAATTGTTAAGAATTGGTGCCATCTCTGTATGTATGTTCTTGGGAGTATTCTAGATCAGTTACCAGTTCCTTGTTTTATAAAACTTACAGTGTTTTATTTGTTAGATTGAAATGTGACATTTTAGAAATGGCAAAGCATTTTATTTATAAGTGGAAGGAAATTATAGCCCTACATTTTTCTTCTTTCTAGAATTTTAATTTTAAAGAGTTTAGTTTTCATCTTGACCCTATAGACAAGCTTTATAGATACTTAGTAGGTCTATTCATTGTATTAATTTGTTTATGTGACTAGGACTTACCCTTAATTTAAGCACCAAGAATTCAAAGACAGTGTTTCTAGAAAAATGTATTATCCAAGATACAGAGTTATGCTGGCCTGTTTAGCAGTTTAGAAACCATTACTTTTTCCTTAGGGAATCTGTGTGTGTGTGTGTGTGTGTGTGTGTGTGTGTATGTGTGAGAGAGTGATTATCTCTAGTGCCAGGCCCATGCAGTCAGATCCAAGTAAAAGAAAGTTTGTCATCAAGCAGCAGAGTTGGATTATGTAGTCTTAACCTAACTTATCTCTAAGAATGAATTTATATCTCATCGAATTACACAGCTAATCTTGAGAGGTGACTTTCTTCAAAACCTACAATGCATACATGGTGTTGACACCATTAAACTTTATTAATACTTTGAAAAATATTTTTTTATTTGTTTAATGCTGTACACAAAGCCAGAATTTATCATTCTTTCCATCATAAAGAGATTCCTGGAAAAGCCTGGAGTTAAAAGTTATCTAATTTTAAGGAGCCATTAACCAAGGTAGAAATAGAGGCCAATCTGATTAGGGATGGAGACTAAGAGATACTACAGCTTTATTGATTCTTTGATTCCAAAAACAAGATAGATTTTGAATCTATTTTTAGTATAAAAGAAGTAATTTATTTTTAGTATAGAAGATACAAATCTTATTTTTAGTATAGATCTTATTTTTAGTATAGATCTTATTTTTATTAAAGAAGAAGTAATTTTAATTTATAATATGGGAATGTCCATACTTGTTCATTCTTATTCTTACATAAATGAGTTGAATTATTTCAACTTGACCTTTTCTAAGATCAAAATGTATTTGAGAAAAAATGTTGATAAATGATAAATGGTGCTTGTAATCTCTAATAAAGCATATTCTCAGCAAAACATTTTAAAATTACAAAGCAAAAGCCTATTAGATAAATAGAATTAACAAGCACATGTTTTAGTATAAGCTCAATCAATGACAAATACTAAACCCAAGCCAAGTAATCTTAACTTTCAACAGGGAATTCTGTCTAATGTTAATAGCTAATAAAAAATAAATGAAGAATATGCTAATTTGATTTGTGGTTTGGTAGGTGATATCTACAAATTTGAAGTGCTGTTAATGATTGTTCTTTAATGCTAGTTTAGTGGTAATAATTATTACAAAATATTGTTTGGTCTTCCAAGGTCTAACATTAGCTTAACTGTTCTGGAAAATGTTAAGGTTAATTAACTAACGTAGATACAAATAAAATTTAATTACTTAGTTATAGCCCAGTAATAATATCATTTTTGGAAGACAGTTCAAAAGATCATGAGCATTTACTATTATATATTTAAAATGCAGAGTTCATAAAACAAAATATGTAAGTTGGAAAATTTTCATAATATATTGCTTAGAAAATCAGATTACCAGGGGTTCCTGGTCACAGCATAATATATTAAACAATGGGTCTATCCAAAATTAATTTCGTTTTAACAGCTATTACATTTTAAAGTATAGTTTTAACTTCATTAAATCTAGGAAATATGATGTGGAACCCATCTCATCTCTCTGACACTCAGTGTTTATATCACATTTTCTTCTTTTTGGAAAAAGTACTAGAGGCAATAAAATTTCAGTATTATATAGGTTCTATGGGATTATTACTATATTCCAGGGAAAACAAATATTTTGGTTTTCCTATTTATATTACCCATGTTCTTTTTTTGCTGTACAGACTTCCAAGGAATAAAGACCTAGCTATAGGAGATGGTAATTCAATTCTGAGAGCAGAACACGATATGTAATACAAAAAGACAGCCAGATGTAAAAAAGTGAAACAAAGATATTAAGAAAACTTGAAGTAATCAGAACAGAAGAATAATTATGTGGGGAAATCAGAAATGAGAAATACTAGAGAATATATGGCTAGACAAGAAAGGCTATTAGCATATACTATTCTTTTTTTTGTTTTTTTTTTGAGATAGAGTCTCACTCTGTTGCTGGGGCTAGAGTGCCATGGTGTCAGCCTAGCTCATAGCAACCTCAAACTCCTGGGCTCAAGCAATCCTTCTGCCTCAGCCTCCCAAGTAGCTGGGACTACAGGCATGCGCCACCATGCCCGGCTAATTTTTTCTATATTTTAGTTGGCCAATTAATTTCTTTCTATTTTTAGTAGAGATGGGGTCTCGCTCTTGCTCAGGCTGGTTTCGAACTCCTGAGCTCAAATGATCCGCCCACCTCGGCCTCCTAGAGTGCTAGGATTACAGGAGTGAGCCACCATGCCCAGCCCATATACTATTCTTGAATCCGACATTTTTCGAGATTAACTTTACAGCAGAAGAATTCTATTTGCTACATTTAGACTATTAAAATGAAGGCTACACGATATTTTATATTGACATAAAATTTTCCTAGGTAATGTGCTAATGTAAGATACTTGGATAGAATAACTTTAACATTTTAATGGATTTGTGCTTTAGTGGATTATCTTTTCAGACCAGAATATTTATCTCTTTTTAGAGCCAAATCACATGTAGTATCATCTGCAAACCTAAATTATAACTACAAGATGTTTTTATAAATGCATATGTTTTCTGAATGCATAATGATCATAAAAATAAGACAGGGAAAGAGCCAAAAACATTTATGAGTTTTAATTCATTACTGCCAGAACCCTAAATTGATTATGTGCAGAAAGGTTATTTACCATGTCAACCAGATTGCCATATTTGCTGTTGTAGTTTCATTTTTCTAGAACTAATTAAAGTTTGAAGTTATATCATTATGTAAAGGAATTTTTTCTTAGCAAATGAAAATAGTTTAGAATCACTGAAGTGTTTAAATTATGGGCTCTTTTCTTAGTCATCATTCAAAGCCATTACATAGGAGGCTGATTGCCTTACTAGGTTAGGGGTAGAGGAAAAATTATATATCAATTAATCAGCACATACTTAATAAGCTACTGATTTGTGCCTGGCACTGGGATAATAATTATGAAGGAAATAGAAGAAATATACTCCTTATACTCTAAAATGGGAGATAATGAGATAGTGCATATAAGTACAAATATTGTTATAAAGATATTGTGTAAGCTGTAGGAGAAGCCTTAATTTTGGACAAAATATTTGCATTTGCTTTTGGAGGACAGAAGGCATAATTGGAAAGAAAAATGGGATGTGCATTTTAAGATGGAGTCATAGATTGATAAACCTCAGAGAATGGGCAATTTCAATAAATAGGATCATTATCAAAATTAATGAAAGACTCAGTGAAAGTTCATTTTGTTTCGTGGGATTTTATATCATTATGAGGGTGTCTAAATCAATCTGAGTGTGTCCCTTAAAGAATTATTGTTTTTGGAAGCCTTTTGTGGTGGATTGTATAGAAACAAAATTTAGAAGACCATTGATACTAGACAACGTAATATATTCCAAGAACTTTCTCAAATGCTTTTTATATATTTAATATTGTAACAACTCAATGAAGTAAGTGGCATTGCAGATGAAAAAACCTAAACTCAGAGAGATTAAATAATTTCTTCAAAATGTTTATCAATTATGGATCCAGGATTTGAACTCTTATCTATTTAACTTAAAAGCTTATGTGCTTGTCCTTCTGTACCACATTGCATCTTGTAGTTTCTAAAGAAAATTTAGATCTTTAGTAAAATGTTGTTAGTATTTTATTTTGCTCTTTGTGAGTTAGTCCTTAGATCTCTAGAAATAGTTTGATTTACTGTAATCCTGTAATCACTTGAGCAATTATCAGTCCATTTTGTTCTCAGATTTACTACTCTGCCACCATCTTGTAAAGTCTGAGTGGATTTTACACTTAATTGTGAAGTGGGAAGAAATGTTCTTTGCTTTTCTTTCCTGAGGGTACCAGTAACTCAGGGAAGGATATTTAATTATATGCAAGTCTTTTGAAAGGAGCAACCTTGAGGGCATAACACCTACAGTAGGATTATTGTTATTTTGCTGCTCTTGGGTTAGCTAAGGTGTGGAAAATTGCCTATTGGAAATATTGTAATATTATGGGAAGTGTCTACACTAGGTTTTCTTGCAAAATATCTTCATCATGTTCTGTCATGGATACTGAAATCTGATCATTGGAGCTTAATTCTTTGAGGTGGTACAACTATTAAGTATTAGCCTTGCAGCAGTGGAGTTGAAGTGGCTCTGGGCCAGGTGGCAGGGAAGGATGAGAACACAGCAGAATGAAAGGTGGGTCAGTGGCACCAGAGATAATGCTTATAACTGTCCTGGGAGAGTCAGCTTGGGATGTAGGGGGTGGAAGGGGCTGAGAGGGCAGGCGGGACTTTAGCTGCTAGCTTCCCACAGTGCCTTGCAGTTTCTACCCTGCTCGTGAGGAGTCCAGAGGTCCTGGGAAGGAAAGGAAAGCAAGCAGTCAACAATATGGGCAGAATTATAGGAAATCTCCTCCATTGCTTCCTCTCCTGGCTCGACACACCACCTACGTAATTCTCATCTATTTGCCAAAGGTTGAGCCAGCCAGGGCCCTTTCTTTTCACAGGCCTATACAGCTGTCTCACTATAGAGCCAGGCTAAATAAACAATTCCTTTTATTTCCTGCCTTTCTCCCGAGGACTCGGTGCTCTAGATGACATTTTCTTTCCTTCTTACAATGTCTCCACAGGGTCAGATGTGGAAATAGGCATTGTGTTCTTTGGTGACAGTTGAAGAGTTGGAGGCAAGGGGCAAAAACAGAGCCAAAAGCAGAACTTAGGTCTCTTGCCTTTCACGATGGTGCTCATGGTAATGGGGCAACCAGGGAGATTTCAGCATTGCTAGCAATCCAAATATTAACAAAAATAGCCTAGGATATTTTCCAGATATAATTTTATGCTTTCATTTTTGTTTTTTCTGCTTAGGCATGACAAATCTGGAGTTTTAGGTATTCTGAAGCTTTGTGGTGACCCTTGAAGCCAAGGCCACCTCATTTTTCCATATTAGCCTTCCTGAGATGAAGACAGACTTAGGAGGATCCCTTAACTTGGATTCCACACCCATGTTTGGGCTCTAACTCTGTCCTCTACTAGCTTTGTGCCTTTGAGCAAGTCACTTAAGTTCTGAGTCAGTTTCAGTTTTTCATCTGTAAAATGAAGATGATAGTGGTGGTGGAGGTGGTAGTAGTGATGGTGGTGGTGGCGGTGGTGACGTTTGTGGTGGTGGTGATGGTTGTGGTAGTGAGGTGGTATTGGTGACATTTGTGGTGGCAGTGGAGGAGGTGTTGGTGGTGATGGTGGTGGTGGTAGTGGTGATGGTGGTGGTGCTGATGGTTGTGTTGTTGGTGGTGATGGTGATGTTCATATTGGTGGTAGTGGTGGTGGTGATACTGATGATGGTACTAATTTTATTGAGAGCCAGGGGTCATGCTGTTTTGCTTACATTACTCATTTGACTGAATCCTCGCAACTATGTTAAGTAGGTGCTGTTATGCTCATTTGACAGATGAAGAAATCGAGGCTTAGAGATTAACTAACTTTCTCCAGATCACATAAAGGGTGGATATAGAATTCATCAGTAGGACTGCCTGACTGTAATGCCTGTGCTGTCTCATTAGGGGGTGTTTCTCCACTGGAGTTGCTTTCTTATGCAAGGAAGAGTGTGTTTGAGGCTGAAGTGTTGTGACCCTTAACTACAACACATGCTCATGCATCTCAGAAGATGAGAAAGTAGAGCAGTCATTTATCTTTTCTGGTATTCTCGAACATGAATTAACCATAGTGCACCCCCATGCCACACTCTCCATTAACCTAGAAGATCGATGATTAGCTAGTTTGAGAAGCAAAGGAATGCTAAATGCTATCATCCCTCCATGTATCTGACCTGTCCAATTATTGTCAATTTTTTTCTCTCACACAGTATTTATTTTCCCCTGTTCTTAAATTTAAAATAGAAACATCTTTATTATTAGTTTCCTGTCATTGCCTACATTAGCCCTGTAGCATTTAACTTCCTTATATGGCTGGATAATGAATTAGCTTTGCTCCATACTTAAAATAGTAGTTTCTTGGTCTGTTTTTTTTTTAAACTATGGTACCAGACAATGTATATTAATGACAACAGACAATTAGTATCAGTGGATGTTTGTTACCTTATTTCAGCACTAAGGGGAAGTTAAAAAAGTTACATTCTCTGATCCTGAAGGGGATTAATAGTAAGAATTATTGTTTAGGAGACTTTTCTAGAATAAGTGACCCTACTGGCAGTTCATCTGACACAAACCTATAATTCCGACCTCCACAGCAAATGGAATTTTTACATACATTTATAAGAGTCCAATTCCAAGTCACTCTTGCTTCCAAATTACATTCTCTCTAGGGGACAAGAACACAGGAAAAAAACTTCTATCTAAAATCAGATGACTGACCAATGATATCTTGCATATACAAAATCAGTGTTCAGGTATGGCTGTAACAAATTTGTTTTTGAGCATAGTTTTATTTTTTACCTTTTTCAGGCAAATTATTGGTTTGTTTAGAGTAATGCCAATGGCAATATGTTTATAAATATAATTAGATACAACCCTTAAAAGAAGTCTGCAACTGTTCTTCAACAAAGAACATTTCTTAAATACGCATGTACACACATACATTTATTATTTAACAAGGAAAAAGTGGGAAAGTAAAATTAAGTCCTATTTACATAGAGTTTAATTTTTAGGGCACAATAAAACAAAAAATATTCCTAAAATTACGAGGACAACTTTCCTGCTTGTACTCTAAACATTACAATCTTAACTTGAAACAGTTTTTTAAAATGAGCTATTCAGTTTAATGTGTCTTATCTGCATGTCTGGGATTTGTATATCAACTGAGTGAGAAAGAAAGAAGCGAGGTGGGGTGGAGAGAGGCAGGGGAGGAGGTGGAAGCAGGGGAGGAGGTGGCAGAAGGGAGGAGAAGGAGGAAGAGGGAGGGGGTAGGCAGAGAAAGAGGGATGAGGGAAGAAGGGAGGCAGAGGAACAGAGACAGAGACGAAGCATATACAGCCCTGATTAGATTTCAGCTATTTCTAAAATGAAGTGAAGCCTGGAATTAGTCCAGATTCTTGCTCAAGCAAACAGAAAACAGTAAGAGAGTAAGGAAATAGAAATGGGATTCACTCAAGCTGCTTCTTTATTAAAAATAGATAACAACTTTGCCCTTGAAATCAAGTGCATGTGCCTTGAGTATGTTTGAGAAGCCAGAAGTAGCTTGTGGAATCCAGTGGGGCTGGTACTCTATTTATTGATTCCTGTTTTCAGCAAATGTTCTAGAAGCACCTATCCTGTGCCAAGTCCCTTGCAGGATGCTGGGATAGCAGTGGTGATTAGGACATATCCCCTGCCACAGAGAACTTCATGCTCTGCTGGAGGAGGTAGATGTACAAATGTCCAGCCATACAACAGTGTGGATCTTTAGTCACCCCCAAAGCTTCTCTGTGCCTCCCTTGGCATCATTCTCTCTCTTGATGCCACCTAACGTGGCCCTTGCCCCTGGTGCTTAGGCTGAGAACGAATGATGATTAGCTGTCAGTGTCACTGCTGGCTCCCTCTGGCAGCATCAGCCCACTCCCTGTGCCTGCTCGTCCCCAGAAGAGAGCCACACGGCTCCCTCTCCTTCCCTGTCTCCATCCCAGATGGTTTGTGTGACAGTTTGGCTGCCCTTTCTAATGGAGACCAGAAGAGTAGAGATTGGGAAAGATTCAATTCTGATTCATTTTTCAAAGCAGTAATGAACTCAGAAGAATGTGACATAGGAAAGGTTTTGGCTTCCACTTTGTTTCTAAATCCTGTGCATTACCAAGGGAAGCATATGCCACTCACATCTGAGTCCTTTCTCTAAGTGGTGTGATTTTATTGAGCTCAAACAAATGAGGCTGTTATAGAAATTGGAACTACTTAGCCAGGATTTTGATAAGCTGGCGCTCAGTGCCTTCTGGTTCTCAGGCTCAGGTGGTCCAGCCTCTCAGGATATCCTGACATGGTCTTGAAGGAGGCCAGACAGATTACCAGGGAAAAACAGACAATCAGAGGTGGAGGGGGGTCTTGGTGAACTATTGATGATATGGAAAAAAAGAACTCTATGTGGGTGAGTTCTGGGATGCTATAAGCTGATATATTATATAAAACTGTGGGCTCCAACCCCCAGGGCTGTGGACTGGTACCAGTCCGTGGCCTAACAGGAACCGGGCCACACAGCAGGAGGTTAGCAGCGAATGGGTAAGTGAAGCTTCCTCCGTATTTACAGATGCTCCCCAAAGTTCGCATCACTGCATAAGCTCCACGTCCTGTCAGATCAGGGGTGGCATTAGATTCTCATAGTAGCACAGACCCTACTGTAAACTGTGCATGTGAGGGATCTAGGTTGCTCGCTCCTTATGAGAATCTAAAGCCTGATGATCTGGGGTGGAGCTGAGGTGGTGATGCTAGTGCTGGGGAGAGGCTGCACATACAGATTATCATTAGCTGAGAGGTTTGACTGCACAGTAAATGTAATGCACTTGAATCTTCCCAAAACCATCCCCCCTTATACCCCACCCCGGTCTGTGGAAAAATTGTCTTCCATGAAACCGGTCCCTAGTGGCAAAAAGGTTGGGGACCGCTGAAAAGTGATTTATCTAAACTACACATTGTCTAGTAGAATGTAAGAATATTAATATGATGTAATAATAATATAATAAATAAATAGAAATAGGTAAGTATAGCTATAAATATAAAACAAATAAAATGGTAAAATAAATAAAATTAAGTCCAGATATTTATCTGGCAATATCAAGAGCTGAAATATCTTGCAGAAATTGCTGTTTGAATAATTGAAATGTATGCTATAGGTTTGAATTCTTTCAAGAAAGGAACATCTTTCCTAATATTCCATCAATTCCATAGTCATAAGTTATAATATATTCTCTTAACTTAATCTGTTTTTAATTATTTGGTTATTAATTCAGTGATCGAGTCTTATATATGAGGCACTTGAGGACATTTTGAGGTGGATCTGGATCTTTGGTCCTACAGTAAAGTTTTCCAGTTCATTGAGTTTTATGACTCCATATGTTTACCTTTTATATATATATATATATGTGTGTGTGTGTGTGTGTGTGTATTTTTTTCTAGTCAAAGTATCAGTGTGCCTGACTCTAGCTATATTCATTTTAAATGTGCTGTTTCCCAAAGATGGTCATAGAATAAAAGTGAATGTTAGGTGCTAACTGTGGACACAAAGGAAATGACCTTGGGGAGTCAAATGCTTAGCACTGTCATTAGTGGATGGGCTTTGTTCTGCAGGTAACATAATGATTAAGAGCCGGGGCTTTGGGGCCATAGTAGCCTGGGTTTAAATCCTCGTTCTATCTTATAGACTGCATAAATTCAGCTCTCCTAACCTCTACATGTGTCAGTTTCACCATCTATACAATGAGGATGATAGTATCCATTTCAAAGGATTAAATCCATTTATCCAGTATCTGCCTTATAGTAAGTAATTGGTAAATGATAGTTATTGTTATGTTTCGTTACTTAACAGACAGCTCTTTACAGAAGTCTAATCTCTAGGCAAAGGGGTGGTATTGTAAAAACTATGACCCATCCTCATTAAAAAATAATATATATATATATATATATATATAGGCTTGCTGGAAATTAGGTGCAGGGTGCTTCTCCTTTTATCTTTCTTTTCTTAAATACACACACGCACTTTTGAGTCTATTCTGTGTGTGTGTGTACATGTCCTTGTTTTAGGGTAGGGACACTCAAGGCATATAGCTGTCTTCTACTAGACTAATAAGAATGATCACTACAGGGAATAATCAAAACTGTGATAAATGCTTCCCAGATTATAGCACATTGATGCAATTGTCCTGTTGGTGGAGGATAGGAGGGAAGCAAGGTATGATGTGGAGACCAGAAAGTTAGAACTAATAGGGAACATAGAATGGGTCAGAGATAAGCTTTATCCATTACCTCACACTTCACTATTTGCAAGGTTCCTGCTTCCCTATTAATACTTCATCTTCACAACAACCCTTTGAGGCATTAGCACACCAATTTGGGGCTATGGGAGTGCCACAGTGACTTATACCTAGTAGGTACTTAATAAATGGTTTTTGGGTAGATAGTAAAGAGAAAGAAGGAAGCCACAAAGATTTTTATGCATGGAAAAATGTAACTTCAAAGAATTGAGTTGTTCCAAATCACAGAGCCTACACTGGAAAGCAGGTATATTGATACCTCCCCTGGTAATCGTGACAGTACACCAAGTGGTGTAGTTGCCGGGTGTAGGACCTACCCTGTGTCTCTTTCATAGGCTATCAACACACCAACCTCAGGAGAAGCTGCCTACCTGGGTACTTGCTCTCAGTTTCCGCAAATATTTCATGATATTTATTTCTCTTATTATCCTTTTAAATTGTATTTTAATAAGTTTTCACCTGGAATAAATTGTTTGACGAGGGAAAAATTGTTGAAATTGTTGCATTTTGATTCCCCATGCTCTAGCATCTCATTACCTCTGAGAGATGCCCTGATGATGTAAATATACTCAGAAAATTCTTATACGATATATAGACTTATTCAGATTTAGCACTGGAGGGAGGGTTAAGGTTGAAATAATAGAAATAATAATATGCTATATTGAAGTAGTGGAATGTGCACTTCCATTATGACTACTATGAAATGAAATTCCTCATGTGACAATGCCAGGGTCACATTCTTACTCTTATCCGGTAATAAACTAATAAACGCATCTGTGGAACTGAGTGATTCCTTTTTGTTCAACATTAATTCTGCCTTAAAAGAAGCCGGTGACTTTAGCAACTTGCCCATGAATCCTCATTACACCTGAAATGCTATAATACTTTTATCCTTACTCTCTAAACCTGTCTTTATTCCTTACCAACTCTGATTCTTAACAACAATCTATGTTTTAATCAATCCATTAACTCAGCAAAAATCCATTAACTTTTTAATGGTGACTTGTTTTATGCCTAATCTAGAGACTTGAAGATTAAGATAGTCCCTGAATCCCAAGATTAAAATTTAGTGGGAAAAAGAAAAATAATTACAACATGAAATGATATAATTATGATGACAGAGATATATACAAAGTGCTGTGGGAGTTTAATAACTCTGTTCTACAATAGCACTAGTTTAATTTCTTTTCTTCTTTCCTTTCCTTTTACTTTTTGTTTTGCTTTGTGTGTTTTATTTTTTAAGTGATACCAGAAAAGTTTGTTACAAGTAATTAAATCCTCTTGGCAATTATAAAAATATTTGGAAATCTCATCTGATCTGTCCGAAAATGATAATCATTTTTCACAACATGACCATTCTTGATATTCCCAGTATGGAAAATTTTTCTTTACTGGAAAAATAATCCCTAAATTGACATGATTCTGTCTACATTTTTATGTGTTAGACAGAGATATCAAATATGTATTTTTATTAAGTAAAATTAAATCTTCATGCAAAAAATTTTGGTGTGTTAAAGTCCTGTTACTAAGTATTACAGCTGCTCCTTGAATGTATTGATATGATAAAATCAGGAAACATAATTCCCTATTAATAAAATACACATTCTTACACTATCTAACACTGTATATAAATCTGCGTCAGGAAGGAAAATAAAAGCACTTTTATTTTCATTTTCATTTTCATAAAAGATGAGGTTTTCTCTGTTTTTCTGTTTTATTAAGTACATTGCTTTAAATGTATTTGTTTAAAAAATATTACCTTTACATTTTTTTAGCAAAACTAATCTTAACAGTTGCCTTGGGAACCAATTAAACTTTGTATTGGACTGAATCTTAAGAAACATATCTTATGTTTTTTCTTAGTTTAGTTTAAAAGTCTCAATGATGTCTTGTGGGCCAACCTTCCCAAAGTTCTTGATCTTCTTTGGCATTAAAATCTGCCATATTCAAGTCAGTAACAAGACTCAGAGCTGCGAGAACCCTCTTTATGTAATCTTCAAAATGGAATCAAATATCAAAGGCCTAAGAAATTTTAAGTGCTGATTTAAGAGACCTCTGTACTTTGTCTCTTGAGAGAGAAGTTGGTAAATTATAATTTTTATTTTTGGTCCTTCACTTTTTTATCTACTTTTTTTTCTGCTTAGGGAAAAGCTAGAGTTTGATGACTTTTCTCCCTGCCAAGAGGCTCACAAGCACTAACATACATAAAGAATAAAGCCAGGAGACAGAATGGAATGCAGAAGGAAGCAAATGTTTGGGAGTCAGGAGTTCCCAGATCTAAATTGTCTCCTCAAACCACTGATCTGGTTCGTCTGCTCCTATTTGGACCAGCGGCTTTTGGCAAGTCATTTCATGTCTCTGAACTTCCGTTAGCTTGATAGTAAAATCAAGGCATCGAAGTAAATGGCCTATGGGTTTTCTTCCATCTAAAAAACATTTGCTCTCCTAAGAGAAAGCATAAAAAAAGATGACATAACACTGAATATGATTTTCAGTTGAATATGAAGAAACTTTGTATTTCTTTTTGTTTTCTACATTACTACATGCCTTGGTTTTCTTTATGTAGTTATTTGTCAAAAGGAGACATCGAAAGATAACAAATAATATAAAAACCAAATAAGAGAAGCTTAAATCCTTGTTTCTTAGTGAGTCTTGATAAGTTATGGGCTTGCAGAATTATTTATGTTCACTGGATTGATCTGCTAAAGTCAATTTTGTCAAATTTATTTCAGTGTCTTATATAAATTGACATTTCTGTCACAGTGTATTTAGGATAACAATATAATTTATTGTTCAAATCAGAACACTTGTGAGTGAAAGGGGCACTATTAATAATTATGCAGGTGCAATATTAGAAAGTGTGGCATAGTCACCTTAATTTGAGCTTGCTGTCTCAGAAAAGTAGAGTGATTGCTTTTCTATTGAAAACACTTATAATAAGAGATAAATAGTCATCAGAAATGAAAGGCTTTGCATTTGTTTTTTCTGTTTGTTTGTTATACCTGCTAACATCCTATCCTTTTTTATTGTTGTTGTTGTTGTTAAATGAGACTTTTTAAAAATCATCTTAATACAATTTGGCTAGTAAACGTGTGCTGGAATACAGACAGATATGGGAAATTAATTAGATAAGTGGCAGTGGAAGAGGGAATCCATTATGCCTAAACCACAACTCAAATGGTTTGCTAGTCAAACCACATTGGCAGTATTCTTTTCCTTTTTTGTCTTCATATGGATTAAAACAATTGATTTTTCTTCTGTGTCTTCAGGGAAATTGTAGAGTTGCAGCTGAAGTAGATCTGTGGAATTGTGGGTATAATGTTACCCCTACAACACTCAGAAAAGTTACCAATTATGTCTCTTTTTTTAAATAAGAAAATAGCTGAAGTTTCTTCTGACTCTAAAAGACAATTATTCAATAGAATCATACACTCCTGAGAGCCTTTGACCTTGTCTTACCTTATGTTACTCTTAGACTTGGTTGTCCATGCCTAGAAAGATGCTTGGTGCATTTCTAAGCTGCTGTGCCTCTTAGGATATCCTTCTTTATGCATTCCATAGACACACTTCAGGGCCCTGTCCTTCACTACTCTTTCATTCCCTTTTAAAACAAGTATCTGAGCCATATCTTCTGTGCTCTTTGATATTCAGATGACATGCATCTGTCTGTGTTCCTTTTTTCCCCAATATTGCCATCCGCACAGGGTTTTTCTCCAATTGATACCTATTGTCTTATTATAAATATGCATCATTGTCTTTATTTAACCAATTATATTTATTTCAGGATGGCTATGTAGGAGTAGAAAGAACAATATTGATCTGTAGGCATAAGCCAATTCAATTCAAACCAAGTTAGCTCTATGTTATTATTGTTATATGTTATTATAACATAGCTATATGTTATTATTTTCCATAATAAATATATTAACCTAGCATAAAGATATGACAAATTAAGCTTATTTATTGATTTTAAATAAGGGAAGATATACTGCAATAGTACATGAGCAATGAATAAGCAAGCCTCCAAGAGACTGAAACAAGTCCTCATTTAAATGTGAATATGGATGGAACAGAAAACTAATTACAGAATTAAATATTCTAATTAATTAAATGATAGGTGATGATAGTCAAGGCAAGAACAATCTAGAATTTAGCACAAAGAAAAATTAGTCATGCAAGTACAGAAGTGAAATCATTAGACCTGAAAATATTCTTAAATAAAATAATTTCTGAGAGCTTTAACTGACTACAAGTTCAATGGTACTCAGCAAAATGTACAGACAACACTATGTACTGGTTCCAGTATGCTAAGCACAGATCAGACACACTGTCACATTAAAACACACTTGTTACTAAATCTCATGAGAGACCTTATACTTGGATGCTGATGTGTAAAGATGTTTGCTTCCCCACAGTCTATGTTTCTCAGTGGAGAAGCTCAACAGTTCCCAGAGTTTTGGTCTCGACATAAGATATTTTTTCTAGCAAAATGACAAAAAATAAGAAACAGCAAAAAAATGCAGTTTCACTCAGTAGTAGTTCTGCAATCACTTTGATTTGTGTTTCACTGTATAAAATACTTGAAGGGCTTGAGCAATATTTTTATATTAGAGAAATCAACATAGTAACTTTCTGTTTCTAAATTGTTCATACAATTAAGGTGCCATTTAAATGTTAGCTTATTTCTCTTGCATAATTCTCACAATTTTTTTTCAGTTGGTATAAAAAATGATACTCAAGAAATGAATTTTCTTAGCAGCTGTTAGGTGGCAAATCAGTTTGTATTGTTATACCTAGTGAAACATCTTGTCATGTGCTTGCAGTGTGTAAAATCATAGTTCATGAGAATATATGCGACTTCTATATATATGTTATAATCTTATCTACTTGTCCAGGGATCAGTAAATATAAAAATTTGCTTTATGAACAAAGAAGTTTGAATGAAAATAACAACAAAAAAGAAGTTTGAATGAAACTTCTTGACACATATTATACCTTTGTAGGACTTTGAGTTCCTACTTAAAGGACAATAATTTGTATCATACTGTGCAGTGATATAATAAGGTCTCAAGCTACAGGATGTAAGTGTTTTCACTTGGATTTAAAATGAGACACATAGTATTTGGAAAGGAAAAAACAAATAAAGAATGTTAAGCAGACCAATGTTACTAACTTCTGAATTCTTGCTAAGTTTTTCTTTGTTAAGAAAAAATGGATCTGCTTGTAAAGATTCTCAAAACAGATAATTTTAAAAATCAATAATAATCAGAAAAAAATGCCTAGATTAGACTCTAACATTTCAGAGCAAATTTAATTGTAATCGGTAATAATAGTATTCATCACTAGTTTTCAACCATAGTAAAATTATGTTTGTGTCTTCCTAGTTGAGCCTATCATGGTAATACTCTAAATTTTTGTTATAGTGACTTATGCCTTTGCAATTTTAGCAGCTGTGGTTTTATGAATATAATATTAACCAGTGAATTTAGCAGGAAGTTCTGAAACCAATAAAATTACCTGTACTGTCTTTGCTCTCTGCAGGCAGTAGTACCTAAGACACGTATTTTACCAAAGAAACAATCTGAATCTCTTTACTCTTAAAGTAGTGCTTCATTCCTTTCGTCAAGAATCAGTTTCAATTAAAAGTGCACACCCCCTTCAAGGCAGTGTTAAAATTATGGCAATGAACACTATAACTAATAATGCCCAGCTTTAATCCAGTGTCTGATACACTGTAAATAGTTGCAAATTGATGATTACAAAGTAGATGTAATATCCCTCTATGTAAAACAGCTTTTGTGTTCTCAGGATTAAGAAGTTTCTGAAAACTAGTTATGTATAAGGTAAATTAGGTACACTTAATAAACCATCAGATTCACAGACCATCTCACCAACAAGGTTATAAAATTCTATAGAAATGGGCACAATTGTGCATGATCACTTTCTCCATGAGATTAATAGATTCTGACATATCACTAAGCAACCTATGTAATATGAACAGAATAGCATGGCCACGAAGAATATAAGTTCTGGAATCAGATTATCTGGTTCAAAACCCAGCTCGAATATTTACTTGGAAGGTGATATTGGGCTAGTTATTTAACATCTCTTTGCCCCAGTTTCCTGATGTAACAACAGGATAAATAGTTCTATATTAATGATATTTATAAAGAGAGGTAAATGAGATATTTATTATATGTGAAAAGGTTAGAACCATGCCTGATACACAGTAAAAATTCAATCCATTTTGTCTTTTGTTAAATTACTGATTTTGAAATAACATAGATGTCTGTATAAAGGTGGAATATCCCATATTAAATATTTTTAAAAGATAAGGAGAAAATTATAATTAATCTCACAAACCAGAGATGGTTAGCTCTTACATTTTAGTGTGTAGAGGTATGATCTTTGTTTCACTATTGCTTTTGCTGTGTAGGTCTGTGTGAAAAGTATTCATTATGTCAATACAGTTCTTTAAAGTAAAATCTTAATATCTGAATATGACTTCATTACATGAATACAATTTATTTAATGAGGCCCCTATTGTTTTGATATTTTGATTTTTTTAACATATTTACACATAAATAATGTCATAGTAAACGTTTTTTCAGAAAGCAAAAAAATTTTGGTTTACATCTTAGATTAATTCCTTAGGCTAAATTCTTAAATTGTAACACATGGACCAAAATATATAGACATGTTTAGGCTTTTAATAACTTTCACAAAGCTCTTTTAAGAGAATCTGTACCAATTTACATTCATAATGTCTGCATATAATTTTCTAATGAGATTGTCTGTTTGTTAGAAAACCTTACCAGTGCTTACATATGGAAGTACTTCTTTAAGATTTTTCTGCTAGTATTTATTGAGTATATACTATGTGCAAAATGTTGTGACAGCTATTATTATACTTTAAATCTGTTACCTTGAAGTGTTTCTGGATTCCAGTAAGAACTATTACTGTTCAAAACTCTTCTTAAAATGGTCTTTTGAAATTGTCTTCAGAGCCATAGATACTTATTTTTTAAAATTTTATATGGCATTATCTTGCCTGATCATTCATTTCATTCAAAAGTCTTAACACCACACAAGTTTATACTGGTCCCCAAACAAATGCAATCTCAAAATAATTTATTATTTTTCAAAATCATTTACCAAGCTTGCAACTGTATTACAGTATTGTATAAAGGGTACATTCTTGGGGTAGAAAAACCTCATAAGGAATCCCATTTGCTGGCTTTATAGGCATGGCTAATTTAGGTCTGTGTTCCTAAACTTGATATCTATATGAGGTAATACCTACACAATTAGTTAGATTTAACTATTTCATAATATATATATGTACTTCAAAACATCATGTTGTACATGGTAAATGCATATAATTTTATGTGTGAATTTTAATAAATAACTAAATTAAAAAAATAAGAATTATAATGATGACTATACTTTTATAGTAAGAAAATTTCACAGTTTGTTTTGCCCACTGCAATATGTGCAAATAGGTATCTGACAGTTTTCTTCTTTCTGTTAATACTCGTATATATTAAACTATAGGTAGACTATCTGGGCCTCTTTTACTAGGCACCATATAAAAACTTATAACGCAAACCAATTAAAAATACTTTTAGTGTGATCCCTACTATTGGATGTTATTTTCCTCCTAATTCAGTCAGTAACAGGTCAAATTGAAAGATTTTGCAGTTATTTTTGTATGTCTGGACAATTTAGTATTCTCATGGCTTGATTTTTTTTATTACATCCTTTCATTGCCCTCAGAGGGGTACTATAATAATCTAAAAAACAATCTCAAAGGTTTATTGCCTAAAACTTTAGTAAAAAGAGGCATGTGTTCTAATCCTTTGCCTCATGATTTATTGAAAAGTTAAACCAGAAAGTTTTTACCTAATAGATTTTCTCTAGTATTTGCTTCCAGCATTTGCCTCTTTTCCTTTTTTCTACATCCTTCCTTTTTCCCTCTCCCTTCTTCTTTTCCTCTGCTCACTCTTAATCCATGGTTGCTCCTATTCACTAGGCTATTTTTAAATAGCTCACAGAATTCTGTTTTTGGTGGTGTAGGGGTGGCAGATACAGATTAGCAGCATTGAGAAGTTAGCAGATTAATTGCATCGTTAACAGGCAGTTGTGAAATTGAAGAAGGGGGACCACATACATAGGACTACATTCTCACTGTCGCTTCTGCGTTTTAGATGCATGATGGTGGGCGACACAGTGCTGGAATACATGATTTCTACTATGTTTCTGAGCAAGATGATTTCTTTCATAATTATTTCCAAAAATCTGAGTATGTCATTACTCTTATTCCTTTCCACTCTCCAACCTCATTCTGTGCCACCACCTCCAACTCTTTTCTATTTGGCAAGCTAAACCGTAGATGGAGGTTGTGCTGTGAGAAGTAAAGTATTCCAAGTAGATGACTACATACTTGCTCCTGATAAGCAGAAGCACTGATGTGGTGTGTTCTGTGCATGTTTCTGAAGATTTGTGAATTTACAAATCGTTGGGCCAGCAGCTTGCTCTGGACAATTCTGAAGTAGGAAGTTCTTGACAAAGAGCCTAAGAATCCATTATCTTTCGGCTATAACGCAGGGCAGAAACCCTGATTTCTCTGTTGGCTCCAAGTATATTTCTGGAGTCTGAATCTGCAGATTTGTTTTCCCAATAGAGAAAAAATTAGAATATACCCCAGTAACAAAATATGATTAGAAACTTACAGGGTGTATTTTAGTCGACTAATAGGTTCTTTCAAGTAAGTACCAGAAACTTTCCAATGTTTCAGGGAACTTTATTCTCTCTGAGGAAAGTACCTTGCATTCTTGGCTTTTGGTCTCAAAACTACAAATGACTATAGAAAAACAACATTTTACAGGCCTTTCTTGGATTGATAAATTTGTAATAATATCAAAATTAATGTTTAAATATAATCATTGACTCTGATTTAAAGCATGTTATATAATTGTAATATTTTTTCTTTCCTGTATAGTTGCAGTAATTTCCTAAGATTCTTTCTATTTGTTCCTTTTTTATGATTATTATGGCTATAAATTATTTCCCATTATAATGCCTTTTAACTCAAGACTACAGTTAAAATTTGCTCCAATGCTGTATCTTTCAGCATAGCAGAATTGGTCAAGTCCAAGGGATCAGTAATTCGTATCGCTAAACTTTGATCAAACTCATGAATTCTAAATATCTAACTAGGGCACCTCCAAAATACATGCCTTTGGTGCTGTCTTACCACTATTGTAAGTGTGTAGAAGCTTATTAATTAGAAGCTATGTCATTGTAGCTTCAGTTCCCCCAGTTGGGCCACTTACTTGTCACTCCCATATGTCCCAAAGCTATCCTAATTACTGTCTCCCTTTACCGTCTCCCTTTACCCAGATTCAGGCAGTTGAACTGTGTTTTACTGTGTCTCTTGTGTAATGCCAGAATCCCAAAGTGCTAGCATTTCTTGTGGTTTTAGAAGGCAAATGTAGAAAGTAAAACAGGAGAAAATCTCTCCAGTTAGTGCTTCCAAATTGACCTTTGTTCCTGTCATAGAGGCGAGCTGCAGCAATTAAAATATCCACAGTCTAAAATAAAATGTTGATAAATTAAGGCTGGGAGGGTTATCTAAATATGTGCATATCTTACAGAGAGCATCATAAAATAATGACTTTTGAGAGTATGAGTTTACACTGGATGTGATCTGGTTCAACTCCAAAGAAACTTTTGGCAAAAATGTATTGGACAATATTTGGTGCCTCAAACTATGTTAGGATTTGAGCGACAGGGAGGAAAGTGATAGAAAGGAACTGTAAATGGCTGAAGAAAATATGGGCCTTTCCATGGCCAAACTCACAGTTTAGTATGATAGAAGATTATTACATTGTTATGGAGATAACATATTTGTGACTTTATTACTTATGGAATATGGTCTTTGGTGCCTGACGTGGTTGTATTTGAGTGACTGCATTTGTGCGTGAATACGTGAATAAATACAAACTGGGTAGTAATTACAATCACCAGTGAAGACTCACAGCCCAGAAAAGCCACTTCAGAAGAGACTGAACACAAGCCTGGCTCCTTGTGAAGAGAGTTGGCCGGAAAAGCAAAGTGCGCCTCTTCTTGACCATCCCTTTTGCCTGAAGGGACCCTGGAAGAGAAGGTCAGTGATTCCAAAGATACTCATTGACTGCATACCAGGAAGTTGGGAACATGGACTAAAAAAAAGATCCTGAAGGCCTTTGTTCAAAGAAACTGACAGTTTATGCAGGCAAACAGATCAAAACACAGTATGCTGTGGGGGCTCCAATGACAGAGTGATAATATTCTCTCAGGGCAGAGGACCTGTAGGTGTGGGAGGAGAAGACTTCGCTTAGGGAAAGGATTCAAAATTCATAAAATAAAAATGGAAAAATAGGTACAACCAAAATGCAGGGAGACAGAAATCTACCCAGAAAGAAGAAACCGTTGAAATTTGAAGAAGTGGAGGAACCAAAGATAGCATCTACTTAAACATCTCATTTCAGAGATAAAGAACCAGTCTATGAGAAATCTGGTGAGTGACTTATTGACATCACATAGTTAGGAAGGGGAAGAACTGGGCCTAAACCCACTGAGCCTAATCCTCAATCCACTCCTTGTATTGTCATCATGAAGTAAGAAAACCACGTGGAAGAAATTTGGAGAACACAACACAGAGAGGATTGTCTTGTTTCTGTATTACGTATACGCAGTAGGCATATGACATAGATCTGGGGAATGTGTATTATATATAACTGTTTAAACCCCAGGTGGTATGTGTGATAAGTTAGGTCCTTCTGCAGATGTCTCTGCGCTTCAGAGAAGTGACCCACAAAGTGCTTTGGCTTGAAACTAACAAGCTGGCAATGGTTAGATTATAGGCTTGGCTAAAAATGCAGAACTGTGTTGCTGTCTTTGCAGCCAGATCCTTAGCATTTCACACACAGCATTGAGTAGTAGAGAGCCTTGGCTTCCCAGAGCTCCACCTTACTGATCCTCTCAGTCTAGGTAGACATTCCCCTCCTCTAGCTTACTAACATACCATTCGTACTCAGACCTCACCCCAGACAGTGTGTCAGCATTCTTTCCTATCCTCACCTGTCTGACAGTGAAAAGTTGTAGACACTGATAGCTCTACAACCCATTTAGAAGTTTCTACATTCTCTGTCTGGCATTTATATATCCAGTGTTCTATTAAAATTGCCTGGGGGACATTATAGCATCTTGGAAAAATAACTATGCATTCATGAAGTATTAGAAAGTCCAGGAATCTGCAAAGATCCAAGAACAGTGATATTTTCTATTATTTTTACATTGCCTATCAAGAAGAAAATGCTCTACAGGGAGATCATATTTAGCATAATCTCTGGCTTATATGTATAAGTTTTTGAGGTAATGCAGAATTTAAAAACCAGAGCCTCTGTGTGTGTATGTGCATGTGTGTGTGTGTTCATTTGAGTATGTGCATATTTTGTAAAGGTAACTAACAACAGATGAATTCAATATTAACTGCATTTTTCCTATGCAGTTGGAAAAAATTTAGAAGCTCAGTGTTATAGAAAGAGGATGATGTATGTATAGCATAAAGTGATGAAAGACGTATTATATAAAATGATTTTATCAAGATTTAATAGTCTTTGAAGACTCAGCTAACAGATTTTTCAAACTCACGCTAATCGTTTTCAAGGAACAGGCAAATTGATGGAAATGTAAATTAGATTTCAGGTCAAAGCTTGTTAATACAATCAGAGTAATTTACAGCCTGAGTGTGCATGGATTGACCAGAGTAGGAGGAAAAGGAAAGAAGGAATAGACAAGGAAGAAATTAAACACCTGTTAGCTCAAGTATAAACAATGCATTTCATTAAAATCATTACAGATTGAGATAGTTGAAGAATTACCTCATCCTTCCCATCATAACATTTCTAAAAAAAGAAACACCCAAACCAACCATAAACCATCATGCAAGTGATGCAGTGCAAAAGTAAAAAGGTGAAGCACCTTCTTTTTGTTGGAAATTGGAAGATGGACTGGGGCATAGGATCTCCAAAGAATTCTAGTTAGTAGAATGTGTTTGAAAAGTAGGCAACTATTACATCATGACACATTCGTTGTATTTTAAAGAAAATCTCTTAAAAACTACCATTTACAAGTATAGAAACATTCATGCCCTTTTCTTAAGCAATGTATATTTAAGATATTCCTTGAAGTTGGTCCACAATGTTTCCCATATTTATTTTAATTTTTCATGCAGAAATTGCTTTAGCAACCGTAGGTATACAGCCTCGCTTAACTCTAAGCCACTAATGCTGCCCCAGCATTTCCTCCAGCCCGTAACAAGGATGGAATTCATTTATGCTCTGAAATTTGGCATTCTGTCCAATAATTGGGGTATTTCTTATGGAAATTGGGAAGCATGTTTCCCTGGCACTTTTCCCATTCTGCCTTATGAGAACTACTTCATTTACATCATTGACTCCAATCCTCTGTTGAAATGAGTTACTTCCTATGGGGCTGGGGACAAAAGGGGGAGCAGCATGGACTTGCTCATGCTTCAGTAAATTACAGACTTTTCATGGGATTATAAATCCACTTCTGGATGCAAGTATTTGATCGAGATAATTGCTGTCATACACAAGATTTCATTGGATTTGAAAAAAGGAAAAATTAGTCTTTTTCAATTGCTGGGGTATAACTTGTCTATAAAACAAAAAATCACCATGGCATCTTACTTTTCAGCATTCATTAGAACAGCATTGGGACCCTTTTTGGACAGGCCGTTTAGTTGTTCAGCAACTAGCTTTCTGGTTAATTATGCATTTTGAGCTAGGAAACAATGGATTTGTGCCAGCTTGAAACTGCCAAAATACTTTAGTTCTACTTTCAGATCATGAAAATGCAAGAAATGTCACCCAAAGTCAGATCAATGGTCCTTAGAGCCCATATTCTGTCTTTTAATGAATACAGGACATGGAAGACCAGGGAGGATATGCTGATTCATTAATTCAGCTAAATATTTCTTGGATTTTGTTTCCTCAACATGCACAAACTTTTGGGATAATGAATTTTTGCAAATTTTATAGCTGTTCCATAAAATCATATATGTAACTATATTCTTTTCAAATCACCATATCTGTAGCAAAAAAAGGTATCTCCATAATTCCTGAAGGCATCAGCAAAAGCAATGCATTACAGAGGAAGTGTAGAATTGAACTTAGTGTTTGCAAGTGAGAATAAAAATAGTCCAAAGTTTGGCAATCATAGGCATACACAACCAGAGAAAAAAGATTTGTTGTCAGATATGTATACATAAAAGCCTTTATTTCACTAATGATTTATAAGTGAGAAAACTATAAAGAAATATATTAAAATTCATAGATGTACTTTAACTTGATAGTCTAAGGTTCATAGTCTCTATTAGATACTAGTGCATCTTCAAACCTATAATAATCTCAAATTTATGAAAAACTACATTTAAAAATAATCCAGTGAAATAGTGACACCTAATATTCAGAAACAACAAAATCTTTTCATTTATTTCCTTTAGGGCACATATGGCACTGCCAGAGGTTTATTTTTAATTCATAGCTATATTTTCATGCTCTTGTCTTCAGAGACAATGCTATTATTATTCATTATTACATATTTGTTTTGAGTGCCAGAGTGCTTTCTATGAATAGGTTCTGTATTTTTTTGAATCTCCCACAGTAAATGTTCTCTTACTAGTCCAAAGCTAATGTTGAATTTCAA
The DNA here is from genome assembly GCA_008086735.1 of Cheirogaleus medius. Taxonomy (NCBI): domain Eukaryota; kingdom Metazoa; phylum Chordata; class Mammalia; order Primates; family Cheirogaleidae; genus Cheirogaleus; species Cheirogaleus medius. Next base: position 144,112,522 of record VBSM01002608.1, read on the forward strand.
GTTGACTGTGTATGAACACAGAGGCATGACACAGAGAGGGAATTATAATTGAAAGGTTTTCCAGATACTGAAAAGGCTGCAGACTGCCTATAATACTGAAGGAGTCAGATGGTCAAGGAGTTGAATTAAAAGGTTCCAGTGAATTTACTCCTATTGGGAAAGTGAGAGCAAAAACGTAAACTCTCGCATTGTGGTCAATAGTCTCTTTCACAGTATGGAAAACTGCCTTAATGGACAAAGTTGTTGGCTCTTGTTTCCTGGGGGCACCTGGGGTGGGGGGAAGTGGGGCAGGGAGAAGGGAATGGAGAGTGGAGGCTGGGACTCTTGAAAGGGGAGACATTAAGAAGGATCAACACCTAAGTGGACATATAGGAATAACATTTATTGGGTGTCAGGCAGG
>VBSM01002608.1:144113021-144137767 GCA_008086735.1 Cheirogaleus medius
TCAGGCTGGTTTTGAACTCTTGGCCTCAAGCAATCCTCCCACCTCAGCCTCCCAAAGTGCTAAGATTACAGGATTGAGCCGCTGCTCCTGGTCCCAAAATTCCTTTTAAAAAGATGGGCCCTATAAATGAAGGATCTTTATTTAGAGATAGCGCTTAGAATTAAAGTATACTGAAAGGTAAGAATTATCATAAATCCACAAGTACAGTGTTTGACAATAGATTCTTCTGAGAGGAGGGCTGGGCTCTAAGAAGGGAATGACATGAGATCCACCAAGAGGAAAGAAGACCCATGAGGAGAAGCTGGGTGTGGGACATTTGGTCCAAAACTCACCTTGGCTGAGGGGTTTGCTTTTTAGGAGCCTGGTATTTGTGATGAAACAATTTCTGAGTAAATTGATACTTTAATTACTTTAGCTTGTTTTTCAATAAAATATTCTCCCCGTTCCCTGGTGTTCTACTCAGAAAAAAATTTCTTTCTCCCTCTGACTTTCTCTCTGGCCAAACTGACAAAGTTAGTAGGTGCTCAGTGAAAATTTGGTTTTCCCTAGATGCTCTCTTTTAAAAGAGTGTTTCTCTGATCCTCAGGTGCTTCCTACTGAATAAAACAACACCTTTCCACTCAAAAAACCCAAACGAACAAACTATATATAGCTTAAAGTATGTATACAGTGTTTAAGTTGGTAAATTGCTTTTCATTCATCTTCTTTTGTTCAGTTAAATTATGAAATGGCAAAAAGTTATAGGTAAAACAGTGATTTCTATATTAGTTGTCAATATGCATATTTTCACTGAATAATGTAGACAGTTTTTATAATTCTTTTATTTTTTTAATGCTATGTTTGTTTCAATGGTATTAAAATATAATTTTATGTCTATCACATCTAATAATAAAAATTGAAATTGTATCTTGAAAAAAAAAAAAAAAAGAAAGCTCCCTGGGCTGTTTACATTGATAACCTACTAACCTAGGAGAAAGTGCATTTCCTCCTTGATGAGTAATTAAGCTTACTTTCTTCTTAATGCTTGGTTTTAATGAGAGAATTTTTGTTTTGCAAAATGTTTGCTTTTGAATAAAAAGAATTGGCATGCCATACTGAATAAGGCCAAATTGCTTGGTATTTTTTAAGCTTGCCTTATTTTTAGTGCTTCCTATTCAGTGAGGATTAACTTTAAATACCCATTTAAATCTAAATTTAAGTTCCAAAATGGTTTCATGTGGTGCTATTGCTGAGTATTGTGCATAGGACCTACATCTTATACATTTGAGTGTCATTTATGGAAGGCGCAAATGCCTAATTAGGGGAGAAATTTATGTCTTTGATTCTGTTAACTTTGGCTCAGTTCTAGAGCAGTAAGTCACAAATAAAAATCAAATGGGATGATTGTGTCAGTAGTTAATAGCAAAGGCCTTAATCTAAGAGAGGCAGTTTACTGAGCACAAAATTAAAGGGGAGAGTGATGATGGTGTAGTCAAGTTGAGAAGTTGAATGATGGCTCTAGGACACTACCAAGCATTTGTCTCACTTTCCTGTGGTGGAAAAGATTGGGCGGAAGCCTCTGATAGGAGTTGGTGAAGAGTTTTTCTTTAATACTGGAAACATGGCATCCATAAGTGAGGGAAATGTGGATACTAATCCAAGTTATAACAAAAGTCAAAGAAAATTTGTAGTTTTGTTTAGCTCCTATGTTTTAGTCAACAAAAGCCTATAATTGTACACTTAAAGTTAGAAAACTAGATATGGGACAATCTGCACATGTATTTCTTATTACCTGACTATACAGTTTTTTAATGATTACTAACTTCTGTATTTAGACATATGACTCATAAACTCAACAAAGATAGGATGATTAAAAATTTCATTCATTTTAATGAATTAAACAGCCTCACAACCACACACACACAAAATGTTAGATCAATACATAAAAATACATATAGACAGTTCTTCATAAATATGGGGTATAGAATTCAGTAAGTAAAATCTTACACTAAATGTAAATAGAATCTCCTTTGTCTTTGTGACTTTGGGGGATTTTTTTTTTCATTTAATGTGACAAGAAAATACATATTAAGAACTCACAAAGTTTTTTTTTTGACTAGCTTATGCATTCAAAACTAATTTCGTTGCTCCATAAAGAGTTATACTAGGCATTAAAATGAATTCAAAGTTATTTAGTGTGGGAGAAGAAATGTATGTAAATATGTGTATTACAAAGAATCAAGATAAGAAGTATCATGGAAGAAAAATAGATAACATAGAGCTTTAGATCTTGAAAGATGTGGGCAACATTCTAACAGTCCAGGTTGGGCAAAAGAGTTCAAGTGGCAGAAATAGCATGAACAAAGACATAGAGTCAGGAAAACTTGTAGCGTGTTTGAAGATTGATACTATGTTTCCTTGAAGTATAGGGCTCTGGAAGTAATCGGTGTTTGGAAGGTAAAACTGGAAAGTGCAGACATGTCCCAGAGGAGCTGCTCAGATGTAGTAGATATGACATTAGACCCATATAAGAAGATTGGAAATCAAGTGTATCACTTATGTCTGGGTGATAATTTCTTCAATTGGAGAACAGTGATAATTGTGCCCATCTCAATGTTGGGTTGTCTTTGTTTTGCAAGCTGTAAAACACCATGCAAATGTAAGATATGGATGTCTTCCTTATGGAGGGTACCAAGGTTCCATGTGATTTCCCTTTTCCCATCTCTCCCAAGTCCTTCAAATGTGTCTTTTCCTACTGAGTTTACTGCTCCCTGTCCATTTCCTGCCTTGCCTTATTACAAAGAGACTTGGCACTCTGGACCATGCTCCCTATGCCAGTTGGCAGACAAAGTCCTTAGAAGGCAGATGCTCCATTTCTGACATCACCAAAATCTCTCCCAGTTTTCTGAGAAGAGCCCTCCCCTGCCCCCATGTTGCAAGGGAACTGGCACCTTTCTGGCCCCTGGCTCTCTGTCCCTCCCACTTCATTCTCCCTCTGAGGTAGGCAGTTCAGCCACTGCTGGGTTTGCCAGCAGGAACTCCCTCTCATTTCCTCCTTTCCTGCCTTCCTCTCCTTCTCCCCTTTCCTCCCCATCTGATCTCTGAAAGTTTTACAAAGGACTTTTAATCAAGCCAAGAGAAAACAAAAGATTGGAAAAGAAGAATCTAGTGAATGCCTGGTTTGATGTGAAATGAATTTTCTGTATTGCCAGGGACATTTCGACTGGCACAGCTTCTCGATTCCTTTGTGAATTCTCAGATAGCCCAGTCTGACTCCTTCTCTTTTTCTTTCCTGGATAAATCTTCCCCTCAGTCATGTACCCTCATCTTTCAGTTCTAGGAGCTGCTTTCAGCCTCTGACCCTGTTCTCCTTAGACTTAAGTTACCTATTTATTAAATGGAATTGAATGTAGTAACTGATGATAAACATTAATTAATCGCTAATGAATGTAGCAACATTGTGGTTTTTATTATGTCAGCTTTTGCAATTTAAAACAGCCTCACATCTTCTCATTGGCGACTTTTTTTTTTTCAAATGTCCTTGGTGAAAAAGAGAGGGGCTATTTATTTAATATTAGTGTTTCCCACAGCATAGCATTTTTGGAAACATAACAATTTATGGCCCCTAGGGAGCATTTAGATGGTTTTTCATTCTGGTGAGAGTCAGATTAAAAATTGCAATGTTTTTATTTTTCGGATCCAGACCTCTAGAGACTGGCTCATTCTGACCTGCATAAAATTCCTTCAACCGATTTCCCCTTCAAGGGTGCCACAGAAGTCATGCTAGGGTGGCCCTCACCTGGAGCCAGGTTCCAGTGTCCTATATGAAATCACATGAAAATGGGCATGTGTTCCTGCTAATTTTTCCCCAAACTGCTCTGATCCTAGTGTGGGGTATGTGAAGAAGAGGAGGCAAGGTGGGGGCCTCACAAAACAGTGTCAATGAATCTCACACTTGATTTCCCCAAGGCATCTTGTTAGCTACAGATTACCTTCTAGGCTTTTTTGTGGGGAAACTAAATCTACTAGAAAATTTTACAGCATTTCTGCAGTTTGGCTTAACACAATAAAAGGGAATGTGGTGATACCTGAGCTACCTTACCAGTCCTTTCCTTTTTTATGGCCGTGGAACTGTTAGCAAATAGAATAGGACTTTTAAAATAATCGTTAATTCATAACTGATGAATCTCTTAGAGATATTTTCTCACTTGAGGCCCTGGGCTGTTTGTACCTCTATATTCCTCATTTCATTTTTTAAAGTCAGCTTTCAAAATATTTTATCAAATATATAGACTGTATATAGACTGTATATATATATATATTTTGACTATATATATATATATAGTATTTCAGTGAACAACAGTGGTTCTTTCTTTTGAGGCATATTGATACAACAATAATACATATTGGCCTATTTCTTGATAAGCTATATTGACAGACTTTGCAAATGTGAAAATATATTACTTCTTCCTAGGCCTGGGAAGTATGTCATTAATCAATCAAGATGAGATTATAGCCATGGAAAAAGAGTTATAAGTACCATCCTAGCAAAGTTAGTATCAGTGAAATATTCAAAACAAGCAGAATCTTCAAAACAAACTATATCATATCCGTATGAAGATGGTTATGGAAATTATAAGGTGATATTGTACAGTCTTTTCAAAAGAATATTTTAAATGAATAATTATTGACAAAAAGATATCCATGTTTTTATTTCATGAAAAGGGAAGATTTTTACGATATTAAGTATTCTGTGATTGCATTTATATAAAAATAAAAAAGAATATGTACGTATGAAGAACATTTGGAAATTGTGTTAGTCATTAACCTTTGGTAGTATGACAATGGATATTGTCTTCTGTTTATCTATATTTTCTATTTTTTGTTATGAACGTGTATTGCTGTTAAAATTTTTTCAGTCATTTAAAATTTAACAACATAGAGTAGAAAAACCAATATACTGCCAATAGAACCAGGAACATGACATAGTGGGTGCGGAGTGGATCTAGACATGATGCATTTGTTAGTAACATAGCTCAAGAGGCCACTATGTTGATAGTGCTGATTGATTTATCTGGAAAGCAGGCCAGTTTGGAGGCCAGATCAGTCAGAGGAATTGAAGAAGCAGATTAAGACTAGGGAGAGGCACCAAGGCACGTTGTGTTTCTCTTGAGCCTGGAATCAGGTTTACATTGAAAATCTAGAAAATGAAAAGTGGTTACAACTTTTAAGAGATAGAATTCTGTGGTGTTGCTAGATTATTTTCTTTCAGTGATTACAGAAAAAAAAAGCTGTTGTGCCAAGCTGGCACCAGTATCAGATGAACAGAGGGTCTCCCCATTCTGTTATATCCTTGGCAGTGGAAGCTTCCGTTGGCTCAGCTGTTTAATGTGTAAGTTCAGTGTCCCACGGGCCATTCTCCATAAGGCAGCAGCTACCCAACCATAATAAATTTAGTGTCAGGTCTGGATTCAGAGCACACTGTGTCCCACTTTAAGAAAGTGCCCTGGGTCATGTAGCCAGTTGTAGAAATCTGTGCAAGTGCTGGTGATTCCCAGGGGAGAAAGAATATTTTTCCTTTGACCTCGATCTCTGTTTCTATTGATTCACAGAGTGGTCCTCCTGGTGAGAATCTTTTCCATTTCTGAATGCTTTGTTCCACTTGTTTCAGAGTAGGGCCTGAGCGCTGTTCTATTTATGCAGCTATGCATAAGTGGTTCTGATATGCAGCCAGTGTTGAGAAGACTGGCCCAGATTGACGAGGCTCAGCAAATGTATCTAGATAAATAATAATGATAATACGAAAACCTTCAGGTACAAAAGGGGTGCTCGTGTCCATGATCAGTTGGTGATGCTTCTTGTGTTAATTTTCCATCTTAAGAGTAGATTTGCAGCTAAACATCTTCCCTAGCCCTCACTGTCAGCAACAGAAAACTTGGTTGAGATGGGCTTTGGTGATAGAATAAGACAAGCCAATTAATCCTTGTTGGAACTTATCCTTATTTTATTGTCCATAATACTCATTTTTTATCAATGAGAAAACTGACCTGAAATTTATAAAGCTAAACCATCAATGGTCACACGGGCTCATGACACGTATAGACCACTAGCACTGAACACTGGAATGCAGTTCGGAAAGAGAGAAAGGGAAAGGGTAGAGTCGGATACATTCCTGGATATTTACTGTGAGCCAGGAATTACCTTAAGCACTGTGCATCTGTTCTCATTCAATCCACAAAACAATACTTAACTTTTCTTCTGTTCAATAAAATTTACTGATCCAGTCCCTACACAAAGTACTGAAATATTCTCATCACTATCTTTCAGTTAAAGAAACAACATTCAAATAGCACATTCCCAGGGCCATAGAAATTGCAGATTTAAACACTGGTAATCCTGCCTAGAGCCTGTCTGACCTTATGCAGACTGAGAAAGCCCGCTGTCCCCAACACCATCCCTGTAGACTAGCTAGAAGACCCACCCAGAAAGTCGTCATCATCCCTGATATAGTTGTCATCAACATAACAATCTATAGTTTCTCTTACTGGTTCATTTCTTTTGTTTCTCTTCTTGTATTTTATTTATTTATTTATTTATTAGATATGATGGTGGTTGAAATGATACTGCTTATCAGAGATAAAAGCTCATTTATATAAGTTTTCTTCTTTTAATGAAACACCAGTTTCCAGAAAAATTTTGTGAGTTCGCAAAGTATTTATCAACACTTTTTTTTGTTGTCAACTGTTTCTTCCAGACTATGTGGATAACTGAAAAGGTGTTGCATTGCCTGTTATTCTTTGATGTAGTCTGGTTTTGTAACCCATTGCTTTCAAATTTCTATCATCGTCTTCTAATTATCTTAAATGTATACTGGGCTACTAGAATAGAATGGTGGTATTATGATTGGCAACAGAATTGCAATCTGGGGTATAAGTGGTTTGAAGGCCATCAGTAGATTTATGTAACCTTAGAGATTCATGGATGGTTGAGTGTTTGAACACCTGACTTCTGTGGGAAAGATGGTGCCCTTTAAGTTGCTCTCTAATTAACAAATACCCTCTGTGGGTTGAGGATTTGAAGGGGAAGAATGGTCATGTTTAGTACAATTGAATGCATATTTGTTACCAGTTGTATATTTCTCACCTTTTGCCTTAGAGAGCAATTGCTTTAAAAATATTTTATTACATTTTTTGTTAATCTAACAGAGATGCATTCCTTTAAGGGCTTAAGAGTGTTTTCCACAAAACATTCAAGGTTTCAGGAAGTGATGTCTTTCTTCCCTTTAACCCCTTGCCCATTTCTATGAAGTTAGAAGGAAATGCATAGCCAAATCTTTGTTCTTAATAGAAAGCAATAGGAAATACAATGAATTTATAGAACAATATGGGCAGTTGTAAGGGGCTATTTAAAAGGCTGTGTGTGTTCATTCTCCATGCATACTGTCAATAAAAAGGAATGGACCTTCCCCTCATCTGTTTTCATTTAGAGCAGGACTTTCTTGCATTGAAGTTCCTATGTAAGCAGTGATCTAATTCTTTAAAGCCTTTGGATAAGGAACAGCTTTAACTACACATCCCTATTCTTCCCTTTCCCATGTCTTAATTCTGAGTTCTCATCATTCTGATAATGAGCAGACATTTCTGAAAACTGAAAATCTCACAGTTTCACTTTTGTTTTTCTTTCTCTTCTATTGCCTTTCTTCTTGTAAAGCATTAAATAATGTCAGACCAGAGCCTAAAGTCAACCTCTCTGCTCTCTTCCTCTGACTCAACTGCTCTTACCCAAGTAGGTGACATTTCCCATTAGGGGTTGGAAAGGATTATAGAGCGCACAGGCAGGGAAGCTGGTGGATTTGACTTGAGAAATGAGGAAGAATCTGGCCCTCCCAGCTTACATTACAGTGTCAATTATAAAAATCCAGGTTACACAGACTGTTGTCATAAGACAGGTCTGCACACAGTTTGCATAGGTATGTTTATAGGGAATTTATGATCTGAATAGCAGGGTTAGAGAAGATTTGAAATCTGATTCACCAAATACTGGACTGGAAAGACTTAAGCAGTTGGTCAGGAGACTTAAGCAGGACTTAACTGTTTTGCAAAGAACTGAAACTGTTGATATTGGTTTCTTCAACAAGATTTCCCTACTTCTGTTAGACTTCTTAAAGAGTTGTTTGTCAGTTTCTGCTGCTGTTTTGTCCTACCATCAGAGATAAGTCGATTAAGGGAAATTTTTGTTTTAAAGAATATTGTCTACTTTTCTCGACATCAGTGGTCTTTTATATCTGTACCGAGTAGGAGAATTAGTTTGTTTAGGCAGGTATTATATTCTACCAAGGAATTTTTGAGGCTTCACACTCTGCTGGGGGACTTTGTGGAAAAGAAAAGAGAATTTACTGCCTTAGCTGTAAATTGTTTTACTTCAGGGTCCCATTTTCTCTATGGAATTGGGTAGAGTTCCTGGCATAGAAGATACTAACAATTGACTTTCTGGGAGTCTGCATAAATGACAACTTTGGTAGCTTTCAACTTCCCTGGGCTAGCATAATGGGTAGATTAATATTTTCCTTCTTGGCAGGAATGAAAACTAATTTTTTTTAAAAGAAGGAATGAAAAAACATATTGTGCTAAATTAGTGATTACTATGGCAACAGGCACTCTATACATGGCAGAAAAAAAGATTAAAAATGCAATCACAGTTCTTTAAAGAGGAAGATAGCAGAAATCCATTCAAAGACTTTTTCTTCCTCAAAAATTAATAAATATGTAGTGAGCATCCACTATATGCTCTGTAAAATCTTATCAAAGAATGTAGTAGGAACTTGATGATAAAATTAATTCTGCAATTTGGTTGCTACAATTCTGAAGAAAATCACAAAATAACAAATCCCACAAAGAAAGAGTATACACCATATTTTAAATAAAGTAGTGAAATTTCACTGCCCTGATGAATCCACATTAGAGAAGGCAAACATCTTACTAGCTTAGTGAGCAGAAACACCCAGGCTGGAACAAATTACTCTCCCTAGAATGGCTATACTCTCTCCACACCCCATACAATGCAGGTATTTGCACAACATGGTGCAACTGTGTTGGATGTGTGGTTCTTAAAATTTAAGGCAAAATTTCTCAACTTGAGTACTGTTGACATTTTAGCTCAGATAATTCTTTGTAGTGGGGGCTGCCCTGTGCATTGCAGGATGTTTAGCAGCGTTCCTGGGCCCTACCCACTATGTACCAGTCACATCCCCAAAATTGTGACAACCAAGAATGTCTTCAGACATTGCCACATGTCACCTAGGGGGCAAATCACCACTGATTTAGAACCACTGGGTTAGAGTAATTTAGTTGTATTCTCAGGGCTTGTGGTGAGATAGCTGACATGACCCATTACCAAGACAAGGGTCATGTTCATAAATATAAATCTGAGCTTTCTAATTTTTTGGTTGATTGGGTGATTTAGGTTATGACTATAAGTGATTTGGCCAGTTGGGTTACATTTATTCTTTTGCGGCAGATCCTATTATTCACTGATTTCCCATCTGTGGTATCTAATTGTTACAAGCTGAATTTTAACAAATCAAAAAACATGGGGTTAGTATTCCAAATCTTTATTCTTTCATATTACCCAGTTATCCCCCTAATTATTGCTGGGTTTCTGGGAACACCTTTATATGAATTTATATAGAATTAGAAAAGGTTTAGGCAAATTAGAGAGTGCATCCAAAATTATGACTTCACAATGGAAATAAGAGTGTAATAATTTTTTTACTGCAAATGGCTACACAGATTGTTGTTTTAATGTACTGAACAAACATTGAGCTAAAAGATGACAGAAAAAAATTTGAAGCATATCAGTTGCTCCGTTGGTCTTATAAATATTCATATTATAAAATTTGTGACATTTTGTTGTAGTATAATATCAGATAAAGTGACCACAAGTAAAGATTTCTTAATGTACATGATCTGAAAAATCACCCCAACGCACAACCGGACACTCTTAGGTGGTTGTTGGGATTTTTCCTAACTAAATGATACAGAGATGTGAGGTTGGAGGTGTGCTGTAATCATTATACTTTCTGAATTTTCAGAAAAAATAGAAGTGATGCTAACTTTTATATTTTGGATATTGTGACTTTGTTCTTGATGTTGTACAGTGCTGTAAAAAAGTTATTAAATGTTGTAAAAGATTAGACAGTTTGCATATATTTTTTTAAAAGGAATAAGTTTATATAGCTTGGCTAAAGATGAAAGACTCGTAACATTCAGTCAATATTGACATTGACTTGACAATATATTTCTCCTACCCCTGTTTGGTCTGTGGACTCATGCCACCAAATGGTATGCATTTACTACTACACTATAATCTTTAGAGAGGGCACAAACAGTAAGTATTTAACACTGTGCAGGGTAAGAATAAGCAAACCCAGTGAAAAGTAGTGTAATGTGTCTCACTGTGATATAAACATTAATGCTAAATCATAACCATGATGTTTTCCTTGTCCTCCTCTTCAATTTCCTTTCTTTTCCTCCAATACAATGATCATCAGCATTTTATCACTAATGAACAACAGGGAATGCAAAGGAAGTAAATGTTGTACCAAGGAATACAAAATCTTAGAAAGCTGGGGAAATTTCAAAGATATTTTTAGCAAAAGTAAAAAGCAAATTTGGTAGATCTTCAGCAATTAGCACTTACCTGGGACAATTGATGCCAGCGTGTTCTGTCAAGTCACTTGTGATACCACATAGTTTAGTGTTACTAAGATGCAAAGTGTGATTTAATTTTACCCACTTCCATCATAAGTGACCCTAAACATTTATGTGTCCTGAGCTTACCAAGGCATTTCTCTTCCTTTCTTGGAAATCTTTAGCAATGGAGATGGTCTCTATCTGTTTTGTTCTCTGTTGAGTAATGCCCAGTTGCAAGAGATGGATAAGATGACCTCTTAAGATTGATTTTTATCTGCAATTCTATGAAAAAAGATCTTTAGGTACATGGATTTAATTTTAGAGAATACAGTCACATTTTGCTGTCTTGAGAACTAAATGAGAAGAAATGAAATTGAACTTGATCATGGATGGCTTTGTGTAGCTTTGCGGAAACACGTTCTAGTAGCAAGAGCATTTAGTCACTAGGATGGTGTTAGTAGAAATGGAGCTGAGGGCTCTGCCTGAAAATGTGTAGCTCTGGATCTTGGTCACTGTATGATGTGGATAAACCTTTTTGTACACCTGACTTCATTTTTGTCATCTGAAAAGTGTGGGCATTTGATTTCAGTGCCCCCCAAATTTTTTCTAAGGTTCTGTAATTCAAAGGTCTGGGACTAAGAATTCTACAGTGTGGATGTAGGCAAGACGATTGCTCAGTGGCTCTTCTAGTCCCAGAAGACTTTAAAGTAAAGACTCTGGGAAAGAAAGAGCATGAAAGACATAATGCTCTTGTAAATCCTTTAGGATTTAAAAGTTTTTATGGTTAGTGTCAAATTCCTCATGGCTCTATGACTGCCCCACATTGAATGGAGGGAAAGAAATTGGGCCATAAGCTCCTAGTTTACCATTAGCCTAAACAGTTGGATTTTCTTAAAATAGGAGATCAGAACTTCCAGAAATTATTTCTAATTCCATATGCTGCTTTTTAGAAAGGACACATATTCCTATTTATTCAAATCACTTATCGTCCTACCAACATTCCCTTCCCTTTCTGAATAATAAATACACTGTTTTTCTTCAAAAGCTTTCCCCCAAAATGGAGTTTGAAAAAATGTGTGTGTGTATAATTATGTTTATGCACACATACACACACACAGACATATACACATATATGTATGTTAAGGAGAATAGAATGCTTGGCAGGAAAGATTAGCAGAGAAGTACTCTTTGAAAGCAATATCTTTCAAGTTAGAAAAAATAAAAGAAAAGCAACTTTCATAATATGGTCTAACTTGTCAATAATCTGTCTAGAAACAACTTCACAGCATGCTAAACCTACCTCAAAATAAATCTACGAAGAGCCATTTGGTAGTTTCCATATTTACTGTTTGCCCTTTCAGGCAGTTTGCTATTTGAGAATAGAAATGCCAGGGTAAGATAAAACTTCTATCATATTGGTTACAGATCTGTTAAGAAATGCACTCCTCATTTTTCAAGAGGTTTATTAGGATTGATTGTACCAAAGGGTTCAGATTAAAATAGATACGAACCACTGATATTAAAATGTTGCTGGAATGAATGTTGTGCATCAGGCTGTTAAAAAAATAGGTAGACTCCTAGGTGGGTTATGCTTATGTGAAAATGACGTAGCTCAACAGCATGGTCTTTCTGTAGGGTAAAGTGGTGGTTCTCCAACTTGGGTGGGCACCAGAATGACCTGGAAGTTTGTTAAAACACAGATTGCTGAGCCTCATCCTCAGAACATATGATTTAGTAGGCCTGGAGGGATGTGCAAGAATTGATATTCTAGCTAATTCTTGGGTATCTTTGATTGTGGTGATCCAGGGGCCACACCTGAAGAACCATTTGGGTCATAATTATATTCCTATAACTATTTAGAATAATTAGCAGGAGGTATGTGGGAAACTGCCACAGATTTTGTAGGTGAGATGAGTCAGCCCCATTTAATATAACACCTTGTTAACTACTGAAAAGTTAAAAAAGAAAAAAAAAAGTGGTGAATAATTATATTATTCCAAGCCAACCTAGACAGAACCGTCCCTTTAAGGAATATCAGTGGGGGAGGATAGGAAAGATAGTCAAATCTGTCACTTAAAACAGCATCAAAAATATTAACTTTTCTACTAATGCTCTTATTCTACTATGACTAGGCTGTGTAATCCAGGTCTTACAGTGAAATGTTTCTCTCATTACAATTGACTAGCAATAAATTACAGTTGATCCATATTGTAGAATTTTACATAGCCCCTGAAAAAGCATGATTTTGAGGAATTTTGAATGAGAAGGGAAAAATGATCATGGCATGTTAATTGGTAACATACCAAATTGTGCGTGTGTGTGTATGTATGTGTGTGTGAGTGTATGTCTATAGTTGAAAGACAGTAACCAGCTTATTAGCTTTGGTGATCTTTGGGAAACTGAATTATTATTAATTTTTTTCATTATAATTTTACATATTTCTCAAGTTTTAAAAGTTTCAATAATAAACACTTATGCAAAAACAATTTCTAATAATTTAAACTCTCCTTTGCTCCTCTACACCTACTTTTGAGACCCATAACTGACCTGGGGGTTAAAAAAAGGGTAACTCTCTGGGAGGATTTCGCTGCTTTGTCAGTTGAATGGCATGGGGCCGGAAGTCTTTACTGGTATAAGATAAAAGTAGGCTAAGTGATAGATTTTCGGTAAGTGACACAAGGATTTTGTAAACGCATGTGGTCCCAACATACGATAGCAATTTTACTTGCTAAAACTTACAATTAATGACAAATACATAAAATGTCTGTTGTATCTTATCAGAGTGAGGAAAATCCTGGAAGCTTAGGGTAGATTGTAAACAGGAAATATTGCAAATGGATGACTTAATGTTGGCAACAAAGGGTTTAGGAATTGGGTGTTCAGATCACCCTGTTAGTATATAGGGCACTCACCAGAGGATTTCAGGATATGGGTTTCAAAACATTTGGGCAGCTACAACATAAAGGGGATAAAATCTTTTCTATACTAGGCAATTAGTGGTCTCCACGAATTGTCTATAGGGTGTCTCTGTTAAATAATCCTATCAACAGTATCAAATATGAAATAGGAATATTTTAGGTGAAGCTTCAGGCTATCCCCATAAACATTATTTATGCACACACAAGTGCACATTCTCATATATAAATATACACATCTAATTAGCAAAAATATAAAAATCTATATAATTATATACATAACATTATAACATAAATGTTATATATGACATAAATGTTATATATAACATGTATACATATTTCCACATTTTTAATACGATGTGATTGGTAGACATTTATGTTTCCTAAACTTTAGCTCCATCATTTCATCCCTCATTTTCTAGATTTACTAGATCCTCAATAATAAGCTAATACAGGCCTTAAACAATTTTCTTATTCAATTTTATTCTTATTTAATAGCTTTATAAAATATACCCATGATTTGGATATTTGGATTCTAGGTGCTTCACAACTTCATTTGTTAATTATTTCTAAGTCATGATGGTTATTAAAAATAAAAAAATGTATTAAGATTTTCTTTGTTTTGTGCCTCACCAAAAGAGCTTTGTTTACTTTGGGTTATCATTTGATTTGGTCCAAGCTTCTGAATAAAATAGGAAATTTAGAAAAGGAAAATGTCTAACAGAAATAATTAGAAATAAAATTTTTTTAAAAAATCAGAAGGCAGGGGTTTAACAAAAACATTTACTAAGGTGATGTAAACTACTCATCATACTACATAGTGTTGCTTAGATACATAGAGTGATTTTGTTTTGTCCACTCTCATAAGTAAATGAGCCTAAATGTTTTAGATAAACCCTTCTTATAATCTGGAAACTTGAAATTAGTATTGAAAGAGATGATTTTCAGTATTTTCTATATCATTAGTCATTCTTTGCCATAATGTAGAATGAGAATTAATATTCTGCTTAGGTAAATGTCATCATCTAGGAAGTGTGCAGTCAGAACACATTATGCAAAAACAACAAATATATATCTTATGTTTAAGAGGAGCACACACATACAAAACTATGATTCATAAAACATTTCCAAATGGCTTCTATATTTTGTAGCAATTAAAGTTTAAGCACTTTTATGCATTTAATTATACTCTCAAATGTAGTGTTCTAATCCCTAAAGCAGGTTATGATGATTTCCCAGTGGCTGTACTCATCAGTGGCATAAACATTTATTTATTTGGCTTAAGAGGGAACATTTTTCACAGTGAATTCCTTTGATAAGGGACCATGTAGTTTTTAGTTAAAATTTATAAATGTCAATCTGAGATGCATTCCAGGATTGTGCTTTTACCTATACACATACTTTAATTTGGCTGAATTGATTAACTAGTGTGAGAGAGTCCCCTCATTGGTGGCTCATCAATCTCAACTAATTCTTAAGTACCCTATGTTAATATTCATCTGGTAACAGTCTAGTTCAGCATAATTAGCATAGCTAGTTCTATTATAAAAATATAGCTCTAAGTTCTATGGTGCTCCTTTATTGAGATAAATAGCACTGAAAATCAAAAACAATTGAGAAGGAACCATCAACCACCCTTAGGTAGTTTGGCTACAAAGTTTTGTGTCTGGTTTCAATTAGCTTTGCAAAAATGTGTAAAAAAATTTTTGAATTTTGAACACTTCAGCCAATTCATTAAAAGCTTGCTTCTTCTCATCCTACTCCTGTGTGAATAAAATATATCAATTCTACTGTCATATCCTTTTGCTGCTCTAACCTGCTGCATTAATAGGAAGCTAAAATAAAGGTGGTGATCCAGCTTTTAGTATTTCTCTAGATAGAAAGCATACGCAGAGAAAAAGAATGTCCAAGTAATGTAGTAGACTTTGAAAATATAATTATTAATTATAATTATATGTAATATATATGTAATTACTATAGCATAAATCTAAACATAATACAAGGGAAAAATAGACAGAGATCAAGGTTGGTACCTGAAGTCCAATGCTCTGTAAGGTTGACCTTTGGAACACTTTGTTTCCAGTGAGCCAGTCTGTCTTTGGATCTTCATAAAGGTCCTGCACCCAGTTAATTCAGGCACAATTTGGCCTTTGAGTATTTTAGGATCCACATTACTTAAGGATTTCAATATCTGTTTTTTTCCCCAGTGTACACTACAGGAGAATTTAAAGATAATTATGTGAGTTGAAATGATCTGCTGTAGTACAGCCATGACACATTTATGACGGACAAGTAAGACACCACGATGGCAGTTTGTTTACATTCATGATACTTTAGGAATATATTATTTATGTCAGGTGGAAAAAAATCACAAAACAACAAAAGAAAATTTGCCTACCTGGTTGTTAAGCCTCCAACAATGGAGAATAACCTATGCTTATTAATCATGGGCTCTGTTTCCATACATGAATATATGAGCATAGTGACTTTTCCTGCAATTATTTATGAACACTATAGGCACAAACTTAACTGCATTATTTCCTCTTTTCTGTTTTTTTCTTTTGATGTTTTAATTGTATGAAGCACTTAGACCCAATACTTTGTTTTACATAAGATATAAAGATAGTACCATTGCTCAGTATCTGTTTTGTTGTTTATTTTAAATCCTAATCTAAAATATTTTATAGGATTTATGTATTCATTATTTGATGAGATTAAATGACCTAAAAGCCTTAGATTGCTTCTCAGACCTTTGACCAAGGTCATGTTTGCTTCAGAAACCTTAGGCTTGAGCCAAGAAAAGGAATTCAGCTACTCTAAGGAGGTACATTGAATTTTTGCTTCTTAAAAAAATATACATATATTTTCTCCATTTTAAAATAAATAAAAATCTGGAAAATATCTAAACTAAAATAAAACAATAAAAATTACCTCCAATTTTATTAATAATAGATAACAATTTAATATTTCCATGTATTTCCTTCCAGTCCTCTTTCTTCCTGTGCATGGGTACATGTAAACGTTTTTTTTCAAAATTAAAATCATACTTATATTTTGATTATATCATTGAATGTCCTCCATATTATTAAATATTCTTTTAAAACATGGTAACATTTATTTGGAGCTCAAATACAACACAAATTCAACTAAAAAATCTTGGAAAATTTATAAATATATAAAGAAGAAAATTAAAATCACCTATTATAATTCAGAATGTTTACGTTTTTGTGAATGTCCTTTCTACCTACCCAGTCTTTTTAGTGGCTGGATAGTATTCTATCATAAAGTGAGTCATCTTTTTTTTTTTTTTTTTGGTCTAATTTTCCAACTTGGAGGCATTTTGTTATTTCCAGAATTTTTTTTTAATTTTAAAAACTGTTATCCTTACATATTTGTACATTTATATTTGCCATGTTTCTGATTTTTAAATAGATTCTGTAAGAGGACTTCCTGGATCAAAGATCATAAATTTTTAAAACTTTTTGGTACATCTTGGCAAATTGCTCTCAAGAAATGTGGTTGAAAGGTGGTGTGATAAATCTTCAAAGATTCCTCGGTTTCAGCCAAAGTTAAACTTTCTATTTTACTTACTTTCCCACAGCAAATTTTGTTCCTCATTAATATGCTAGCTTTTATGTTGTATTGATGTTATTATAACTATTCTTGATTTTGTCTCTAATACAAATCTCCTCGCCTATATTTATTTACTTCTGTCTTTCCTTAGTAATGGACAGAGATTATCCAAAAAATAACAGATATTTTGAAGAATGTTAATTTGAGAGAGATTAAAAGAGGAAGGTAGTAAAAACTAAATGAATGTTTTAGATCTAGTATTCAATGACAACTTTCTTTAAGAGTGACTGATCACTGGAGGAGAAGAAGAAAATCCTAGAGTTATGATTGTATGTCTCAAAAACTGTTGGTTATAAAACCTAATTAGAAAAAAAGGGGTTTTACCTTTGAGACCAAGATTATTCCAATTGCATCTTCTCTTTGCAGAAATAGTGAAGAATATACTCATCTCTAAGAAGGTGATAGTAATTAAAGACCATACTATTTGCAATGACCTTTTGAATTCTATAGGAATTGAACATGCAGTTTATGATTATTTTAGATCATAAAATATATTTTGCTGGACCTGTAACACTTAGATTCAGAAGAACTGGATAAACATAAAGAGAACTGGGAGCAGGCATTGGGAAAGAGTTGACCTTGATTGTGCAACCCTTGTGAAATTATAGGTGTTATAAATAATAGTAGTTAATCTACAGAAATAAGACTTTGACCAATCTGACCACAAAAAAGACAATAATTGCAAACGGAGATATAATGCTAGGAAAAATGTCAACCAATACTTTTTTTAAAAGTGCATAAATGTGAAATCAATAAGAAATTAGGTACTTAAATACTTTTTGGTTTCAAAAGGCTTTTAACCAGTCCTTGAATTTCTGGTTTCACTTTATATCAAAACCTCTCTGCTATAGCATTTTAAAATATAAAATATTCCACAAAAGATCCTCACAAAATACAACCATAATACCATGAACAAATAAGCATAGTAGAAACCATTTAGGTGGTAAAATGATGGCCAAGTGAGTATATTTTATTTATGGAAGAATTGAGTTCTGTCTTCTATATTCTATTTGAATGGTAATGATGTTGATGTATAGTGTACTTTCTTTCAAAAATTGTTAGCGATAGTTGTCTTCTATACTAATGATTTAGGATTCTTTTCTACTTCAGACTGTCTCATTGTATTTTCATCAAATTTCAACAATCTACAGAGGACTGTGCTCAATAATATACAGAATGAATCAGGAAACTTTCTGGTTAATGCAATAAAAACCAAACAGTTTAATTATGCTTAGTATTTACCAATAATACATAAAGTAACAAATGATATGGTATATAATGAATTGGTGAATTGTAGGGTTGCAGAAGCCCTATCACCCCATTTGTAAATTATCTAAAGTTGGCTCTTGGATATAGAATACATTGTTTGTGTCTTTAAATGTTTTATTAAGAATAATTTTTATAGATGCGATTCATTATGACTAGTTCCTATCTTATGTATGCATCCGTAGAGCACAGTCTGTGATTTCTGTGGATCTGTATCCCTTGTTGAATAGTTTTGCCAAACAGACTGACAAAATCCAGCAAATACATTTATTAAGTAACAACTACTTATTTATGTTCTTGGTTGGTATGACCTTGGACAAATTGTTTTTATCACTCTAAGATTTCATTTTCTTATCTGTAAAATAGGGATAATATCAGTGTCTACTACTATGGGGAGTACTGTCATACTTTTAGGTCTAGAAGGGAAAATTGATGTGAGTATTTAATACAGGCTTTGCCATATGTAAAATATGGTCATTGTTATTATTATTGTCTTTGTTACTAAACTTGGACAATATTCTCTACTCTACCAAAATATGAAACAGAATGACAATCAACAAATTTCTTTGGGATGGTTACTAGTGGCTAGTGTTCTTTGAACATGGTGAAGGATAACAGCAATTCTAAAACATAGTCTTTGTTCTTTTGTTGTTTAGCGAGGACAAAGAACATATCAAAATTGTCTAGGTATATAAGATCTATTTAGTGCCAAGTTATATGTACAAACAAAACCCACTATAAAATTGAAAAAGAATATATAAAATGTATGTATCTTTATTCCATGACTTCTATTTATTACCTGCAATATTAGGTGATCTTTAATTTGTCATTTTTTCAAGTAAGAGGATGTGTCAGAAGAGGACACAATTTTTATAAACAGAATCAAAGAAAGGGATAATAGGTCCACATTCATTAATTATTCAATCATTGGGTACCTATATTACCAAGCACTATATCCTGCATTCATATGCCAACAATAAGTGCCAGAAAAACATAGGTTGTGCATTAAATAATATAAAAGCAAATATAGTATTCATCATGTATTTATTCAAATGAAGTAATGAATCAATCAATCAAGAAAAACATAAAATACAGTAGAATCCGTGTTATTATATGCCTGGTAGTCAGTGAATCAAAATCTCAAAGCAGGAATTTTAAGTAACTTTAAAATAAATGGACATTTTATTTTAAGTAAAACAGATACTTTCATTCAGTAATATTTTAATAGAATAGTTAAAGTTTTTCTTTAAGTAAGGATCCACCACTCATAAATTTGTGTTTTCTTATTTGTTTAAACCATACCTGTAGTGTATGACTTTCAGTTTCAGTTTTGTTTTTTTTTTTAGATTGTTGCAAGGCAATCTAATTGCAGAGTTCATTCAGATTTTTCTCTAATTTTTTTTTTTATTTTTGTAGAGACAAGTTCTCCCTATGTTGCCCAGGCTGGCCTCAAACTCCTGGCTTCAAGTGATCCTTCAGCCTTGGCCTCCCAAAGTGCTGGGATTATAGGTGTGAGCCACCATCTCCCAATCTTTTGTAACTGTCTTCCTCAACATCAAAGTAGGAAGTTACAAAATAATACTAGTCTTTACAGAGTGTTTACTAGTGTTTACAAAGCATTCTGCCTAGTTTTTATAAGAATGAAACACTCATATTCCATTGGTTCATATAATAGGTAATCAAATTATGTAATTACAGTAACAAAAGTGGCATAAATAGGTTTGGGAATAAACATACTGCCCTGTTAGCCTCTTTGATGAATTCAGTCTAGTGAAAAAGATAGATATGTAAAGTAAAAATTACACTCATTACAATATGAGTGCTACAGTAGAGAAATATGTAGGTATCTGAGAGCATGAAGGAAAGTTAGACCAACTGTATGGAGGCAGGAAGAATGGGGCCGAGTAGAGGACATTTGATCTGAATTTTTCAAGATGAATAGAATTTTGCCAAACTGAAGAGGGAGAGGTCTATTCTAGAAATATGAGTTGAAGGTTCACAAATTCATGGAGAGACGTAAGAAGATGGAGGAATCATGAAGTTTGTTTTGCTGGAGTCTCTAAGATACTAAGGCAGCTTGTTATAATTGCTTTAAGAGATGTGGACAAGGAGTGATAGATATCCAAGGATGGATAGAGAAATGGAAAGGTTAATTTCAGCCACGCGTATTGGTGGGCAGGTGGAGGATATGGTGGATTGGCAAGGGCTTCCTGGAAGAGGTGGCATTTGAGCATTCACCCTGCAGTAAACCATTCCATGCAGGACTGGTATTATTGCAGAGCACGGCCAGCCCCTGACCTGACATCAAGCACAACCAGCCAAGGTTGTTGATGTGGATATACAACCTACATCACCCTACTTGGTGGACGTTTTTCTCTCTGTGATCACATTCTGCTGTAGGAAATAAAGAGGTTCGTGGGACTGACAGATTCTGGGTTTCTTCATTCTGAGAAAAACTTGAAACTCAGACACTGAAAGCTGTGGGATCTCAAATGCGTCAAACGGAGAGAGAAGAAACTGGCTTGTCACAGAAAAAGAGACATTTTTACTGCCCTACTTTGGGTCCCATACGCAGGGAGATTTGTTGAAAAGTAGCACATTCCCTAAAGAAGTAGGACACCTGGTAACCCTCATTTTAGTAGAGAGGCCAGATCTAGCTGTAGCCAGATTTGTAAGTAATTTGTGCTTTCCTGAAGTTCTGAAAAGGCCCCTCAGATGCAGTGTGGACCCTCATTACTCAGGAAATTCTATTAAGTTTAATCATTGAAATCCCAGTAAGTGCAGCAATAAAATAATTAAGGTGCTCATCAGTTGCCATAAGTTACTTTATTTTCCTTTAGGATGATGAAGGGTGCTTCAAGTGCAGCTGGCAGAACCCACTTGTGCCAAATAATTAGTGATGATTTCAGTTAATCCTGGACCAACAAATCAAAAATTATCCAAGCATCTATCTCATAGCCCTTGGTTAAAACAAATGTGGGATGACACAGATAAGTTTTTGTTTTTCTTTGTGAAAGTTCCTTATGGAGACTATATCGAGTGTCATGATGAAATTGATTAAGCCATATATCCATTGCACATTAATGCCTACACTCATGGCATTTCATAGTAATTCTTATGATTCACTCATTCTTTTTCAAGTCTGTTTTGTAAATAGACTGTGAAGGCAAGGGCCTTGCATCCTTGGCATATATTTGAGTCTAACTCCAGCTGGTCTCCAGGGGGCAAGCCCTTGACCTCTTCAAGCCTCAGCTTTGTTATATGGAAAATGAGTACAAGGATACGCATCCAGCTTACCGCTTGGCGTTGTTATTGAAATGGAACAACAGAGAGTCCTTTGTAAACTGCAAAGCATCAACCAAGCTAAAAGTATCAAATAGAAATTTTGCATGACATTAATTCTAGATGTTATGATACCATTAGAGTATCACAAAAAGTACTGGTGTGTGGTATCAAGTTACATAAACCAGATTTGAAGTATTTTTTTAATTTTCACATCTCAAACAGTATTAGACCTACTAGAGCTCTTTCCTAATGGCTCCAAATTGGCAAAATATTTGGATGAGCTGTTAATTTTTTTTACTGTGGCATATGTTTTACATTAAATTTAACCAGAGAACTTTAATAGATTAAAAAAAATCAAGTCATAGCTATCAGGTAAAACTTCCTAATTGTAACAGAAACTAGCTAAAGAACAGTAGTTATCAAATTGTGGTCCATGGATCGACAGCATCAATATCACCTGGAAACTTAGAAATGCAAATGATTAAGCCCTATGGGCATTTGAGCTTGGGAGGTGGTATTTGAGCTTGGCTTCAGTGAAATGAGGGGCAAGGCCATTTAAAAAAGGGCAGTGAGTTCGTGGGGCCAGAAGAATTTAATGAGAACAGGAGCATTTGTGGGACAGCAGCAGACTTCTCTCCGGCCTCTGACTTGTGCTTCTCTCCATGTGTCTGACTCGTTCCTTTTTGTCTGCAGACAGGACTCTGTTTCCTCTTCCACAAGGTAGGTAGAAGCTACTTTCAGCTACATGAACACTCTGATTTGGTTCCAATTTAAAACTCCCAAGAAAGAATGCTGATTTTCCCAGATACTCCTGTGCTCAAAACCCTCCACTGCCTCCCCACCCGATTGAGAGGAAAAGCTCCACAAAGCCTGTCCTCCTGCTACCTCATAGACCCAATCTCCCCGTCACATCCCCTACTCCAGCCACCTGGGGCTCCTTCACTTTTCCTGGGTCTTCTACTTCAAAGTCTCTACCCACACTTAAGCTTTGCATTTGTTCTTCCTTCTGCCTGGAGCATTTTTCTCCCAAATATCCACCAAACTCACTCCCTTCTTGCCTTCAGGCTGTGACTCAGATGGCACTTTCTTTCTCTGAGAGGTCTTTCTGAGGGTCTGTAGAAAAATACAGGTCCCTTGTCCCTCCCTGCACTACTTTTCCCCTTAGCTCTTAGCAACATCAAATATACTAGGTATTTTTCTGATTTTGCTTATCATCTGTTTTCCTTCCACCAGAATTGAAGGTCTATGAGGACATGGAGTTTTGTCTCTTCTGTTCACTAATTTATCACCAGCTCCTAGAAATACGTCTTGCACATAGTTGATGATAATAAATATTTGATGAATGAATGAATGGATTCCAAAGAGCACAGGATAATTTTCTATAAAACCTGTGAGGTTAACTTGGAGTTTAGGATAGAAATCATAAGGCAATAAGAAGAGTTACAACAGAGTGGAGTAAAACATTTTTGAATTAGTGATTATAAGACATAAGTTGTCAGTTTTAGTCTTCAACTGAATGGCCTTGAGGAAGCCATGGAAACTTTGTAGGGCTCTGTTTTGCTATCTATAATATGAAGAAGGTGGTAGAAATAAAGCTGATTGGAGAGGCAGGGAGAAGACTAAACAGTATCTGCAGAGGTTTCCAGCTTGCATACTCTGTGATGGAGTGTCTAGAGCCTAAGACCAGATATGTGGAACAGAACATTTTATTGCCTATGTGGAAATTTACCTTAAAATTACTGAGAAAAAATAATGTGGGGGCTGCCTGTATAGATTCACTTTGAATTCTGCCTTAAGATTGTTAGCACCTGAAGCACACATTTTAGCACTGGTACTTAAAGTATTTCACATATCTTTATTGTGATCCATATGTATTAGTTTCCTATTGCTGCATACCAAATTACCAGAAACATATTGGATTAAAACAACATATATTTATTATCCCACTTTCCGTGGGTCAGAAGGCCATGCACAGTTTAAGTGGGCCCTCTGCTTGGTAACTCACCGGCCTGCAATCAGGTGTTGGTCAAGGCTGAGGTCTTATCTGGTGCTTGGGTCCTCTTCAAAACTCATGTAATTGTTGGCAGAATTCATTGTCTTGCATCCATAGACGTCATGGTGGCTTGCCAGGGTGGGGAACCTGCGGCCTTCTGATTTCAAGATTGTTCTTTTTTAAGCACCAAAGGAGGCAAGAGAAGCTTCAACTTTCAATGCTGCACCCCTTTTAATAAAAGGATTTGTTCTGTAAAATTTGGATTCAGTCAGAAGGCCAAGGCCATGGTCAAGGATCCAGAAAGCTACATGTGGCTCCAAGGCTGGGGGTTCCCCACCCCTGTGAGGAGAAACTCTTTCAATTTCCTCCTTTAGTAAAGGACTGGACTCTCTTTTAAAAGGTTTACCTGATTAGGTCAGGCCCGTCCAAAAGAAACTCTCTGTTGATTAGCTCAAAGTCAAATGATTGGGAACCATAATTACATCCACACAGTCTCTTCACCTTTGCCATATTAATACATTATACCGGTCTTAGGAGTTACATTTCATCACTTTTGCCATATTCTCCTGGTTAGAAGCAAGTTACAGGTACTGTTCACACTCAAGAGAAGGGAAATGTACGTGGTCATGGGTCATTGGGGTCCTCTTAGAATTCCACCTATCACACCATAACAGAAGACGTAGTAATTATAAGAGAGGTATAAACTTTCCATTTTGGAAATGAGAAACATTTAGATTATTGATTGGCTGGAGAGAGTGTATGGGTCCCACTGACCCTGCATTAAAGACATGTGGAACCTGTTAGCCCAGCTGCCCAACACTTTTGAAGCAGTTAGTACTCATGGTCAAAATGTCATTGGTCCTTGCCTCACATTTCTTGGGGGCCTCTGCTGCCTAACTTGACCATATGGTTGCTGGGTTCTGCTGTCAGATGTTTGCATCTGCCTCAGCATAAACATTCCTTTCTTTCTTTTTCTTTTTTTTT
>VBSM01002608.1:144137867-144152352 GCA_008086735.1 Cheirogaleus medius
CCTCAAGCAATCCTCCCTCCTCAGCCTCCCAAAGTGCTAGGATTATAGGTGTGAGCTACAGTACCTGGCCTAGCATGAACATTTCTTCTGGAGCACATGTCAGAGTGTCTGATAACAGAGTATGAGACTTACTCAGGTTTACTACTTTGTGCCTGCTTATAAATAAATGTTTGCGGTTTAGCAGAATTTAGTCTGAGACTTGCTTTCATAGACAGACCAGTTGATAATGAAATTGTAGAATAAGAGACCATAGCTACTCTCTACCTCTAATTTCAGGTGACCATGATTATTTACCAAAATATTGAAAAGTAAAATTGGCTTAGGTCAGTTTACATAAGACAGAAATCATTGAAATGTTTACATTGTACATTGTCATATGCATGAGGTTGTCAGAAATACTGGCAGGTTAGGTTAACAGTTAAATCACAAACTTGTGCAGCAATCAGTGAAACTTAAAAGGAGAATGATAATGACGTTGGAAAAAGTGTGCTCTGGGAGCAACTTTGAGGTTTGAAAGTCTGCCGCTTTATTCAGAGTTCTAAATATCCTGCTGAAAAAGTCAACCTACAAACCTAAATGTATGACTTGATAGAGTTGCTATATCTTCTAGTTGCTTCAGTTTCTTGGGGAGTAGATCTTAAGTTATATAAAATCTATAATACATTTAAAGAGAATAATTGACTAGAACATGCTTAGCCAATTTTATTTAATTCTATTGATGGCAAAGACCCTGGAGTCACATGTTACACATAGACGTTTAATAAGGATGTTATAGTTTTTGATACCATGTTGAAAATGTAACATAAAATTCTTCTAATGAAACTATGCAATTAAGATATTCCTTTAAAAATGAGCTGCATTTTGCTAACTGGATATATTGTGAGTAAGTTTGTTAGAAAAATTGTCCCTGCTCTCAATTCTACTGTCTTAAAATTTCCTAGCTAGACTGAAAAAGAAACCAAACAAACCAACAGGAAGAGAAATATTACCAGTATTTTGAGTCAGTTCTGTTTTGAATTCATCAAAGCCAAAGGTACTGATATTTGAGTATATGCTCCTCTATAACTCCTTTAGGTTTTCTGTTTTTTTTTTTTTTTTTTTTTTGTTTACTGTGTTTTGTGGTTGTTAATTAACTGATGGAGCATTCCTTCGATCTCGATCTCTAAATTTCTTTAAAATATCAAGTGTGTCTTGTGACCGCCATCAGCTGCAAACACAGCATCAATTAACTTACCAAAACAGAGTCTTTGGTGATTAATCCGTAATGACAGGGCTGTTCTCCCGACTGATTAAATTCATTATCAAGCAGCCAGAGGTAGAGCACTCTCCATGGAAGATTTATTGCTCTGGAATTATGTTTCTCGCTGATACTGATGAAACTAGGTTTGGTAAATAAGAAAGATGAAAATATAAGGGGCTCCTTTTTAAAGGATAATGATGGGTTCTTTTTAAAATGGCTAGTATGTATTTTCAGTGCCTCAACTCTAAAAAATAAAAATACCTACTTAAACATATGTCATCTTTGGTCATTCACTAAGCAATTGAAATAGATTATTATAACCATATGGAATTATCAGTCTCTATAAGAATCTTGTGTGTGAATCAGGCCAGGCTGGGGAAGATTGTTCTTATTCTCTCTGCCACCACCTTGGTTCACGTTATAACCAACAAAATTGGATTTGGGAAATAACTTTATAAATGGTTTATTTACCTAGTTCTCACAATCTCTCTTGCCGTGAAAAATATAGTGAAATTTTTCCTAAATTTCTCTCGTGAAAAATTTAGTCTATAATTCAGAATTCTCATGTGCACACACACATATGCCAGAATAGCCGTATGCCTTTTTCACATCTAAATTCTATTCATTCATTGCATCCTTTATTTAAAGTTGTACTGTTCACCTAAGCCCAAAGTGACTTCCTTCTTCTCATTGTCTGCATGACTTTTGGCTTTGAAGCACCCTTTCTATAACTTAACATTTTTTCTGGATGTTTATTTTTAATCCTCAATGAACTTCTGGGTGCCCCCAGGGTGGCAAACCAGACTTTTCATTATGCGCTGTGTTCCGCATTGGGTCAGGCAAAGAGTATATCTGTAAACAGACCAATAGCTCTCTTTCAGACATTTTGGGAAGAATCCATGAATTTATTTGCTCTGTTAAGTTGCCCTCCATTCCATTTTATGCATACTCATTTGAAGACATGTGCAAGAGAATACCTAAACCTACTGTTTTAGGGGCACTGTCAGGTCACATGGAACACAGATAGCAAAGGGTTGGGGAAAGGAGTGTGCAGAAATAACAATGAAATCCTATATTCTCTGGCCACTGGCCACTGATCCTTACCCTAATGTTTTGTTTCTCTACTGTTTGTTTGTTTGTTTGTGGGCAGAAAAAATGGGAATTCTGAGGTCCAGATCTTACTGTGCAATTTTGGTTAAGTTACTTAAGTTTTCTGAGCTTTTATTTCCTCATCTGTAAATTCGATAAATTAATACTTATTCCATTGGATTGTTGAACAGGCTAAACAGGGTAATGTGAGTATAACAACTTGCAAAATGCCTTAAAATAGACACTCAAGAGATCTTAGTCCCCCCTTCCCAACTGTAAATTAGTCTTGGGGTCATTTTAGAAGAAGGGGGAAGGAGAGTGACTATAACTTTTTATTTAGGATATCATTCATTCTGACATCGAATTATAGGCTATAAATTTTGAACATGGGAGATTTAATGGCAACTGTGATTATCTATTTTTGAAGAGTCATGCTTTTGCTGAGATTGACCCAGGTAGCGGACCTGTAGGTGGAAAGTAGGTGTAAATCATTCAAGACAGCTTTGTATATTACTAAAGGGATAGAATCACATATGCCGAGAGAAATTTAATTTTGCAGTTGACATTTCCCTTTTATAAGCTCACTCTTAAAATTCCAACAACCAAATACAATAATAATAGCTTTTTAAAGAGACATCCTTCAAGGCAAAACTAATAATGTTGATGACAATAAGCATTTTAGCATTTCTGGACTTCCTTTAATTTATAGTTGGTGACAAAAATATAGTTGGTGACATAATTAAATTTTTCCCCCCAATTTGGTTGAATAAGTTTCAGTGGGGACTGTAAGAGTAATGTTGGTATTTTGTAAGAATTCCTTTTTTTCCTTTGTATTCTCACAGCATCGCTCTTGATAAACCTCTAGGGATTTTCCTTCCATTCACTAGTAGGTGAGGCAATTTGCTATCCCTTCCTATGTTAAGATTAAAGCCAGAGATAATGACTTTCCATTGTTACACTGGGGAAATGAATGAAACAACAACATATCATCCTGGCTTATTAACTACAGGGGAGGAAGTATCTTCAGCAAGATTCCCTAGAACCCAAACTTATTCTGGTAGTTTCTTCAACCCAGAAAGAATGCAGGAAAATGTTGCAATTTCCAAGTATAGTTGCACACTTTCAAGAAATAGTCTTTCTTGCCTAAAAGCCTAAAGTGATAGAGAGAGGAGGAAAAATTAAAGGGGACAGAGCACTCTGGAAGTCAAGCGCAAGAAAAATGAATATCTCTTGCCCTCTCTGGGGTGGTTAAGCCCACGGAATATGGAATCCAGCTGTCTTTGATGTTTGTCTTCGCAGTATTCTTTATGAAGAAAAATCTTCAGCATGACAAACAGTGCGATTTCCCAAAGGGAGGGAGTTTGTGGCTTCTTAAAATGGAAAGTGTTACATGTGCTTGAGTAAAGCTGATTAATGATACTTACTTGTAAATTTTGCCAAGGTTAACAGATCCCTGTGGTAGAACATATACACAAATTATAAGAGATACAGCATCCCAGGCTTTTTTCCCCCCTCTTTTTTTCCTTTTTCTTCCCCTTAGGAGTTCTGTGACCATATATAGCCATGGCATCAGTTTACAGTCTTTAGGATTAAAGTTTTCTGTTTAGATTAATAGATGAAAGTCTGGAGTTGAATGTGATTATTATAAATATTTCTTGATTTCTGGTAGCAAGCTGTCTAATCCTTCCTGCATTAAGAGGGGCTTATCATAATTTTCTTCTTTTTAAATTGCTTGGCCTTTGCAGCTGTGCCTTGGAAAAGCGTCTCGTTTTCTCTGAGGAGAATAAACAATGCTTATAAAATAAGACATGGGTAGGACATTACATCCTGATTTCATGTACGAATATAGCCCTGCTTTTGGTTCTCAGTGCCTGGCCCAGGAGACCAACTTGAGACCTGGTTCTGTTGTAAAACTGTGTTGTCTGGCTGCAGGGCTGCTGCCACAGCAACGAGGAATCAGTGATGTCACAGGCTCAGCATCTGCCTGCCAGAGAAAGCCTTTCCAGAGAACAGGATCGACTCCGTCTGCTCAGAGACAATTTTGCATGTCTCATCCCCAAAAAATACAGTTTAACCTTTAATTCTTTCATGTTCCTTCTTTAAATACATTTGCCTCTGTTTGTTCTATTGCAAGAATCAGATAAAATCTCATGATAATAGCAAGAGCTAGGATTTATTGAGCATTTACTATGTGCATATTAACTGTGCATGATGGTTTACTTTCGGTATTTTATTCAGTCCCTAGAAAAACCCTAGGAGGTAGAAGATCTTATTATCTTCTGTGTTTTAGGAATGAGAAGATCGAGGCTTGGTAACATCGTAGTCAAGTTTTGCCAACACCAAAGCCCGTGTTCATTCACAATCATCGGACACTGTGTGACTTTCCCAGTCAGACCCATGACAGGCAATAGGATTGCCCTGTGCCTCGGCCTATCAGACTCTATTTTCCCTTATTTTTCTTACCCTGTTTCTGAAGTTGTGATGTTTATATGAAAAGCAAAGATGAAGGAAGTTCACTTGAGAAATTTTCTTCTATTTTATCAAAAGCTGATCTTCAGACTGGAAGGAAAATGAGAACCTATACCTGACATCCAGGCTTTTGTGTGAAGACAAAAATGGATGTGAATGAGATCATTCCAGAGTTTGGGCAAGGGGCCACCAGTGTCATTCTTAGAAATCCCTGAACCTTGGGCGTAATTTTGCAAAAAGAGATCACTGCTAGTTATTTCCCCCACAAAACAAACCTTTCTGAAAATGATGGGGAACGTCCCTTAGGTCTCCCAAGTCAGAAAATGAAATGAAGGTGGTCTTTATAGGTGTGGATGTCCAGGGCATGGCTTCACATGACAACTCATGTGCTAAGTCATGCTAAATAAAATGCATTGAATTTGGAATCATGAGCATTGGGGTTTAGTTTCTCAATATCCTCAGTTACTTAGCTTTGCTGACCTTCAGTTTCTTTCCTTGTAAAATGGAGATGATAATAGTAATACAGTATTAGTAATACCGTTATCATAATTAAATAAGAATACAGGTGTGCTTTGTAAATTGTAAAATACTAGAGTCGGTATTATCGTTGTAAGGTACTGTTCCAAGAATACAGCAGAGGCTTTCTTTGCTTTCATTCTAATATATTTATTGAGTTGGTGTAGTTTGTAAATTGAACGTATTTTATAATCCATTATTTGAGTTAAACATACTTTTAGCAAGAAGCTCAAGTCAGTTTGATAAGAATAAGATATCTAAGAAATAAAATTTTCACCAGGATATTGTGTTAGACTCAAGGAGAGGTTAGACTGTGACTTACACAGGAAAAAACAAAATCATCTAAAAAACAACACTCGGCAAGTGAGGCCAACACACAAGCCTGAGGTGAGATGAAGAGGAAAAGAAAAGAGGCATTTGAGAGTCTTTGCCATACAATAAGTTGGGGTGAGGGGCTGGTGCTGGGAAAAAGGTTAGAAATATAAATTGATTCCTCAGGGATCTGTGTCCTTTCCCCTGTTTAACTTCTATAAAAATGTCTGAGCCCTCAGAACTCACCAATTTAGGTTATGATTCTAGAACAAATTCTGAAAGGGTTATCACTTCTGCCCATAAAGTGACAAGCGTAGAGAAAAGAGAACCTTGTCCTGAATTTTAACTGGCATCCTGTTAAATACGTTGCCCATATTATCCAGAATTTATAAACGTGCAGCTTATTTTAATGCCGTATCTCCTGATGCTGTGTATTCTAAGACTCACAGCAACACATCAGATTATATGGTTATCTCAACTTCCCTACATCTTCTGTGGTCTTTACTTCATAGATCTTTATTCTTATAGCACTACTCCAAAGATATCAAACCGAAAGATACATTCTGAATTATTTCCTCAGTGTTTCTAAGCAGATTTTTGTCTCATTTCTTTTCTCCACCAGCAGTGGTAATATATGTAGTTCCTTCTTAGGATGTTCAGCTCTCAAAATTGGCTGCCAGGTTTAACCCATAGATGATTCCCCAAATTGCCTCTGGCCAGTGGTTCAACAATTTAACTGGAAAGACATTTATAAGATATGCTGAAGAAAGTCCAAGCTGACTTGCGAGGACTTTGTTTTCTTCATACTCCATTATATTGGTGCTAACAAGTATTGAAATGGCTGACAGCCATAGATAGGTGGACAGAGGGCTAGGAGCTGGCTAATCCACAACCCAATAACCAGTACTTAAACAGCTGAGATTTGACTGGAGCACAGTGAAACATCCCTAGACAACTGATGAATGACAAAGAAGACAAAACTCCTAACGTTAGCATTGCTGAATCTATTGTTTTTCTTAGTGTGGATTTGTTGAAGTTCTTGCACATTAACAATGAAGAGATTAGGTACCAGTACTTCAGTTCCCCACTTAATGCTTTATGTGCTCAGCTAATGGTCATCATGCAGTTCTATCCCTTAGCACTGAGGCGGCAGACACACCAGTTACAACTCAGCTTAGATGATGACAATGTGAAAGTGGTAAGAGAAACAATAATACAAAATGTTCCTCAATTTTAATAATAAGAGAATTCCAGTTCTTTCCAATAAAACTAGCAAATCCCAGTTTTTCCCAATAAAATTTAAATACAGAATATTAAATAGATTACTGACAGAATTTGGGGTTCAGGAGGAGCTAAAATAGCTTCCTTTAAAACTGCATGTCAAAATGAATTTATTTTTATTTTTGGCAGGATTACTAAAGAAATAACTTAGACATAGTTTACTAATTTTAGCAAAACAGATGAGAAAATCTTTCATGATATTATTGTGACTAATAAGGGTGCACACGGCCTGGATGCTAAAATTAATTTTCTGTAGTTGGACATCCACCAAAAAATTGATAATTGGTTCAGCATCGAACCATGAGTAGTCCTTAGAAAAAGTGTTAGGGATTTGTCCTTAGCTCTAGTAACTTCCACATTTGTATCAATGATTAAAAGAAGTAATAGATGAAATACTTAATTAGATCTACAGATAACAAAAAGTTGGGAGGAATATGTAAATATGCATGATAGATTAAAAATGCAAAGTGTTCTTGATAGGCTGAAACACTTCACCTAAACTAAAAATTTAAGATTTAACAGGGATAAGTATAAAAGCCTGAATTTAAGTTTTCAAAAAATATCAAGTACCCAGTAAGGATGTGGTAGGCCTGGCATGGCACCAGTTCCTGTGAACAAGATACGGGGGGTTTTGTTGTGATCAAGCTTCATGTGAGTCACTGGTGTAATGTGGCTTGAGCAAAAGCTACTGTAATCTTAGACTACATTTTAACAGAAGCGGTGTATACAGATCCTGAGGTGTTATTGTCTCCCTACACTTTGTACTGGGTTGACCACAGCTTGAGTATCGGATTCCATTCTGGACCTGCATATTCAGATGTCATTGACAGTCTGGAGGCATCCAAATGAGATGGCCAACAGTTACGGCAGAGTGGCACATACTGATTACACATGGACATTTGTCTCACTTTAGAGTGGGATTTTGGTTTTCAGCAAGGCAAGGAAAAGACTGCATGGCTTGGTACATTGTGTTTCTATTGGAGGAAATAGTTTAGCACTATTTATCAGAAAGAAGCAGAGCAAGAGCAGAAACAGGTAACTCAGTTATGGGAACAGGGGCAGGTGGGTATCGTGCATGCAGAGGTGAAGCAAAAGTCAGAGTTAGATGTTGGAATAGTTACAGTACAGTGTCTGAGAAGGGAAGTGTCACTCAGTGACAGGAAATTGCAGGTTGGCTGGATAACATAGGCAGAAGCAGATTTTGAGCTACAGATGATGTTTGATGTCCAGGAAATAAACGGAGGCAGAGACTAGAAGGCAAACCCAGGAGACCAGAGGTGGTACCTCAGAGTCCAGCACAGGTGAGAGAGCTGGGACTGTGGATCTCAGGCGATGCCATCTGTCTGGCTGTTTGCAATGGGAAAGCTTGTCTGTGGGAACCAGCACACTGGCAGTGGGCTGGGCTCTCCAGTAAGACCTTACGATTCTGTGGTTTTATGAAAAATCCCTGTGAAATCACCCAGAACCTCAGTAATTCAGTTCTCTTTTTTGACAACCCACTTTCAAACTTTTAAAAATCAGATGCCAAAGGATAAACTCCCTGGTGGAATTTTAAGATGTTTACTTTTAAGCTATGTAGCCTAAAACTGAAAGATGAAGTCCTGCTCAGAAGACTTAAGATTGATTAAACTTGTTAATTACTGTCATTGGCTTGCTGCAACATACTTTTTAAAAATTCCTTAGCAGTGACAAAATATCCTTAAAATGTAAACTGTATTTTCATCGACATTTTCAAATGCCACTTATGAAAAAAAAACAAGCATGACAATACACAGAAATAATGTTGTAGAGAGCTCGTAGCTTTGTATGGAACAGAGGTAGTAAAGAAGGTATTGGAATTAAAGGAACAAAAACAAAAAGACCTATTTTTGGTCTGAATTTTCCTCCTTGCTGTCTAAATGACCTTGAGCGAGTTACATAATCCTCTTTAAGCTTGTTCCCTCATCTATAAAATGAGGATAATCACATCTGCAGAACAGTGTATTTGTGAGGATAAACTTAGAGAATAAACATGATAATTAACATTTATTTCACACTTTATAATTTATAAAGGAATTCTGGCATATATTATTTCATTTGTTCCTCATGATAGCCTCATAAGATAGCTTTCATTATTCTTGGTTTTCTATTCTTATTTTTCTGATGAAGTAACTCCTTCCAAGATCACACGTGGGCAAAACTTAGTTTCATTTAACATGTACCCCATAAAGACGTTTTAACTACTATGTGTCCCCACTATTTTAGGAAGCGCTAGCAACTACAATGATAATAAAACTAAAAGCTAACACTATTGAGTGCATACTACGTGCTGCTCTAAGTACTTGTGTGTATTACTCATTTAACAGTGCCGTGATAAGGTAGGAACTCTTCTTATGCCTATTTTATAAACAGCGAATATAGAGGTGTAGGAGGCATATCCATTACCAGTTTTCAGCAACTTGTAACTTGTAATGTACTGAGGAGGAATGGAACCCTGGTTCTCTGGCTCCAAAATATTTTTCTAATAATTAATATTTTAATATTATTTTAATGTTAATATTTTAATATTTAAAGCCATTTTTAGACTCTCAAGTTTAATGCAAATGAATGATACTTTTGTCTGTGCCAATGCAGGTATACAGGTCATCAGCCAAACAGGAAACCTGACTTGTGCCTTTTGCATGAGAAGGAATAAGGCAGAAGAGGTCTTCCAGAGGGGACTCAGAGAGTCCAGAGACTCCCCTCCCCACTGTCGGGATCCCCCAATGGTGTGATTATGTCTGAGAGCAGAAAAAATATATTATTTGGCCACAGATATTATATCTAGGTGGAAAGTGAAATGGGTAATTAATCATTCCTCTGGTATATGTAAATGCCAGGTATTTGGATAATTGTAATCACATAAATCACAAATTTTATTTTCCACAGGTTGTTTAGATGTTTGAATCTATACAGATATAGCTCTGAAACAAATCCACATTAAGTATAAAATATCTTAAATCAATAGATAGCTGGTAGAAGGACCACCAGATCGGGTGGTAAGAAGTCTGAATTCTTGTCCCACTTTTATCTTTTTGGTTTAGTCATATGTAAAATGTGGGTATAATACCTTCCCTGCCTACCCTGTGGTTTTCTGAGGTTCAAATAAGGTGACACATTTAAATACACTCTAAAAATGGTAAAGTACTGTAAATAACCCATAGAGAACACGGCCAGTGTGTGCCAGTCCCAGAGTAGCGTCAGGGTTGAAAGAATACATGCCATGCAAAACAATAATGCCATAAAATAACTCAGTGCTTTATTTGAGTGCTTGATTAGAAAGACATGTGCTCCAGCAATACATTTTAAAATCTCTCATTTCTTCTCCCATGTGTTAGCTATAGCTGCACACATCCTGAAGATGCTCCTTTTCCCCTCAATTAAAAACAATTTACATATAAAAAATTGTATCCTTTTCCCTTCCTTATCCTCATCACCTTATTCTTTTCTCCTAATTTGCTCCATAAAAGAGACTCAAGAAATGGGCTGGCAAGTAAGGGCCTTCCTTGGAGAGCAGGCTCCTCTTTAATGGGCAAAAGAAAAGAAGGGCTGTGAGAAGGGAGTTAATTTTTTAAATTATTTTTTTTTCTCATTGAATTATTTGTAAATGAGTGGGGGTAGTAGGGAGAACAGCTGGTATGTTTGTCATCTGTCACACAAAAGTAATTTATATTTATCTGAACACAAAAATTAAATTGAAAATATTGGGTAGACATATGAACAGAGCAAAATAATCATTTAGGGCAAGAACAAAATAAGTTATTTAATTTTATTAGATTGAGAGGTTTTTAAATGAAAAATTTCTAATTTTATTTTGTTCTACTTGCTGTATTCTGCAGCTTACTGTATTTACATTTTTAATAAATCAATAAAGTATATTACCCTAAAACCCAAAACTCTTAATAATTGGATAATTCCACTGAGTTTGAAATATTTGAGACTTGACGAGTTAAGAGCTCTATTTTCCTAAATTGTTTTGTTTCATGTTCTTATCTCTTAATTCATATGTTGATCATTGAGAAAAATAATAATATTAATTGATATGTTTTGTTTAAATCAACTGCTATTTCTTTTAAAAGATCTGAAAAGTATGCCATAATAAGAACAAACTGTATTATCAGGGAGTTGCACATTTTTACTATCCTATTGAGAGAAAAATAAAAGCTTTTTAAATAAAAAACTGTCTTTAGTGCTAATGGGCACAGAAGTGACAAGGTGAAAAAATCCAGAGTAATTCTAATTAGTCAATTTTAAAAATCATGTGTATTGTGCTTTCATTTTTTTTCTCCCCAAATTCACAGGCACACATGTAAATGCTACAAAAAAGTAAATAAATCTCTCTTGCAGAATTTCTTGCCCTACTGAACAGGCAAATAATATGACTGTCTAGAATCAATCAACTTTAAAGAAATGAATGTTACAACTCAGGGCCCAAACACAAAGCCATATTTACTGCACTGGCACAGTCCTAAGAACAACCGGTTATAAATAATGCAAGGAAGCCAGTGTGTTACTACCTGCCACAAGGTACAGATCTAAAGGAAGTCTCTTGCTCTGATGGGCTTGTTTCCATACATATTTGAAGAAATGAATTGTCTATGGTAGAAATAAATAACTACTGAACAACCAACATGGCAATAAGACATGCTTTTTTTTGAGCTATTGCTTCAGGGTGGTTTGGGATGTAATAATAATAATAGTTTTTGTTTTTTAATCATTTACCATGTGCCAGTTAACTTCTCATGGATCATCTCTGATCTTCACAAGGACTCCACAAACAAACTCAGAGGGCTGTTGTGTAGCTTACTTGCATTTAAAGCACCTAGTTTAGTAGTGGCACAAAATAAGTGGTTAAGTAAATATTAGGTGCTATCATCATCACCATCCAAGGAGTTGTTTCTTATCTTTTTGGAAACAAGCGTCAACGTTTAATTCCAAAAATAAGTCATGGCTTGG
The DNA here is from genome assembly GCA_008086735.1 of Cheirogaleus medius. Lineage (NCBI taxonomy): Eukaryota > Metazoa > Chordata > Mammalia > Primates > Cheirogaleidae > Cheirogaleus > Cheirogaleus medius. Next base: position 144,149,749 of record VBSM01002608.1, read on the forward strand.
CAAAGTGGCTCGTGCCCGTCATCCTAGCACTCTGGGAAGCTGAGGCAGGAGGATCTCTTGAGTTTGGGAGTTTGAGACCAGCCTGAGCCCTGAGCAAGAGCGAGACCCTGTCTCTACTAAAAATAGAAAAAATTAGCTGAGCACAGTGGTGCACGCCTGTAGTCCCAGCTACTCCGGAGGCTGATGCAGGAGGATCGCTGGAGGCCAGGCGTTTGAGGTTACTGTGACCTTGGCTGACACCACGGCACTCTAGTGAAACAGAGCAAGACTCTGTCTCCAAAAAAAGAAGAAAGCATGTTGAATGAATGACTTATTTCATTGACTGAAAGTAGAGCTTTGTCTCAGATTTACTTATATGGAGAAGTTCATCAACATTCATGTGATACCAACCTTCACCAGTAAAATCTATCTCATTCCCCTAGATCAGGTGTACAAATTTAAAAGAGAGGAGTCCTACCCTAAGCCTGTAGTCCTGAATGGAAGCAGTGCCTCCTGGGGGCAGTGGGCAAGTTGATTTTGTATATTTGTGGGTGTGTCTTATGGTAGTCCTCGTGACTAGGGAGAAGACAGAATGAAAATTTCATGAGTGGGGACTAGGGTCCTAGATAAACTGCATTGCATAGGATAGTCTCAAATAACAAAAATTTTCCTTGAGTTCTAGGTCACTCAGTATCCCCCAAGAAATCCACATAAGTACAAATTCACTTTATAATTATGGGAGCATAGAATTTAACTTCTACCAAAAAAAAAAAACAACAGTTTTTGCAATGTTTTAATATATACTGAATGTTTGAGGAATGCAACTATCATATAAATCAAAGGACGATTGCACTTTATTTGGTTTATAACTTTGCCAAGAATTGTTCACAATTTTGGAAAATCACATTACCCAAGGCAGCATCAGTTGTGGTATCTGAGTCACCATGACACCACATCTATACTGACATGCAATTATAACTGTCATATGAAGATATGTAATTTTATTAACATAGTATATTATTAATAATTAAATATTAAATTATGTAGCATTTAAAAATATTTTGTATTTGCTGTACTATATATTAAAAAACAATTGTTAGCACAACAATAAATCCTTTATTCTTTTCTTCCCTGTGATAGTTGGTAATTTGTCTTGGTTATGTTAGTCTTACTTTAAATTAAGATTCTTTGCCCTTTTCATATACAAATAAATCTGGTCTGTCATTGCTTAAACTAACACAGTTTTTTGTTTTTGTTTTTCTGGGACTCACCTGTACATATCTTTTTCATTTTCCAGTACCTCTTAGAATGGCTTCTATCTCTCCTCTTATATCCACAATTATTCATTATAAGAGGATATAAACATCTATCTAGTACGACCATTATTGAAAAATTACATATTTAAACACAATATTTTCTTATAAATTAATTTATTTTTCATTTATATTACAATCTGGGCATTGCATGCATATATTTGTCTTTAATTAAGGATGCAGGTAAGTTTAATTATCTAGCAATTTCATTTCAGGATATTAAAGAAGCATGTTATAAAACATTCATTATAAAGAGAAATTAGATCTGATAAGATTGATAGACATCATTCTAAGCAAAACTATAGAACTACTGGTAATGTAGTACCAATCCCCTAAGCATTCATTTTTTACTCATTTTTTAAGGTAAAATTTCTCATGAGATAATACTATGTAGCTGGTATTGAATGTGATTTTTAAAAGATTATTAAGTTAAACAGGGGAGCAAAATAATTTCCTTTTGAGATCTCTAAGAACTAGCTGTGGGGAACTTAAAGGGATTGCCATTCCTTCAGATTCAGTAGAAATAAAGCCACAGAAGTACTGTTTGTTCCTGCTGTCATGGAACCTGTTTTTACTTACAGACCTGTGTGTTCTGGGCAGACACCTGTTATGGGTAAATTGCAAGATGGAGAGGAAATGACCTGGAAAAGTGGTGAAGACCTGGGTAATGCTGTTCTGTGGAGTTATGACTAAAGAGCAACAGAGAACTACACAAGTTTTTAAGCAGGGGAGTGACATGATCAGGCATTTTTTTTAGAAAGATAATTAAGGCATAATGTGGAGGACTGTTTGGAGATGGGGAGTCAGCTGGAGGAAAAGAACCAGTGTAGGGAGTTACTATATTTAGATTTAACAGAGTAGCAATGGGTATAGAAAGGTGGATGTGGATTTAAAGCATATTTGGAAAAGAGAATTGATCACACTTGATGTCTGACAGGATATGGGCAGGTGAGCGAAGGAAGCAGGAGAAAGACCTGGGAGTAATCATGATTCTAAGGTCTGCAGCTTGAGTAATGTACATTCACCAAGATAGAAAATACAGAGTACATTGGAGGTCCATGGAGACCTGCTAGGTTAGTTTGGTGTGAGGACCATTTAACTGCCAGTACCTGTGGGACATCCAGATGGAGGTGTTAACTACGCCCATATTGGGTGAGAGGTAGGAATAGAGGTAGAGGAGATGCCTTAAAAGGCTTAAAAGTAACATAAAGCACATTGCATATATTGAGAAGTTAATCCAAGTTTCAAAATAATTTGATCTTCTAAGAGAAAAGAATGTGTAAGAAACACATACTACTAGAAGAATTTTTTT
>VBSM01002608.1:144152452-144183249 GCA_008086735.1 Cheirogaleus medius
AGATGGGGTTTCCCTCTTGCTCAGGCTGATCTCAAACTCCTGAGCTCAAGAGATTCTCCTGGCTTGACCTCTCAGAGTGTCAGGATTATAAGCATGAGCCACCAGTCCTGGCCAACTAGAAGAATTTTTAACTTTCTTTAAAATTTCCCATTTGGCCAAGTTCTGTTTCATTGCCATCATTGGTTTTGTCTCTGGCTGTCATCTTACCTGGGAGCAATGTGAAATGGGCCAGGGTTCCAACCATCATCATCTTAGCCTCCGCCCATCTCAGGGAACCCATTCTAATAGATTCCATACCAGTCACCCTTGAGGAGTGATTTAAGTCACTGCACTGCCATATTTAATTTGAATGAAATCAAGTGGGGTATTGTGGCAAATATAAAAAATTGATAGCATTTAAAAGAAGGAAATAATTTTCAAAGAAAAAGCTATATTCAAAGAATTTTTTTCAGGTGAATTTCGAGGTAAAATTAACATGCATTTCCTCTTTGTTTTGTGCTGCAAAACATAAAACAAATGAACAAATAACACCCTTTTGTAATATGTCAATTCCTAATCTTTTTTCTTCAAATGAAATATATCTGACCAAATATTGTTGAATGCTTTTTTTGTTTCTTCATTTTTGACATTCTCAAGTAAATCCTTCTGTTACCCTTCCCCTACTCACTCCTCTATCCTTTCCGCTAATCCTTATTACCAACCTTTATTTTCTGGTCTTAAGAATTGTCATCTGAATGTTAGTATATTTTAAAAGGCCATCAGAAATGGTTGTGAAGAATACCATTCTAGAACACTGCTTTCATAATGTCTTCTAAAACTGTTAATTTACTGACTGTCTTTAATGTAATGTATGAAAGTAGTTTTATTCATTCATTCAACTATGTGCTCAGTGCCTACTATATGCCAGGCACTGCACTAGATTCTAGGCATGCCGTAATAAAAAAGAGAGATGTAGGATTTGCCCTCTTGGAGTTTTTAGTCCAATAGAGGAGAAGAACAGTCAGACAAGCAATTATATATTGTGTGATAAGTTTTATGACAATGCAGGGACAGGGTTACGTTTCTGGTTGCTGAGTGGGCAGGGGCATCCTCCCTTTATGTATGGCCACTTAACACAGAGGGCATTTGGTCCACTTCCATGGTTCCCAGGGCCTGCAGATGACAGCATTAAGTAGAGAAACATCATGTTGTTCCCAGTCTATGGACAATGAGACACCTTATAGATTAGCCCACTTCATAATGAGGTTTGATTGCACTTCAGACTGTCTGTATGGGGCACCAGACTAAGTTCCTTTATATCAAACTTCCAGGTCCTGAATCTTCTTTTGAATTTTTCTTAGTAATATTAAGACTACCTCTTAAAAAAATACAGTTTCTTCAAGGGCTCTACTAATATGCATGACAATTTTAAGTATTGAAAGAAGTGAAGTGTTCACATACAGATTCACATGTGCCCAACAGATTTGAAATTAGAGCCCGAAGCCCTCTTACTTCACAATCAAAAACTTGTAATTTTACACTTGAAGTAACCAGCACACATAAATGCCTAGATGGCTGGCCACAACCATCCAGTTCATTATCTGAACTGCTGGCGAGCACTTAATGCCCAGTGTGTTTAGAGAGCATCTTACCTATTAAGCTCCATTAGCGAACAAGGGTCTCTTGAATTCGCTGTTAACACCCTACTGAGATGGTTTCTGCTTTTCTGCTGTTGGGAAATCTTCCACTTACTCAGCCCCTTGCTGCACCTCTTTTCTCTGCTCTATCTGATGTCACCATAGACAAATAATAGTTTCCTGCCAGTGAACATTTAAAGACTCAGGATAAATTTGCTCTTTTTGTTGAATGAGATCAACACAAGATCCACAGGCTATTTTTGTGCTCATTTTACCCTGACCCTCCAAATGTCTGACTCACTATTTAGCCTTAAATGATTTCCTAGTTTTACAAGGGGGTGCCTTGATAAACCATCATCACACTGTGTGGCCCCAGGAGAGGGTGCTGGTCCAATGGCAGGAAAGCAGACCTTGCCCTAGTATTAGGGAGATCTTTGTTAGAGCTAGGATCTTGTGGAGTAGTGGGTGGGTTCAGCGTCACAGTGGTTAAGAGTGTAATGTGGAGTGTAGAGTTAGAGTTCTTTGGGTTTAATGTCTTAACAGCTGTGTGACCTTGAGCAAGTGACTGAACTTCTGTGTGCCTCAGTTTCCCAGTCTATAAAAAGAGAAATAATAGTGCCTACCCCATAGGGTTGCTGAGAATGAGGCATAAATAATACAAGTAAAGTGCTTAGAAGAGTGGCTGCCACACAGTAAATTCTCAGGAAATGTTAACTATCTTTATTATTCAACCAGGTGCAGGATAACCACCTGTTACAGATAAAACGCTCTTACATAAATGCCTGTTAGCCTAACTGCATATAAATATATAAGCTATGTCTAAATATATTTATTTTTTAAAGCTTCAATTTCTATACTATGTACTTAAGTCAAGAAACAACAGGGTTGAAACTTGGCCCTACCTCTTAAGAGCTATATAGCTTTTCTTCATTCATTCTGCCATAGATTACCAACATAGCATGTGCTAAGCAGCTGTTGGACTTTAGGGATAGAGTGGGGAGCAAAACTGAAATGGTCCCTGTCTTCTTGGAACTTCAATCAATTTTTTAACCTCTTTGACCATCATTTTAACTTATGTATAAAATGGGGTTAATAACGTGACCTCATAAGGTTCTTGGGACGATTAAAGAAGTTAAACACATAAAACTCCTGCCACATGATAGTGGGAACGAAGCAAATGTTAGTTTCCTTTCTTTTCCTTCTCAAGAGCAGCCCTTCTACAGATTCTTGCACATAGTCAATACTCATTATGTATCTGTTTGAGTTCAACTCTAGTCAAAAGATATTTAATGTTCCACCCAGCATGCATTTTCTTGGTGTGCTGTTAGAACATGATTTTCAACAAAGCTCACCTTGCAAAAGCAGCAACAGCAGTAATATTTCATACTATGTAAAGCACATCTTTGCTTTTTCCTTTGTACTCCCACTGCACTGGGTTCATACCTCTAGTATAGGACTTAACGGTGCTACATTATATATTTTGACTTCTGCAACCTTGGAGTTTCTCAGTTTACTACTAAGGCCTGTTGATGTTTTTCCTCCTACATATTTCCCAAATCTCCCCACTTCTCTTATCTTTACTTCTTGCCCTTAAACCAAACTGCTATAACACATATGTAGCTGGCTTTCCTCCATCCCCTCCAGCTGCCTCTTGATCTCTTCTTCACCTAGAATCTAGAAAGATCCCTCATCCCTCTTCATAAAGCCTTTCAATGCTGCTTCCCATTGTGCTCAGGGTAAAAACTGCTGTTCAGACTTAAAAGGCTTAAAAGGCATGTATTACCGGCATTGTCCAAGAAAATATAATGTGTCATTTATGTAACTTTAAATTTTCTAGGAGTCATCTTTAAAAAGCAAAAAGAAAGAGATGTAATACATTTTATTATATTATATTGAAGCCAATATATGCAAAATGTCATTTCAACATGTAATCAATGTATAAAATTATTGAAACATTTATATTTTTCCACATAGTCTTCAAAATAAAGTGTGTATTTTACATTTACAGCCTATTTCCCTTTGAATTAGCACATTTCCAGTGCCCAATAGCTACATATATGCTAGAAACCCCTTCCCCACCTTGAACTTCACTTTCACTTCCTTCCTGCCCAGTCCCAGCTTTACACACTGACCTTGTTTCAGTTCCTCCCAACCACTATGCTGCCTCTTATTCTAAGTCTTTTGCACAAGCAAGCTGTTCCACCCCCATCCACCCCACCCCTTTGTCCAGTGATATCTCTCACTTGCCTCTCAGATAAAAGCATCTCTTACTCTGTAAAGCCCTCTCCATGTCTCTGTCTTGTAAACAGGGTCTCACTCTGTTGCCCAGGCTAGAGTACTGTAGTGTCATCATAGCTCATCACAACCTCCTACTCCTGGCCTCAAGCAATCCTCCTGCCTCAGCCTCCTGAGTAGCTGGGACTACAGGCACGAGCCACCAAATCCAGCTGATTTTTAAATTTTGTATAGAGAAGGGGCCTTGCTTATATTGCTCAGGCTGGGTTCAAACTCCTGGCCTCAAAAGCAATCCTCTTGCTTCAGCATCCCAAAGTGCTAGGATTATAGACATGAGCCACCACACCTGGCCACCAAGTCTCTGTCTTTGTGTGATTCTTTGGTTAAGCTTGTAGAAGCATGCCCTGCCTTCAGAGCACACACTGCAATTTGTCATTATAAATTCATTAGTTTGGTTATTTTATCAGCTGAGCTACCTAATAGACAAAGAATCCCATGAGAGTAGGGGCCTGGTTTTTTTCTTTTCTTTTCTTTTCTTTTTATCCTTATATTCCTAGCAGCACTTAGGACAAGTCCTGGATCATTGTAGAGCTTGTCGAGTGAATGAATGAATGAGTTGAATGAGTGAATGACTGCATGAATGGACCAAATGGTTGTTGCGTAAATTAGTTTAGTTGATCCACAGTTCAGTTGCACAAAGTAAAGAGAATAAATAAGATGAGATAGGGTTAGGTCTCAGACTTAGGGTTTTCTTATTCCAGATCCCTTGTTCATTCCTTGATGCTTCAATGAAGAAAAAAAATCAAAATTTGGGCGATGTATGCCATATTTATTGCCTTTTATGTTCCCAAGTACCTGAAACTATAGTACTGTCTCAGTGTATTTTGTTGTCAAGATGTCAATGAAAATGTATATGGGGGATGCAGATGTTTCTGCAACATTTTGAGGATATATTTAAATGTGGGCACAACGTGGTAGGTTGGGGTTTTTTTGTTGTTGTTTAATGTTAAAAATTATATGCATTTGAGGAATTATTTGAAAACCTCAAACTTGTCAAAATTGAATTCAAAAACATTCAATTGTTTTTGAATGAATAATGAATGAATGGGTACATGAGTGAATGGAAGAAAGCTTTCCTCCAGTTTTCCCATTCATAACAGGAATGAGGGCTCAGTCACCACCAGCCCTTTTATTTATTTCATTTTTTTGCTTCAGTTGCATGTATTTTTTGGCATTCACTGAGTGAAAATAATTTTGTGATGGATTTTCCTTTATTCCTTTTTATACAAACACATCAGGATAAAATATCCAGCAGAACTATGCAACTCAAAAACAAAGATCTGTTTTCCTAGCAGCTTAAGTTTTCCTAAAATTAGAAGACAGAGGAGAGAGGAAAAGGGGTAGAGAGAAAACATCAACTGGACTTTCCTTAAAGAGGATAATATACACCAAAAGATTGCCACATAAGCCAGGAATTCAAATCCATTTGATTTGTATCCAGTGATATAGCTTGGCATTATATATGGTGATTGTTAATGTGAAGAGGTTACTTCTACTGAGCACAGAAATATTGATGTTTACATCCTTTCTTTAAAAACATTTAAATATCTTTTAGAATGTCTTTTGCAAGCTATGTTATAATTATAAAAAATACATTTTGCAGGCTACTGGCTTGGGTGAAGCAGAAACTCTCTCTTATATGCCTCCTACCTCAATATACCTATATTCACAAAACTTCTCATTGTTGGTTTCTGCAGATGTAACTGGCAGACTGTGTGGTTTATTCTAATTATACTCCGAATACTTCTGGAGCATCCTAGTTTACAATAAGGCAAGATGGTTGGTGATGAGAAGCATGGCATATACCTCTTCTTTTTTTATAATTGATAATTAAGTAGATGTAAGGGTTCTGTTTCTGTAATTAAACTAGAAATATGACTGCTATTGTTTCCCATTGGTTTCTGCTCACATTAACAAGGTATGTGGAAGGTGGGGAGCAGGGAGAGGTGACAGCCTGAGAAAGCAGGTGGATTCCAAGAGAGGAAAGGGCCACTGTCTCTCTGAGCTGTATGTTAGTCTTGCCTAACCTCTGAGCCCTTCTCTGCATAGGAAGTGACTTAGAAAAGCTGAAGTAGATCTATGTGGTCTCTGAGAACAGGAATTGTTTTTTTATGCATTGATTCAATCAATCACTCAGTCATAAATGTGAATACTTCTTATATGGCATCCCTGCAATAGATGTTGAGGAGATGGAGATTAAGAAATTAGAGTCAGCTGGGTGCAGTGGCTCACACCTGTAATCCTAGCACTCTGGGAGGCCAAGGAGGGAGGATGGCTTGAGGTCAGGTGTTTGAGACCAGCCTGAGCAAGAGTGAAACCCTGTCTCTACTAAAAATAGAAAAAAATTAGCCAGGCAACTAAAAATAGGAAAAAAAAAATAACCAGGCATGGTGGTGCTTTCCTCTAGTTCCAGCTACTTGGGAGGCAGAGGCAGGAGGATCACTTGAGCCCAGGAGTTTGAGGTTGCTGTGAGCTAGGTTGATGCCACGGCACTCTAGCCTGGGCAACAGAGTGAGACTCTATCTCAAAAAAAAAAAAAAAAAAAAGAATTAGAGTCTTTGTCCTTAAGGAGCAGAAGTGCCCTCATGGAGGGAGGCATGCATGCAGCAATCTCAGTGTAATATTGGATATGTGTAGAAGGAGCTGTTTGGGACTAGGGGTGGAGTAGGGTGGGATGAGGTAGGTAGAGCACATAATCCAGACCAAGTTGAGGTGAAACTCAGGCTTCCTGGAGGAAGAGACATCTCAGATGCTTCTTTTAGGGAGTGTGTCAGAGCATTGAGGAAAAACAGCATGTGTGTGACCATCAGAGACTCTGGAGGCCTCAGCAGAGAGCCTGGCTTATGGTAGGCTCAATGCATGTTTGCAAATGAAGGAGCAAAGGGGCAAAGCAGAGGCATCAAGCTTTTCCAACAAATCCCACTTCATGGGGTTTGTAAAACCCATGGATGTTAATAATTTAGTGACATGGACAGATCAGAATCTCTACTGTTATAAAACGGCATATAAGATCAGAAAAAGCAAATGCCAAAAAAAGCAGAACTATTGGGACCACAAGTGAGTTTATTCTGACGTTTAAATAGTGACCTGGAGCTGCAGGAAGGTGTTTGTTATGTGCATGCACTGCAAATAAAATTGAAACTGGATTTTGACCATCTTAGTTTCCTGACCCCAGGGTAGACCATTACCTAGACTGGTAAGTTCATGACAATCAATAAGTGGTTGGTCTCTACAGCTGTGGATAGAATGGGAATTAGTGTCAAGGTCTCTATGATATCTTATAAGAGAAAATCTCCAGTCTTTCTCAGGCTCTTTCTCATGGCTTTATAGAAATGTTGTCTCTCACGCCCCTCTGGTAGTACCCTTGAAATGGACCAAGGAAGCCACTGTCTGAGCTAAAAGCAAAACTGTTAGGATGTCTTCTGCAATACGGCAATACGTCCCACCTCATAGGTCAAAGTAAGAATTGAAAGTGACCATGTAGAGTACCCAACTTTAGAGAGGAGTAACCCAAGCACCAAGAGGCCCTGTGACGAAGAGCATCATGCATGTTGTTGTCAGAATTGAAACTCATCTGTATTATCAAGATAGATGCTGCCCCCCTACAGCAGTGTTTTCCAACATTACCATTACATTATACCGTTGATTGTTTGTTGGGGGAAAGAGGATTTTGTAGCCAAATTATGGTGGGAGACACTGATTACTTTAATTCCTCCCCACATTAAAGTCTTCAGAAGCTCTTGCAATACAAAAGTTTGCTTTTGTTTAACCTGGCATTCCCATACAAATTTGAGAACACTTTTAAAAAAATTAATAGTTAATAGAAATTTTATTATGTGTAACACCCTTTAAGAACCACATCTCTATGACACAATTGCCTAATCTTAAAGTTTGCCAGGAATATTTCTAGCAGCAATCTGAAGGGGAAGTGTATTATCAGGGCTCAATATTCCATGTTTGTCAAAAATAGACACAATGTCTTTTTTGTGTAAGGAGACATGTCTGGAAACGAAGTTCTATAAACCATGCGGTCAGATGTAAGAACGTTTTCTTAATATTTCCCCTCCTTCCTTCTCTCTCTCTCCTTTTCTTTGATTAAGATTTACATACCTTACCAGAACTGCGAATACTACATCTTAGAAAGAAGAGAAAGACAAACCATCCAGGCAATATCCCGAAATAGCACAGGATGTCAATTTACAGAATAAGCAATCCCTGCTTACCATGCTTTGGAGAGCCACCTTTGCACACTCCATTCAGTTCCCACCAGACCGATAACTAGAAACTGACTATGTGAAGTATGAAGCTTCCCAGGTCCTTTGTTCTGTTGACAGATATGCCACATCCACCCTCATTCAATCCCAGGACACGTGCAAGCAGTATTGACCTCGTATATAGCCCACAGGGTGTGACTTGAAGTTAAAGGAGTGCTTTGGATTACAAAATGCCTTTGGCCAAATGCAGAAATTTAAGAGAACACAAATGGTCTTTAAACATATGATCACCCCACTTATAATAATGTAAATCCAAACTGTACTAAGAAACTATTTCTTATAAGAATAGCAAAACCCCAGCAGTTTGGTATCACACTCCATTGCAAAGTTGAGTGAAACAAGCACACTCATATGTTTCTAGGGGGTGATAAAGTGATATAACCTTTATTGGGGGAGGAGATCTGAACATATTTAACAAAATTAGAGATGCATTTATCCTTTGGCCTACCAACCCTATTTCTGGGACTCTGTCCTATAAAAACAATTGCACAAGAATGAAATGACTTGTGTATAAGGTTATCCAACTTGGCATTGTTTTTAATTGAATCAACCACTTACTGTATGCCTTGTCAGTAAAATGATATGCTTATTAAGTATCTAGTTCCCCTTCCCTTCCTGGAGGAGGAGTGTCAGGGCCTTGAGGTAGTCGCTCCTGTTTTATGCCTCCTCTGCTCCCAAGGTTTTACCTCTATTGAAGGGTGTACATTTAGCAGGGTGGCAACTGTGATAGAGCCATTTACCACCGTCATGCATGAATTTGGGAAATGAAAATGGAGCAAAAGTTTTCAAAGGGATAGCAGAAGGGGACTTTGGGAGAGGAAGTAGAAGGTCATGCGGACAGTATTCAGGAAGAAAGATACATCTGTGGGTTGTATTTCTTTAGTTGTGCCTTGGTTCTCAGGCCCAGAATTACGACATGCCCACAGTTTACCATAATTGGGGATTCTTCTCACAATTTACAGCTCCAGAGAACTGGTTTTTACTAATAATACTAGAATGGTGGACTCCTGATGTTAGCGATGTTGTAATGAGGCATGAGAGGAGGGTGGTTAGGGTAAAAATTGCTTACTAATGGGTTAGAGCCATTTTCCTTAATGAAAAATCAACAGGCCTTGCAGAGGCTATGAAGAACAGGGGAGGGTCACCAGTGAAGCCAGGCTTTTAAGATTGAGTGGCTAGGGGAAGGCTGGGGCCCATCGACAGCCAGGCTTGTAGAAGAATTGCTCTCTTTGCCTTGTATTTTTCTTTAGCTGTCATGAGTGGGCCCCCAAGGAGATTCAGAGACATAGCTATATGACAGCAAGTCTGTATTTGAGAAAGGGAAAATTTGAGCAGGCAAGAGAATGGTTTCTTAAAAAAAAACAAAACACAAAAAAAATCAAAAAAATATTTTTATCCATTACAGAAAACAATTTACCCTGCTTTCTCCCAAATAATTTCATAGTTGATGATAGAAGGTTATAGGTGAACAAGGAGTAAGTCAGATGTTGAACACAAAAGCATGGCTGTGAGAGCACCACCCCTTCAGGAAGTCAAAGATAAGGCCTTAAAAATAAGGCCAGGGTGCGGACTTTCCGTAAATGAGCCTTCCACGCTGCCAGCTTTGAGGGCCCTCCCTGGTTTCTCAGAGATGTACCAGATAAGCCACAAAGAGTTGAAAAGCTCTTACTTGATACAGATGGGACCAGAGAATGGGGACTAGCCCAGCTGGATCCAACAGACAGACATTGCTGCCTATTTTTAATAACTTGAAATCCTTGTGTTAATTTAAAGCAACAATCTACTTCTTAATGCAGTCATTTTGTTTGAAAACATTTACTTTTTTCTGACTAAAATGTGACCACATCAGTAATACAGAGTGGCTGACTAGGCCAAATCTTGAAGGCTGAAATCCTAAGTACACAGAGCAGACACCTTAAAAGGTCACTTAAGCCATCCTTTGCCTATAGCCAAAATTATATCGAGAGTCTAACAGACCACAGATGTGTGCTACATTCTTTATAATCTCTAGGAAATGAAATTCCACACTCATTGTTTGTAATGAGTTCGGATGACTCATAGGCTTCTTTGAATTCCCAAAGATTATAGAAAGAGAACTCAACCAGCTTTCGGATAGCAGAGAGAAACATCCATTCCCCAATAGAAGAAACAGCATGGGAAAGCATAAGGTAGACATTTGAGACATTCATTGACATCTAATACTCCTCAATAAACACAATGGATTATTCTTAGCTTTGGAGAATGTTATTTCAGAGATAATGTTCTTAATTTTCTGGACTAAATTTAGCTTCTGCTACTTTAATTCCCTAAATGAGTATTTTCTCAAATTGTTCTCATGATGCACTGGCTCCAAACTCCAATACAACTACAAGTTTCTTTTGTATGAAGTCCTATGAATAAATTAAAAAAGAAAAGAAACAAGTAAACTTCCAGTATATACAAACCACTCATCTGTTTATTTCTAAAATAACTTGTCACAATTGCTAGATATAGTTATTAATTAGATTGACTTCAACAATATTCGTTTTAAAAACCTTTCCATTTTTCCCTATGTTGGCTTTTTGCTTCTTTTGGATAAGACTTGATTTCTTTTTTTTTTAATTTAATTTTTTTTAATTTCAGCATATTATGGGGGTACAAATATTACGGTTACGTATATTGCCCATGCCCCCCCTCCCCCATCGAGGCAGAGCCTCAAGCATGACCATCCCCCAAACGTTGTACATCTCACTCATTATGTTTGTATGTACCCATCCCCTCCTCCCCCCTCCCACCCGCCCGACACCCGACAAATGTTATTCCTATATGTCCACTTAGGTGTTGATCCGTTAATACCAATTTGCTGGTGAGTACACGTGGTGCTTGTTTTTCCATTCTTGAGATACTTCACTTAATAGAATGGTTCCAGCTGTATCCAGGAATATACAAGAGGTGCTATATCGCCATTGTTTCTTAAAGCCGAATAGTACTCCATGGTATACATATACCACATTTTGTTAATCCACTCATGTATTGATGGGCAGGGAAATGCAAATCAAAACTGCAATGAGATATCACTTATCTCCAGTAAGAAAGACTTGATTTCTTTAGGAGCACAAATATACGCTATTTTACATGGTGTACATTAGAAAGCAGAAGCAGAAAGCACTGCTTGTTTTACTAGATCATAGGGGTGTTCTTTCAATTTGCTGGTTTGAGTTTTCCATTCCAATGATCTCCAAAACCTCAGATAGTCAGACAAACGAACCCATTAACCAATACACAGAGGTCTTCACTGTCCCTGTCAAAGCTTCCACACATCCTGCTCTGCCCCACCACCTTTCTTAAATTTAATGAAAAAGGGCCAGATTATAGTGTATGCAAAGAGTTGTTTGTATCTTGGTCTGTCCCAGGTGGAAACTGGACAGGAATATAGGTTTTCTAGCCATTTGATGAACACACTGTTCAGTAGGCCAATCTATTCAACTCCAACACATTGCTAAGAAGAGACACTGGATTTGGATATTAGGACACTGACCACATCTCAGGAGAGAAGTCATGGGAAGCCCAGAAGTCACTGTGGAAGAGGAAGTGGTGTGAGGAAGGCTCTGTGACTGGTGTGCCCTTCCTCCTTCAGAATTTCTCACTGCGAACTATCTTCATATTGTCCATCTGTGTACTCTTAGCCAGGGAGGTGGGGAAGTGGATGAGGCGTGGGAGGGATGAGAGGGTCAGGCCGGGCCACGTACAATCTCTTCATTGTCTCTAGGACACATTTTAAATCTATTTATTCATTCACTCAATGAGAGTTTGGATGTCTACTGTGTACAGAAATAAAAATTCAGACTTAGTCTCTGCTTTACGTAAGTAAGATATGGTCCCTGATATAAATAACTGACATGCAAATGTTATAGAATATGATACAAAGTACAATGGGAGGTTCCATTCCCAGACAAAATCCACTTACGATGCTTTACCTGAGCTTGTCTAAATTTTCTTATTGTATTAAATATTACTGAGAGTAATATTTAACTTGTGCACTACAGGCAATGGTACAAGGATGCAGGTGTGAGGTTCAGGTAGATATGCATCGCTTTTCAGCTCCCTCAGACAATAGCCCTGTGCCCTTGGACAAGTCATGAATCTTCTTGAAGCTCCTATGTATCATCTCTAAAATGGCAATAGTCATAATATCTTTTTTACAGGACTATTTTAAAGATTAGAGAAAATTTATATAAAGTGCCTACCATATAGTCTGGCTCATTTAGGTACTTGAAAAATGCAATTTATACCCTAAAGATTCGTAAACTGCGAGTCAGTTTCTGTGCTTTTATAATTTATAACATCTTTCAGCTTTGTATAATAAGAGATGTAATATGGTCAGATAGTACTTATATAGGGTGAATATTATGCCAAATGTACATGTAGAGTAATAGTTCAACCATACACAGAAATGCTTTTATTTGTGTGTCTGGATGGTTGGGGAATAGTGGCTGGTGGGGGGCTACAGTAAACACAAATAATTATTGAACATAGGTAAATCACCTTATTGATAACATAGCTTTAAAAGAATTGTGGGTTCAGTGGATAAAATGAATTTAAAAACACTCATATAAATATGATGTATGCACTATATAAACATAAACATTCTAGTAAGGAAAAAAATAAAAAATTTACTAGCAAAAAAGGGTGCCTAAGCTATGAATTTAGGAACATGAATAGCCTAGAACAAAGCCCAGAATTCTAATCTCTGATTTTTAATGATCTCTGGAAGTGAGTTTTTTTCCCATTAATTTGTAGCTCCACTTTAATATTACTGTTAACATTAATATTCCCTTCTTAGAGAAATAGAAGCAACTGTGTGTTGATGGATAAATGTTATATTTTATATTTCTTTTTTGTCTTTTTTCAAGCTTTTCTTGATTTGTAAATTAATCTTAAGTTTTTTGGAATTAAATTTTTTGGAATGATTCTAATACTAAAAAGATTTATTTTTTCTAATTTCATTTATTTTTCAAATTATTTTCGAGGCTGTCACTTTTGTAGAAAATGCCATCGTAAAGAGGTCATAGCTTTTTGTTGCTGATAAATACCTCTCTTACTGAACATTTCTTACCTGCCAGACGCTGTGTTAAGTGCTTTTCATCTATTAGCTCCTTCAGTCCTCACAATAACTCTGTGAGGTGGACATTCTCATTATCCCCCTCTCACTGAGGAAACAGCTGAGGGGCAGAGAAGAACTCACCCAAGATCAATTTGCTACTATGGGGAAGGAACAGGATTCATATTTGTATCTTCCTGACTTCAACTATAAGCATAAAGTATTTTATTACACTTCCCTATAACATCAGCAGTATTTTTTTCTAAGTAACGTTCTCCACAGAAATCCCCAAATCATTCACTCTTCCTCTCTCCCTCCCCTCCTCTCTCCTCTCTCCTCTGCCCTCTCCCTTCCTCCCTGTATCCCTCTCCTCCTCCTTTCTCCCTCTCACTTTCCCTCCTCTTTCCCCAACTACCATGACTAAAATTGTTGCCTTCACTCAATGGGCAGGAAACAATGCCACTGAGATGACAAATAGAATTAAGACATGGCTTCTAGTCATTTCAGACTATCTGATAGAAAAATTGGTTTATACCACATTTGTATTGTGCCTGAATTTTGTCTGTTGTCATAAACACTTAATTTTCCTTCATTTAGATGTGGGATTCTTATCCTGTTAGTCCATGAAGAACTAGAATAGGCTTGAAGGATTCTATGAAGCCCTTGAAATTGTATGCAAAATTATGTACTTACATGCATTTTGTTGGGGAAGAAGAGCCAGATTCATCAGATTCTCAGAAAAGTCCCTGGCCCCACAAAATTAAGAAATCACTCATCACTGGGGGAATTCATTCCACCTAAGTCATTTTTCTCTCCATCAGGTCAATGTGTAGTGTGAAGGCCTATTCCTGACAGCTAAAAGCATAGCCGTAGTGTGAGGCATACATTAGTGCAGGGGACTTACTCAATTCCCGTGTACAGACTAGACACGACTCCCCTTTGCCTTCCCAATGAGACCACTGAGAGTCATTCGGGAAGAGATAGGGCTCTGTTCATGCTCTCACTCTTTCTCAGTAGCTGGCCCTGGGACCCCAGAGTACAGAGCCCCTGCAAGCACCCATACTTCCGAGAACACCCCCAACCCTGGCTCAGCCCAGTTTTCTGGCAAAAGTGACCATTGAGGATGGAACACATGCTGATAAAGTGCCTTTGTGTGATGTGTTTCTTAGGCAGATTCATTTTCCTTAAAGTGAGAAATTTTAAAAACTGGAGAAAACTAGCTTTTTCATTAGAGGCGCTGATTTAGCGTATAAAGCGTCTGAAACAATAGATAGGTTCTTTGATGGGATGGGACATCTGATCTTTTCCTTTTGGAGTCATAGTGATCTTCCCTAATGATTCTCAAGATCAGCAAAGTATAGAGCTGGAAGGAGCCTGTGCAGTCAGCTAAGACAGCCCCTCATTTTTAGAGGAGGTAATTGTGCCTTTAGAGAGACTACATGCCTCGTCCTGAGGAGTCCAGCTGGCAGGAGCTGCAGTTTGAGCTCAGATCTCAGATCCTGTGCATGCTGCCACTGCATTTTCTTCCAGACCTTGAAAACGTTCCAGCCATATATGAAAATTAAGAGGAAAACATACCTCCCCAATGTCTCTGTGACTCCCAAGTTACTAAGCCACTTTCTTCAGTTAATATAGAAGCAATGGAGCAAATACAGCTTATTTCCTAAAACCTTACATTATGTTTTTAAAATTCTTATTTAAATTGCTTGTAAATTCAAAAATATGCTGTCTTAGACAAAAAAGAATGTATGTACTCTGAACCATTGTTTTTTTCTTTTTTTCATTTTCTTATCTTTGTTATTAGTGATGCAGTTGAGTTGAAGGTGAAAATATGTGGACTTTGAAATTTGAGAAATCTTGGATTAATTTCAGGATGCATCTCTAAAGATGTCTCTTTTTGGTCAATAAAGTTTTGGCTTTTTTATTCAAGAGTCATAAATTAAGTCAATGCAAAATATTTTGAAGTATTTGGTTTTTTTATTTAAAAATTATTACTATGGAGTTTATGTACAATTAGAACAAAGTCTTAGTATTACTAACAGTAAATTATATGTTTTCTCATTGAATCTTCCCAGTGATTCTGTGAAGTGGGTATTCTGCTCATTTTATATGAAACTGAGGGTCAGAGAGAATAAGTAACTTGTATGTGACATAGATAGCAAGGAGTGAAGCTTGGCATTGAACCCAAGTTGTCTGGCCCTGAAACCTGGATTCTTGCCTCACTGTACTATGCTGACTTCTTTGATCACATGTGCAAAGGCCCTGTGGTAGGAATAAGCATGGCATATGAGATTCTCAAAGGGAGTCTGCATTTTACATGGTTAGGTTTATAGTTTAGAAACAGCAAGTTGTGGCCTTTTTTTTACCCTAAGAAGTGGTGCAGTGGTGCTGCCTTATTGTTTACTGCAAACACAACTCCTAGCCCCGTCATTCTTAAACAATCTTATTCTACCCTGAGAAAATTATCTACAGTTTTCCCTGAAGGACTAAGATGCTAACTCTCTCCTTATATTAATTTTCTGAGTGTTTCTTCTGTGCCTCACACTGCGTTAAGCGCTTTATACACATTATGTCCAGTTAATGCTCTATATAAACACCATGAGATGTCTAATTTAAAGACGAGGAAATAGGTCTTTCCTGCTTCCTGCCATATTTAACCTGTCTAAAGCACCTCTGGATTTATACTCCTTTTCTCACCCAAACTCATTTCTCTCCCTGGTTTCCTGATTTCAGGAAATATCATTACTATTTACCCAGTTGCTCAAGTCAAAAACTTAGCGATCATCTTTGTATCCTTTCTTCAGTAAATTAGTTCTCTCCTCTTTGAAAATATGCCCCATCTGTCCATCTCTCATCATCTCCACAGCTTGTCCCAGCCACTGTCGTCTAGTTTCTAGTCTCCCTGATTCCTTTCTTGCTCATGATCCAACTCCCTCCTGTCACCTCGGCAGTGAATTCTTTACACAGCAGCTGGAATGATCCTTTAAAGTCTAAGTCAGATCCTAGCATTCTCCCGCTTAAACAACTCCAGTGGGTCCCTATCACGCTTAAAAAATCCAAATTCATATCATGGGCTGCATGTCCCATGTGATCCAGCTCCTGGTTACATCTTCAAATCGCCTCTTCCACTCTCTTCCTCCCTTTTCCTCTTGGTCACTCTGGACTTCTTGGTGCTCCTTCCACTTCAGACTCATTCTGCCTCAAGACCTTTGCACTTGCTATTTCTTCTGGTAAGTTCTTCCCCAGATAAGCATACATCTCTCATTTTATCTGGCTCTCTGCTTAAATGTAATAACATCTTTACCATCCCCAGTTTCTATCCCTCCTACCCTGCTTTATATTTCTTCATAGGATTGAAAGCGTGTGTGTATGTGTGTATTCCTATATGGATGTATACATAGAAATACATATATATTATTTATTTGATTGTTTTCTATCTTTCTCTGGAAAGTTTATTCTTTGAGATCAGAGAGTTTGTCTTTTTCAGCATGTTTGCAATATTTGCAACAGTTTTTCTGCTAGTAGGCACAGAAAACATAATTGTTGAATAACTGAACAAATCAATAAATTAATGAGTCCTACAAAGGGTATGTTGCCACATTTGAAATAGCTAGTAATTAGCAGAGTCAGAATTTGAACCCAAGCACAGAAGACAGCCCAACCTTCTGCCCAAAGTGCTCTCTGCAGTGCTGTAGATGCATGCCTGTCGCATTCTGTGCTATGATGTACATACAAAAGGAGATGTGGGAAATAGAAGATGAAATAAAGTGTTTTTTCCATCCCTAACCTGCTTGTATGTGGGCTGATTACTCAGGGGAGTACAAGGCAGACTGAAACTTAGTGGAACACAGACAGATGCTGGCTGAAAATATGCTGAGATTATTGCTCAATTTAAAATTATTCCAAACTTGAAAGATCATTGAGCTACATGATTTTTTTTTCCCTACCCTTAGTTTATTCTCTGTAAATTTTGGTGCCTTGAGACAGGATGCAGACAAAACAATTTAGCCATAGAGGTCATTCTTCTCTGTTTGGCACTCAGACTTTTTTCCCCTCTCTGCCTTCCTGTGTCTTGCATTCCATTTTGGGGACTGCACTTGAAAGGCCAGACTTGTAAATTCCATGAGAGAACGAGTTCTTGTAGAATAGAGTAAAACATTGACTCAGGCTTGCTCACTTCCCAGAAAGGGTCAAAATCTCTCTGAAGGCAGACCGTGGTCCTAGGAGGAATGGGGCTAGGGCCCTTAAGCAATGCTGATTACAACAGGAGTGCTGGGCCCCATGCCCAGAGATTCTAATCTGGTAAATCTGAGGGAGAACCCTAGGATTTGTATTTCTAGCAAGTTCCCAGGGATGTCAATCCACTTTGAGTTGCATGGAGTAAAGTGCATTTTCTTATGATATGGAAAGAGACTGCCCATCACAACTCTACAAAGGAAAGAAAAACTCGGGAAAGGGAAGGCTCAGCCATCTTGTCACTACCTCCATCAACTCCCCGCTGTTTGCAGTAAGGGAACAAACACCCCCAAACATAGAGATGTACAGCCAGGCTGTCTGAGAGATGAACCCATTCAAAGTCTTAAATTCTTTCTAGTTGTGAACAGGACAGTTGGGAGACTACAGGAAAATTAGGGATTTTCAAAAGCAGATTTCTGGTCATTGTAAAGCGTACTGGCTCAGAGTTGGGGATACTTGGACACACGTTGGCTTTCTTTCTTTCTTTTGTTTATTGACTCGTAACTCTGGGAATAAATCAGTTGTCTTGTTGATCTCAGAGTTGAAAGGTAGCATCTTTTATGTGCTTAACAGTTATGGATTTTTTTTTTCTCTGACATTCTCCTTGGGCTGTGCTGCTCCCAGGAATCTTTTGACTGCTTTCTCACATAGTGAACTTGTTTTCTTCCCTACCACACCCCAATTTCCTTTATGAAGAAATGGAAATATAATTTATGAGGCACTTTCACATTTTACAAATGTGTTTATGGTTAAGTACACCTGTTGTTATTAGTGAGGTAGGGTGTAGTGACAGGAGAGGCAGGACCTAAAGTGAAGCTTGGACTGTAGCCGGAGGAGATGGAGTTAAAACGTCTACCCTCCACTCTCATCCCTGTGAAACACAACCAGCAACCACATAGAGTTTCTTTACTCTGGAGGAGCAAGTAGGATTGGAAAAATGAGAATGGCAGCTTCTTAGTATTCCAAGCTCAGACTACTCAAACGGAACCAGTTGTAAAATTTGAAAATCTGTGGCTTATAACATCTTGTCCCTTTTTGAAAACAGACAAACAAAACACTGAGGATGATTTCTGGAGTTCCCAACAGTTTGTTCATCCTGACCTGTGTGATTTGTTCATGATGTGAGTGTGAGAGGAAGAGAGATTAATGTGGGGAAGTGTACATACCCTGTGATCTCGCACACCTATTACCCTGCTGAATGTTCAGTTTTGAGTATCAGGTTCAACAACTCTTGGGATCAATCTGGGAATTTAGGTCGTGTTAGGTATGTAACCTAAGGCCAGTTTTGAATAAGGATTCCTAGGAGGCCCAGCCTCAAGATTTTAAATTTCTATACATTGAACTAGACCGACCAAGTCTAAGGCCAATAGAAGACCTGAAATTTTGCAGTTGTTTTTTTTTCTCATAGCATTTAAATATTGCTCATAAGACTTGTTATTCTCAAAAGACGCTATTTTGAGTGCATTTCTCCCAGACATTTTTCTCTTTAATTGTTTACATTAAATTAAACAGTGGATTTGGGTGTCTTACTCAGAGGTGAACTTTCTTGGAGCCAAAACCACTATTGCATTTTTGTAATGCACATCTGGAGTGATCTGCTTTCTTGTCCCTTTCTTTTCATGTCTGTGGAAACAAGGGGAGGATTAGATAGAAATTCTTTACCAGTTTGGACTGAATCTCTCTCTCTAGTACATGTTCCCTCACCTGCATTGACATAGACTCAGTCCTTGATACCTTAAAAGAATATTGCAAAAAATCCCAAATAGCCTGTGGAGTTAGTGGAGCCTATTTCTTTGCATTGTCCTAGTAAAAGGGAGTTGGTTTAGATTCTCTGCTGCTAATATTATATCTTGCTAATTTAAACAGCTCAAGTGGAATCTGTTTATTGTGCTGTGCCCTCAGCTGACCCCTTTTTCCTCTCAGAATGACTTTGCTAAGGCCTCAGTCTATTATCTTCCCTGGAAGCTTTCCTTGACCATCTCTCCCTCTTGTGGCTGCCATGTCTCTGATTTATTATATTGCCATCATACACACCCTACCTTGCTCATAAGACTGTGATCTTCCTGGGGCATCTATCCCTGCATCTGACCCAGGTCCTGGCATGTAGTTCACTCTTAATTGATTACTGAATGAATTGTGTGTTAGTCACTAACATTTCCATTATAAAAATGGAAAAGTCTGTTTCTGAGAGTCATCCAATCATTAGCAAATGTTTCGAGTTTGCCTTTGATTCCAAATTACAAGGAGAGTGGTTTTAAAATTAGACATAATATTCCTCAATGCCATTTTCAAACTATATTTTACATTTATATTTTTCTCAGTCTGTCATGAACATCTTTATCCTTAACCAGCAATAAGAATAACTATAGAACTTATGGTATGTCCATAAATATTTCATTTATAATAATCTGTGCTGCTTGTAAAAGCATAGTCACCTTTGCGTAATTACCTGAACAAATTTTTTAGATACAGGTGTTTAATCCTATGGACCCTAGTACATACAAGGGGGACCTTCATGGGCGCCAGCATTGTCACCTGATCTGAATAGGTCGATATCTGTTAAGTGAATAGAACAGTGCCTTGCAGGTGGTATTATATGAATTTTAGGTAAGTTGTGATATTAGCCAGGTGATAACAGGATGTTAGAATTTCAGGTGATCTCAGAGATGATTAATACAGAATTTCCCAAAGTGTTACTTAAAACATGACTTTTAAGTTCATAGTGATGGTCATAACATGTTCATAGGTGATGGGCAAGAAAAGGTGGGGTGGGGGGGAGTTATCCTCTGGCCAAACAGATTAAGAAAATGCATAATTAAACAGAGTTTAAAAGATTTATTCACAGCAGAACTCCTTAGAGGCTCTACTATATGTTATTCTGCTTCCCTTTTTAATTAGATATTTCCCAAGTTTTACACTGAATCACATATCTTTTGCCTCCCTTTTTTTGTATAGAGCCCCTCCTGGAGAAAGAGAAAAATGATTTATTCCAATATCTTCATTTTATTCATAATTAAAATGAGGTCCTGGAAGTTTAAGTTCTGAAAGTCCAAGCTTAAGCAGCAATTTCATTTATGACTGGAATCATGGTTGCCATTTCTTATTGTATGCTGTGAGGAGCTCTGTGCAGACACATTTCACCCAGCCACATATCTTACAGTGATTAGTTCATTTAGCACAGTGTCAAAGATCCTGAATAACTCCATTTTAGTTCAATTTTGTTCATATTTGCAGTGATTGATCTGTTTATTAACCATGAGACTCTGGGTCTCCTTCATCTGAAATATAAAGTCTAAGTAAATGGTCATGCACCTTGCAATTTATTCTGTGAGACTTTAGTATCATTAAATACAATTGTAATAGTGTATATTCCAGTTATCAATCAGAACTATCCACTTTTTTATTTTCTTCTCTCTCTCTGTCTTTTGCCTTCCTTCCTTCCTTCCCTCCTTTCTCTCTTTTTCTTTTGTGACTTTCATACATCAAACGAACACGTCAAAGAGTTTATTCAACTTGTTTGTTAGTTAGGGATCCCATAAGATGACTAGTTTAAAGAGTATTTGAGGATCTAAATATTTATAGGCTATTTAATAAATGTTAGAATAAGATTGCTATGTTAGATACAAAAAGAGTTATTTAATAATATCTGCAGGGCAATAAACTGCAACCTTTGGAATTATCTTTTTATCTACTTTATTATCTATTGGAGCAAAGTTATTTTTGTCTCTACTAGACAAAATTCTATAAGTTAACAAGAAACTACACTAACTCTTGGACCTTTAATTAGTAATAAATAAAGTGAATCAAACAAAATGCACCTTCTTTAAGTAATTAAATAACTCTTGCTTACATCTGTGCCCCCATATGATACTGAAAGGACATGATATACTCACATTTCTGGTTTTTATACAGTTTTAAGGTTTTTTTCTTAATATTGTAAGCAGTGTTCATACTCCAGGTGAAGAGAGTACATAATTTTAGAAAAATGTGCTTAAAGGTAAATCTACTTCAAGGACAAGAATGATGCTCTTCCTTGGTGGTCCATGCAATGGAATTGGACCCATTATCACTGTTCCTTACAGTGTCAGGAACAGAAGTCATGCATAAAACCAGTATTAATAGTAATGGTGTCAAAATGACTTCATAGTTTAAAAGAATGCATTTATATATTTATATAATCTTAAAAGCAACCTTGCAAGGCAGGTAATATTAACTGTTTTTTACACATGAGAAAAAGAGAGTCTCAGAGAAGGTAAAAAACATGCATAATGTTAGCATATGGCAAAACCAGGACCAGAATCTAGGTCTGGATGCATGATATTTTAAGTTCATGTTGGTATTTGTTAGAATTTCATAAGACTTCAAAGCCATAATAATTTGATTTGTTTTATATTTTGAAAACATTTTTGCTACTGTTAACAAAGGAAAAGATCTTTAATACATAGAAGATAAGCCAAGGAAAGACCTTGCAAAATCAACAGTCATAGAAGGAACTCTCCATTTTATAGAGCAACCTGCAAAGATGCCTAGAAGTTCCATCTCGTTTATGTAATTTAGACTCCAGAATTGTCTCAACAAGCCATTGTGTTATGGTTCTAATTAAAAGGTAGTCAGGGCCAGGCAAGAAGGCAGCTGTTTAGCCACCACCATTTGCTTATGTTTAGTTATTTATTTATTCATCCACATTTAAGACATACATTTGAAAATGCTCACTAGTGCTCTGCGTTCCTTTCTGAAGATGAATTAACCTGTTTCAGGAAACCAATTAATCCTCAGTCTCACTTTTCTATATGTGAAGTAATAGCACAGAGGACCAGGCAGTACACAAAGCAAAGCTAGTGCTACACCAAACAAGGAAATAGGGTGAGTTACTTCCTTGTTAGGAAACAAAGCCCCTCTCTTCCCACATGCCACTTCGTTCCTTTCTACTCTTGCGTATCAGCTCCTTCAAATGCTTTCTCCTATGAGGAGCACATAAAGCAATTCATAGTAAGTTATCAAATGGTTGGTAACAACTCAAAAGTTTCTTATGGGAATTTATACTTGTGCAAGATTTCAAGCCTTAAGCATAGTTCTCCAATGTGTGGTGGGCAGGGAAAGGAGGTTTACCCTCTCATTGTCTCTGAAATAACTCCTTCAGATTTTTTCTACCCTCAAGACATCTAAGGCAAACTTGCATGATGAATTTGCATTTTCTCTTTTTTCATATCAAGAGTACAATTTAGCAAGATATGGATTAGCCCATTCCAGATTTAGAATTAAACTGTGAAAATCCTGAGCACTGCAAGACCCTTCTCCTGGCTAGAGGATTCTATATTAAAAAATCATAACCCTGAACTTGAGAGCAAGAAGGGGATAGGGAGTTGTGTTTGACATGCCCAGTCCCCCAACTCCTTTCTTGACCAGCTTGCCAATTTGACCTACAGAAATGGACAGAAAGTTTGAAATAGACATGTTCTTCATGGTTTTCAGAGGTTGCATGTTGATCATAATCACAGACCACCATTTTTACTATCCAAAAACTACCCAATATATCTTGACTTAAAAGAAAATTGGCCAAAACTAAACAGGGGTAAAAGCTACAGTAACCACTAGTAGTTTCTATTTCTCTGCCTGTGAACATTTATATTCTGCTTTATACAACTATTTACTCTTAAAGGATATGCACAGTGCACATTAAAAGCTCTGAAAAGTCATGCAGTGATAAAATATATTTCATTTTATTGACCTAGCATTGTCAACTGATTTTTGAGAGTATGCACAATAGATATGTAAGATAATACATTGTATCTTGAATATTTTTCTACATAATGATGTATGTTGATGTTTTTTTCTAATTACAAAGTAACATCTATGTATTTACCTATATGTGTCTATTCAACCATCTATTTAGGTATGTCCTAGAAATTGAAAGTATTCCACAATACCCAATTCGTACTCCCTTACCCCAATTCATTGCTAACAATTAAGAACTTATCGGAGAGAGGGGCAGAAAAAAAAAAGAGAACTTATCAAAATTTCCCTATGTACATGTTAAACATTCATTGGTGATATGCAAAATGGAATCATAGATTGCATTCTATTCCATAACCTACATTATTCACTTAACAATATTTACTGGGCAGTTTTTAATACATGTGCATGCTTACCTAGTTTACCTTGTACCTCAATTATGTTCTTTTCACCATTTTGTACAGTGAAAATGGTAAGTTTCTAAAACAAATTCTAAAACCACGTGTATATAAAAATGATGGAGTGAATTATGGCTCTGCCTGATGTTTGAGAACTCTCAACTTCTTTGTAACTGGATTGCCGCAGTTCATGAGAGAGGCTCACAATGCTGCTGCCTTCGGGTATCCTTTTCTCCTGCCGCTATCTAGATAAGGTGTAATGAGAGAACATACATTACCTTTATCTAATCATTGGCCATCCTTAAACTGAATACTCTGATCTGACATGAAGCATGTGAGGCCTTCAAGACAGTGGTTGCTGCAGATAATGTCATCTTAGGAATGAGTACCTCTTATTTTAGTTCTCACTAACAATTTAACAAAGAAACATGAAAGAAGATGCTAGAGCACATAGTAGGTATTTCTTTAGCAATATAAGTTATCTTGGTTCTTGAAATTCAGAAAGACCCTGTCTGTGTGACCTGTGCTGTGAGATATCTTATTTTTGTTGATGTGGGAGCACAAGATCATCCCATTGGCTGAGGCCAACAGTTTGCTTTCAGGAAAGTTCACTGTCTCTGGCTTGGAGGTGGCTCAGTCAGAAGATCACATGCTAATTTGTAACTTAAATTTTATTTGCTGCTTTCTATTTCAATTGTTTTACACTTATATGTAGAAGGTATAGCATGTTGTTTTCGAATATGTATAATAAACCTAGCATTTTATTGAATTCCTGTAGTGTCCATGGTACTGTTTCAGGACCTATTAGGAAATTTCTCAAAGGAGAAAATCCAATTAGTAAAGACAGTTGCTATCTAATTTCAAAGTAAAAATCATCACTAGTAACTTATTTTTGATGAAAACTTGTTTTATTGCCTTACTGATGAGAAACATTTCTGCAGTCTTGTTATTTTGCTTACCCTCAGTAACCATTCACATACACTTATTGAATGCTGTCAATAGAGGCTGATGTCATATGAAGAAGTTTACAGAGCTGCAATAGAATAAAAGACCATGGCTGGTAGGCCAGGAGCTTTGACTCGTGCTACATTTCATCTCAGAGAAATCTTTAATCAGCGAGCTTAGTGTACTCAAAAGAGCTAGTTTTCATTCCATATTACCCAGTTTATAGAAAAGAGGCTTTCATGCATACACACACTAACACACGTATACACACACATGCTATGGTTGGTTTGTTTGTTTTTACAGATTAATAAAAAACAGATGCCCAAGTTACTTGATATATATTAAGACTTTTACAGGCAGGGTGGCCTTGCATCTCCTACTATGAATCCTCAGAGGTGTCTGCCTTATGGAAAAGTTATCAGATGCTACGCCACTAAGATTAGCTAAGACTATCCATTGGCTGAATGTTAGCCTCATTGGGGGAGAGAGAGAAAGAGAAAAGGTTAAGACAGAGCACAGCTTCTAGAACTCCATTATTTCCTAAGCTCAGATGCTAGCTTTGCTTCAGGAGCTAGGTGATGTACAAGTTGCTTTCCTTCTCTATACCTCAAGGCCCTGTCCTCGATAGTCACACCTCAAAATAAAACATGATCTTTTAAAACAAATACTAGTAATACAGATCTAATTTAGATAATTTAGGATTATTAAATGGTAGATAGAACTGACAGGTGAAAAAGAAGAATCAAGGAATTTCATTTTTATGCTGTACTTTGGAGAACTTATAACTGAAATAAGGAGCCTTTCAAGAATCATCAGGATGGTATATTTCTCCATGAATAGAAGGAGTAATTTCACATTTTCCTAGACATATAAATAGGAATACAGGAATATAACTAATAATAAAAATAAATGAAATGGAAACCAAGAGGAAAAAATTTCAGGAATTATGGTTAAAGTATCTAGAAAAAAAATAAGAAATTACTTGATACTGAAGAACACCATTTAATGCCACTGTTTGGCTCTACTAACCACTGTTGCATTATTGGGGAGGTGATCGAGGTGAGTAGTCTGTTGTTTTTCTTGCTTTTTTATGTGACTTACTTGATGGATTCACTTTAGAATCAGGTACTTTCTTAAAACTTATAGAATTTAGAGTCATAAGGTGAGAAAATAAAACTATTCTGTGTGAACCATTTGCCCAGAACATTATGATATTTATAAAACAGTATCCCTTTTTATGATGATTATCTTTTCCTAAAAGATTTCCTAAGAAAATACTGGAATTGATGTATAAATACTAAAATATCATTTTAAGACAGTGAATTTATTTCCTTTCCCTCCAATTCTTAAAGTAAAAGGAACAGAAAATTTATTTTACATTTTTGAAGTTACACAGCAGCTAGAAAATATGCCCAGTACATTAATTAAAAAGCTAACACAATTACTGTTTATATTTAAATAGAAACAACATTTGCCTTGTTTTCAGCCATCTTGAGCAAAATTGGTTGGCTACTGTGCATTATAAAAATATTTATATTTGCTTAGACATCTTTAAGCTCACTATTTATTGAATACCTATTTGGTACACTATGTCAAATACATCTTATTTGGTGCTTACCACCCCTATAAAATAAGTAGTATTATCCCCATTTTTCAGGTAAGGAAACTGAGACTTAGGGAGTTAATTCACTCAGGTGAAACAGAAAGCAATATAGCCAAGAGTCAATCTGACATCTCTGACAGCAAAGTCCATGATCTTTCCAAGGACTTTATTTATTGTTTTTCATTTAAAAAAGAAGCAGGAATAAAAATATTAAGGCATCCTAAAATGGAACACACTGGCAGGACATAGAGGGTTGTGCTTGTATTTCTGGTGAACCAAAGTGACCCTAACAGTCCATATCTATGATAGCATCTCCAGAAATGGAGCCTAGACCAGTGGTTGGAGGATTCTCAGAAGAAAGGGTCAGATCAGACAACCTCCCTAAGGGATATGAAGCCATTTTCCAGAGAAGACAGCTATGGTTAAATAAAGATTTATCTGGAATTCTGAGGAGCCCTCTGGACTAGTTTAGACCTCTCAGGGGTACCCAGGATTGACCATGTATAATACGGGACTTTCTGAGCTTCTTTAAGTGAACATTATTCACTATGCAGGCAAGAGAGGCCCCTGCAAGGTCTTTATCATCTTGGCGAAATCCTCATTCATTCATTGATTCGTTTAGTTACTTGAGTGTATAAAATATATTGAACACTGGTGCAGTTTCCCCTGCCTTCAAGTGGAGGTGATGTATGAACAGATAATTACAGTGCAGTATGATGATTGCTGCACTAGAGATGCTCATGTGTCTTTGAGGTTCCACACAAAGTGT
Source organism: Cheirogaleus medius (assembly GCA_008086735.1). Taxonomy (NCBI): domain Eukaryota; kingdom Metazoa; phylum Chordata; class Mammalia; order Primates; family Cheirogaleidae; genus Cheirogaleus; species Cheirogaleus medius. The sequence goes on from VBSM01002608.1 coordinate 144,179,402, forward strand.
TCTTAAGGTGACCATAGTTATCCTTGAGAGTGGAGGAGAGTAGAGCATCGTAGAGAACAGCCACTTGCCCTCAACCACAGGCAGAGGTTCGGTTTGTAAACCACGGTGCGACATCATACGGAGCCATGCTGCCCTATATTGTCAGACTTGTTAATCCCAATTTGTATGACATGTAGTTCTAGCATCACCCTCTCCATTCCTTTTATTTTAGAATTTAAATGTTGTAAATACAAAACAAATAGGCATATGCCCAGAAAGCTTAGCAACATGTTCATATTTTTTTTTCAATTTGCTAGAATATCAAAGTGTAAATAAGCACTGAAAGAACTAACATCTCACTGTGTAATTGATTTATTTCACAGTAAGATCTGGCTCCATCTGGAAAGCACACTGCCTATCTGTCCTTTCTTCCCACTCACTTTCAAGTACGTGGTGCATGTACTAACTAGTAGTGTTTTCTAAACTTCAGTCACTTAGCTCTTTCTTGACTTTTTATCCATAGGCCCATTCCACTTATACCAATAGGGTCGGATTTCCAAAGAGGCTATATTCACACAGAGCCAGCTAATCATGAAAAAGACAGAACCTCAAAACTCTTCCATTTCTCATTGAGAAAAGGATCACCTTATTTCCAATCACTTGTCAATTTTGTGAGCCATATAGTTCACAGTAAAGGGCTGTTTCTAGGCTGGCCCTAGGGGCCGTGGAAAGTGCCCATTCCTGTTCTTCTTTTAGGGCTGTCATAGTTCCAAGTTTGGACAGCAGATACTTGTGTAGTATTCACATGATTTTAGAAAAATAGAAGTAAGGGAAAGAAAGCTGTTTCATCATATTTCCTAAAAGAAGTTAGTTTATTAACTGAGTCATTCCTATCCTGTTTTCTTGGTTGTACACAGTATTCTTCACAGATTTAACCTGATAACACAATGTAAATTTAATCATAGTTACAGGTTAACCACTTTTGCTTAATTACAGAGAGTGTGCTTTCCAAATGAAGCAACATCTGAATTTGGAATAAATAAAATATACAGTAGATGTTAGTTCTTTCAGTGTTTATTTATGCTTTGACATTCTAGGAAATTGGAAAAATATATGAACATGTTGCTAAACTTTCTGGGCATATGTCGATTTGTTTTGTCTTTGCATCATTTAAATTTCTAAAACAATAGGATTGAAAGCCACCTTCAGGATAATGAATATATAGATATTACATATCTATGTTACATCAATGGCTAAATCCATCTAAGTCTATCTATCTATCTATCTATCTATCTATTTTAGCAGGAAACTCATTTTGGATTTAGAATATGGCTGTTCACAAAACTGGAGCACTGATGACCCCTCTGGAGGTTGAGATCCATGAGTTGTTATCAATAGAGTTTTCAGCTTTTTGACTGAAGGAAGGATGAGCAGTTTTTCCTGAAGGCCTTGGTACAGGTGAGGGGAGACGAGGGCAGTGGCAGGTGATATGAAGCTTGTTCCTCACCCTCCCCTTATACCCAGCAGGTTGAGGGATTAGTTTTAGGCTCAGAATGAGAGAGCCACATGGCTGGAGGACTGCCTTAATAGTTCTTTCTTATTATATTTATTTTAAATGTCCCAGATACAAATTATATCTCTCTTCTCTTTGCTATTATGCTGTTATCTGCCTAAAAATTGGACATCAGTTGATCAATGGTTTGAGATTTTTACCATTAGTGTGTAACCCTCAACTTTTTTATTCATATTTATGGCTGAATAAAAATGTTTGGGGGACATTTTAAAGGCTTGATTCCTGCCTTTTGAGTGCATTGCAGGACTTACCCTTCTTTCTTTGTGGTAGAATCGCAGATAATGATTTTGTTAATGGTGCCAATAAAATTAGCTTTTGAGAATTATAATACATATGTATTATATATTACAAACTAATTATATTAATAAATTTTATTTTCTATTATGATATCAAAAATATGCATGTTGGCTATAAAAACTGTTGTCCAGATATATAGCCTTAAACTACATGTAAGTCATCTATATATAAAACTGAAGTGGCAATGCCTATGATACTAAATTGTTGAGAGTGTTTGAATGGGCTAAAAGACATCAAAAGCCTAATACAATATTCAGTACTTGGTAGTTTTTCTTTTCTCCACTCACAGCATCGCATTGGACTGGATCTTGGGGGAAATCATTAACCTCTCTGAACCTCATTTTATTTACTTCTGAAACAAGGCAGTTGGATAATCTCTAAGGCTCCTTTTAACTAACTCTAACACTTTATGTTTCTATGAATACGTTGATGATGGCACAACAAAATGGAATATCCATGACTATGCATATTGATATTTTTATGTGAAAAGTATTGACTCTAAACTAATAGGGGACAAGTAATTTTATGCTAAAATGAGGCTAAGTTAAGGAGGCCTTTAAAAATCAAATTTTTTTATTCATTCTTCTTTATATTATTGAAACGATACAGGAGATAAAATATATATATATACATACATATATATATATATTCTCCTCCACAAAGCAGACTAAGCTTGATAGGAGACCTAGGTCTTGAATAGAATAAAATAAATAGACTTGATATTTTCCCCCTATAACATTGGTTTCGTCAGCATTCTGATGCTAGCTCACAAATATTGAGTGCAGCAAGCATTTTTGATAAGAGATTTTTTTCACAATTTACTATGTGCTAATCCAACCTTTAATCTGATTAGAAGCCCTAAAATTCTAACATAATTCAGAAACATTCAAAAAGAAGACTGAGGAATAGGGAGGGTGATATATTTGTTTCAGCTTATATGGTATTGTGCAGAAAAGTAAATAGAAGGGCTAATTTGCTTTCCTTGTCTATGAAAAACCTTAGAAGGTCCTGAGGACATACATTTTTGTGCTCCATCATGCCCTTTGGGTCAAAAGTATTTATTTAAAATATATTGCTTTGTTTATCTGATCATAGATAACCCTGGAAAAGCTAATCAATCTAATTTTATTCGTGGAAATATCAGAATGATTCAGCCGGATGGATAATTTTAGCAGTCTGAGACTATAAACTCACTTCAGAGGACTTTTAGACAGGTTTGGACATTCCTTTCCCATAAGAAAGCCCATATATATTTGAACTTTGGATTTACACCAACTCTGTTATTCTTTTCTGCAAGCTTGGTAGAGAATTATGTTCCTAACCCATTTTTGACTTGCCAGTCTTTTTTTCTCCCCTTAGGGTCACCACATAGTGCTGGAGCATAAGGTCAGAATAAGGAAGTTTAAAGAAAACTGGAATCCTTTTATCAAAATGAACTAACTTGATAAAGATGCATAAGAAGGCACAGGGGAAATACCAGCCCCCGCAGCACATTGGGGAGAGAGGATAATCACTTTGCTGTTTGAATCAAATTATGAGGCAAAGTGAAGGGTAGCTCCAGAGTCAGGACTTGCAGTCACCAAGTTCAAAGCCATTTAATGAAAAACAGAGCTCCTCACCATTTTCAAAAAGCATTTCCTAAGCAACCAATTGCATGTGGTGCTGCGAAGGGAATTACATAGACCCAGCCCATGACCTTTAGAAAGGCATAAAACATTTAGAAATAAATTACTTATAGTGTTGCCAAGTCACTATAAAAATCCTTTAGTAAATCTCTATTTAGAAAAACAGCCATAGAGGAAAATATTTAGAAAAGCCATCCTAAAGAAGAATGATGAGTTTTTGTACAAAACCCATCCCATTCAATGGAGTTGATTCACGTGAAATTCTGCTAATACTGAGGACATTTTTTATTCTCTTGTGAGAGGGACATGTTATTTTCTCTAGAGCTATATATACGTTAAAATGGGGAATGGAAGTCAAGAAATATCATGCCCAG
>VBSM01002608.1:144183349-144229945 GCA_008086735.1 Cheirogaleus medius
AATGGTAATATTAAGAAAAGTCACATTTATTGAGAATGTATTATATGCCAGACACTAAGCACACTATATGACAATTACTCAGTCCTCTCAATTGATACTCACACCCTCATTATACCATTGGTAATGTCACTGTCATTTTCCTAGGAAGGAAACTGAGACTTAGAGCCAAGATTTGAACCCTTATCTGCAGACCTGCAAAGCCGGTGCTACTAGCCTGTACATGTCCTGCTCAGAACCACAGCATAAGCTCTATACTTTACTTGGAAGAAAGAAAGGATTTATTATCTTTTGAGGCAGTTTTATTCCTCGTATTTTGTATGTGGCTCTGGTTTGCAGATGACTTGATGGATATTAGATCAAATATTTGTCTATAGGCCTATATTTAGTAAATGCATTCATTAGATTCCAGAGTCAGTAAATCCCGTTATTTGTCATTTGTCCCGAAAGCCTCAATTTACTTTATCATGATCATTCAATTATTTAGCAGTCCGTGCACAGAGAAGAATACATTTTCCTTTCTTTCCTGAGCCAGTAATTGATAAAATAATGACAATTTCCACATCCACCTTTTCAAGTATAAGCATGGTGTGTATTGTGTACAGAAAATTATCTATCTTTAGAATTGTAATTTATTGGTATGTACGTATACACCAGGTTGGAATAACTGGCTGATGTGTTAATTCAGGGAAAGCATGAAATGCTTAATTAGGGAATGCCACTCTTGTATTTTCTAGTTTTCTATTGCATTTTAATTTATCAAATATAGTCAGCCTTAAACATTTGTCTTTATTATTCACTAGCTGTTTTATTCTTTTCATACATTGAGTCCAACAACCCATGCAGTTTCTGAAGAGGTAAAACTAAATTTCATGAGAATTTAGGTTAAAGAATGACTGGAAGAACTGGCCTTGATGAGACATGACCATTTATCCCCATAATTTTAATGTATTTCCTTCAGGCAAAAGCACCTACGATCACCCTGCCTCTCTCTGCTATGCAAATGGAAAAAATGTAGTGCCATCTGATGACACAAAGTCCAAAACAGATCTTGGGAGTAACTCTTAGTCCTAATAAATAGGGATATATGGTCTATTCAAATATATAATTTAAAATTCAGTTTTCTTAAAATATATCATCTACTTTTTGTTAAGTTTCATGCTCCACACACTTTTTTATTTAGAAGCGTTAGTTTATGTTTCTGAAGTTTCAGCTCTTGCTCTTTAAATAGCTTGGGTTTCTTTTTTTCCCCTTTTTATTAGCACAGTACTTTCCCAGGGCAAGTGATAAATAAAGCTGGAGGGTTGGTTGTAAATTCCCCTCCTCTCTCTCCCCTCTGTCCTACCTCAGTTTATTTTTAGACTAGTATATGGCACAGTGTACCAGGACTCCAGTCAGCACCACAGGCAGTGGCATGAGACTGGGGGACACTTGCAGCCTGGGAGTCCTCCCTGCTCAAAGCTCTCACTTTGAACCTAAGCACGGGTCTAGGATGGGGACAAGAAGAGCCAAGAATAAGAACCTGAATGGTCAATACCATAGTATTGCTAAAGAGCCTATCATGGAAAGTCCGTTGAATTCGTGGTCTAGTTTTGAAGATATGTCCGTGGGCTGATTAGAAAGAAACATCATCTATAACTTCTCAGAACCTTTTCTCCTTCCTTCCTTTTCTCTTCTTCTCACCTGTTCATGAGGATTCTGCTGAACATCTTCTTAAAGGCTTTCGAGTTTAGCAGGAGGTCTTCTAATAGCCATTTATCAAGCAACAAGAGGAAGCTCAGCCTTTGGCCAAATTGATTAAAAATTTTAAACATACTTGGATGTATTGAATTTATTCACCTGACCTTCAGAAAGGTAACGTTCTAGTTATGCAGGCAGAAATATAAATTAACTACTCTGTGCTTTAGAATACAGGAAGTTAAGAGGAGTTCAAATTGAGGAGACAGAGGTCTGGAAAGGCTTTTTGGAAGTGATAACATTCAGTTACACCTATTGAAAGCTTATACAAAGACAACTATGAAGACAATTTACCAGCTTAGAAATGTAATTATTCTTAAAAAAAAAGCAGGGTACAAAATTTATTTGTGCACTGTGGTTTCAGATTTATAAAATGTGCACATGGGAAATATTGAAAGAAAATACAATTCGAATTTTATGGCAGAGAGATAGAATTGCAGGTAGTTTCTTTTCTTTAAAAAAATTTGCTATATTATATTGCTATAAGTCATTGAAACTTTATACAAGGTTTCAGTTGGCCAAAGCAACAGAGAGTATTCAAGTCAAGAGAAACTGTAGGAATAAAGGCTCATCTAGGTGAAAGTTCATGTCTATTTTCAGTAAATTTGAAATAGTCCAAAGTGAGTGTGTGTGTGTGTGTGTAGACTGTAGAGGGTTATAGTGTGAGAAGATGAAAATAGAGAAGTAGCTTGTGTTCAACTATATGGGACCAGGGGAGACACATTAATGTGTCGGTATTTGACTTTGCCAGCTGACTAGATCAGCTTGGAAGTCCTTGAGTAGACAAGTGACACCGTCTATTCTGTGCTTAGGGAAGGTAACTGGTAATGGTGTGGAGCACAGATTGAAGAGGAAAAAGCTGGAGACAAGCAGATCACATGGGGGGTCCTTACAATAACCTGAATGAGAGATTTTGATCTCCTACAATAGGAGGAAATTGGGAGTCACTGTGAAGCTGGGACCAAATTTGGGAACTGATTGAATGTGAACTATGAGGATGAAAGAGACTCAAAGATGGCATGCTTGCAAACAGTGGTGCTTCCAGATGACCTACAGAACACAGAAAAAATTCAATTTTGGACACGTTGGGTTTAAAATGCTGTCAGAAGCAGTAGCAGTTGGAAATGTATGTGTGAGACCAAAAATGAGAATTGAGAGCTGAAAATGGAGATTGAGGGGTTAGCACCAAGAAGTAACAGCTGGGGCCAAGAGATCAGGTGGCATTACCTATAGAAAAATTACAGAGAAAGAAAAGAACTGCTCTCAAAGAGGTGGTTGGAGGAAAAGGAGCTTGAAAGAAGAGAAGGACTGATTAGGGGCAGAGGAGGTAAACCTCTATAGTATCACAACAAATATAACAGGGGAAGAGGATGTTTGCAGGACAAGGGTGAGTAATTATTAGTAATCATGGAACTACCCTTGGGGAGTTTGGAATCTATGTGGACCAGGCTAATATGTTAAATTTATTCACATGATGCTTTTGAGTCACAGAAAATTCCTTGGACTAGTTAATTTCCTTTCTTATTACATTATTTATCAATCTGGATATACCTTACCTCAACTCATCCAAACCTAAGAATGTCCCAAAAATCTAACTCTTCATCCTCTCTTGCCAAATATGATCTTGTTCTTTCTTCTCTGGATTGCTGTAGTTGGTATAGTTGGTTTTCTTTTCACATGTGTAGGTCTTTTTTCCCCAACTGGATTGTATGATTTTCAGGGCAAAGAGTATATTTTAAACTCATTCATTTCTACCTCAAAGTCTAGCAAAATGCTTTGCACAAAGAAGGTGCTCAAAACTTTTTTTTTAAAGCTATGATGTGAAATTTGGCAGCATTTATTAAGTGTCATAAAACAATTACTTTCTTTGATACATTAATACCTCTTCTGGGACTATATTCTACAGGAATAATCTGAAATGTTAAAATGTCATTGCACAAACATACTTACCAGCATTCTTTCAAAACAGTTCAAAGTTTCAGTATTGTAATAATGGAATATTCATATGAATTGTATAAATATTTCATTCCATGGAATCATGAAACTTTAAAAACAACAACTATGAAGACTATTTACCATCTTAGAAATGTAATTATTATTTTTGAAAATAGGGTACAAAATTATTTGTGCACTATGGTTTCAGATTTATAAAATGTGCACATAGGAAATATTGAAAGAAAACAATTAGAATTTTATGGCAGAGAGATAGAATTGAAGGTAGTTTCTTTTCTTTTAAAAATTTGCTATTTTATATTTATTGTCATAAATCAATTTTATACGAAAGTAATGTTTTGTTGCCTGTAAAGGACCTAATACTGTGCAGTGAACTTGGAAGATTACTTGGACCATTAGAGCTTTCTATTAGTGAGTCATACATGGCCCTGGGATCAATACTTCCACACTCTGGTTATGCCCCTTCTCTTGTTTCCACACAATCACTTTTAAATTTACATCGTTAATCCAAATGAATCAGATAGATTAGATTAAGGCATCATTTAAAGCACAGGCCCTTCTGGAAGTGACTAAAAGGTGTCCTCTTGAAATACACAAGTCATTACCAAGCTATCAGGAAGCATTACTAGCCCATGCTAGTGATGATCATTACCGTTGATCAATACCAGCGATTTGTCCCAGCTCCTAATTTTGGAGAAAGGGACCACCTTGTCCTAATTGTGGGCAGTTCAGAAGTTCAAAGAGAAAGAAATAGGAAGAGGAGAGGTAAGAGGGTGGAAATCCAGGGAAGAGGGGGAGGAAGGGAAATGAGTGGGCTGTGACAAGAAAAGACCAAGGCAGAGAAGAAAGGTTTTTACCAGTAAGATCAATGTGTCTGCCTCTCTCTGATGTTCCCTTTCTTCACCTTTTCTTTTTTTATCTCTTCCCTGCTGCTCACTGGAGCCTTTCAAACAGAAGCACTGTAGTTTCAAAAGCCTTGACTATTTTTGATCTTTCCTCTAATCAATATTCTGAGGTGGTCTTGGCAAGAAGGAGACCTACTCTTTTGATTCAGAGTACACTACACCAAAGTGGGAGTTTTAGCATCATAGGCAAAGACAAGCACAAAATAATGGGTAAGCAGAATACGGGTAGTAGGGAGGGGAAAGTGAGTACACAGGCAGGCAGGCACCTTTGGCTTTTACCATGTTGAGGCCCCCAGCTCTGAGTCTGAAACGGCTGGTGCAAATGTGTGTGGCCTACAGCTCTGCTACCCAGGCCTGCCTGACAAATGCAGACCAAACAATCCTCAATTCCACCACCGCACAGATTGCGTGGCTGCTGACGGAAGCTGTGGTACATCTGCTCACAAGTCAGCTCTGGACAGTTGAGAGTCGCGGCCTCTCCCTGGGGGCTCGTGAAGAAGGCAGTTCTTGCTTCTTGGCATCATGCAGGCCTGGCAGGGAACTCTACCACAGACATTCATGTACATTTGGCCTTTTTACCCATTCTAGGTAACCTGTAAAGGACAGTGAAACTTAAAGAGACATTGAAGAGAAGAGGTGCTTATTTTTTTTTGTGACAAATCAAACACTTAATAGATTGATTTAGGTGTCAAGAGTGGATCTTAAAGGAATTGACTCAAGATTTTGAAAAATAACATTACAATATAATATGAAATATAAAAGATAAAATGGTGCAACCTTCCTTCTTATATGCTTAGGTTGCTCATCAGTTGATTAATGGATCTTTGGAGAAAGTAGTCATTATGCTTAGCCTTTCTCAGGGATACCATTAGCCAAATTATCGATTTTCAATAATTTGCAACAATTTTGCAATTTAGCAATAATTTTCAACAATTTGCAAATTGTTTGCAAGGGAAAAGCAGCATCCTTACACCAGGCTAGGACTTCTCCCTAGTTCTAGGAGCCTGGCAGTCTTCTCAAGAAACATTGTCTTCCTGACCTACCTAAAAAGGTCAAGTTTTTTTTTTCACTGCACTTACTAGAGGAGGCAGAGTTGTGCTTTCTCTACACCACTGAGAATCAACATAAAGCCTCATGAGTGAACTGTCTGCTTTTCTCTGGTCATCAAAAAGAAAATGCAAGTCATTTTCTCTATAAAAGAACTAATTGCAATTTTTCACCACCAAGTCTGTCTTTAGGGAGAAAGCAGGCCTTTAAATAAATAAATTGGGCCATTATTTATTAAGGAAAGAGTGAGAAGGGGTGTGGTGGGGATTCCTTGGGGATAGAGAGAGTGTAGATATGTAGTGGCAGCAGAGCACTGAGCAAGCTGCCAGGATCCAGAGGGACAGATGGGGAGGGAAGATTGAGGACCACGTCTTTCCCACATCATCTGTGCAACCATTCTGTCCTTGCACTGCAAGGAGGTCACCTGAAAACAACTGCACCGTCAGAAGATGCGTTTTATTCCAGACACGCTTTAATAACAACGTGCCACTCTAACATTTCTAGTTAAACCATGAACTTGGCAAGATACAGCCTTTATGGGGAATGCAAAGTAGCATGTTCCTGACAAACTTTAGATTTGAGTCATTTATGCCTCTAATTGAAACAGAGAGAGGAGAAAGAAACAGAGAGAAAGAGGAAGGAAGGGAGGGAGGGCGACTGTCTGATGAATTAATTCTCTCCAGTGAATAAACAAAATGGCCACGTTGTGGAGACTTAAACTTTACATTCTTAAATAAATTAGCTCCTTCACTTTGGATCATGTTTAGAATAGGGATGTATGACATTTCCTCTTATAGTGACAACAAAGAGAAAGAAACTTCTCCAGAGTTATGGCAGGGGTGGGGGAGCGGAAACCTGAATGTTTGATGCTATTTAAGTGTATAGCAGGAAATTTAAATAATCTTTTTTTTTAAGAGTCAATTTTTTTTCCTTTTATTTCATCATATTATGGGGGTACAAATATTGTTAGGGTTACACATATTGCCCCTGCCACCCCTCTCCCCTTGATGTGCCAGAGTTTCAAGCGTGTCCGATCCCCATCTTGCTATATGGGTTTAGAAAGTGCTTCCAAAATAGTCCCATCTTATATTTGAACCCCATTTTATAGTTTTCTCTTCAAAACCAAATGTAATTCCCACTCCTTGATTTTTTGAGCATTTCTCCTCTTTAAAAATGTAAGCCCTTCTTACCTTCTCACTTACAGTGTCAATTAATGCTACCTCCTTACGTTCAACCCAATATCGATTTAAAAGTTAAAAGCTTTTTACTAATTCTTTTTAGCTTATCATGTTTCAGTCCTGTGGATTTCTGTTTAGGATGTCTCCATCTTCTTGTTACATAAATTTATTTATAAATAGGGTGAACTATATGTCCCAGTTTTCATGAGATAATCTTGGTTTACACATATTGTAATTATTAATAGTGCCCCCTTTTACTCACCAAGTGTCCCAGTTTGGAATATAAATTACATAGTAACTCTATTTATAAGTCAAGTATGCAAGGAAAAATGAGCAAAATATTTTTATAGACTTCTTTTTATGCTAATACATTTTTAAAAAAATTAAACTCATGAAACACCTCTCGTACTTTTCTCATATCTATTCAAGGATGAAATAAGCACCTTGAGAAGAGATCTGGTTTTCTGCCATCATTCCACATCACTTAAACATTTAAAAATATTTTTAAATCCCAGCAATGTATCTAGAATCTGGTTAGACACTCACGGAAGCTATTTGGGTAAGGGGGTTTGTTTTTGCTGTATTTCCCCCTCTAAAAACTGGGCAATGGGACAAATAATCATTGAACTGCAGCTGTTTTGGTCATATGCTCCTTTATAATGCCACTCTGTTAATTTCACATTATGCTGTTTCCTGGTATTTGACTTTTGCCATACAAATATTTATGGAATGAGTGTTAATAGAATTTTAAATTGCGGATTTTAAAAAGAAGATTATGACAGGCAAGTAAATCAGAAATCCAGATTTGTTTTATGTTGAATAGATTAATCACTCAGAATTATTTTTAGCTAAGGAAATTGACCTTTTTTTTTTAACCAGGTAAAGAAATAATTTGAGAGTCAGAAATGACAATTCTATTTGCAAGACCTGTTGGCTTTCTATGGGCAGCAGTTTCTTAAAGTCTTAAGTTACTTCTGATTGTATTTCACATTCTGAAAAGAAAATATTGATAAAATTCAGGATGATTGTTTATGAAGGAGACACTATGTGATGAATATCAGTCTTCCCAGCTTTTCAAGAAAAATGATCATCAGCCTTGTAATTTGTCTATGATACACTGGAAGCTCTTGGGAACAAAAGCATTATAGAGGTCTATATAATGTTCCTTTATTAAGAATATTTCTGTAAATACTCCTATCTCTGTCAATAACCTCTCAGTCTATCCATCATTAGTTTGTTGTGTTATATAATCAACTGAATTTTAAATTATCAAAGCTCTTGAACTAAAATTTTAGTAGCAATGAAATGGAGTGTTACTACTCCTTTCTGAACGATACTATTAGTATATATGTCTCAATTTATTTATATTTAACTGTTAATTATAAAACCTGCCTTAGAGGGTTGTTCTAAGAATTAAATGAGATTATGTACATGTGTGTGTACTTGATACATGGTAGCAGGCACTATACTAATCATTTTTGTTATTATTTCATACTAAATTGATAGTATTCAGAGTCCAGAGTGCTCACCATTACATGATGGAACCACCCGCTAAATTGATAGTATTCAAACTTGGCTTAATAGATAATTTGAAGGCATTGAATGTGAGAAAAATATGGTGTCCTTTTCCTTTAACAAATATTTATAGATTACTTACTAAGTTGAAGATACTGTGGTAGATCCTTGGAAGAAAAAAAGTGAATTAGTTTTCTGATTCATCAGTTTTCTGATGAACCTGGGGATACATAGAAAATCCATTTTTTTACTATGCAAAGCCACAGAGAAGCCTTCCTGAAATTATTACTAATATAATCTTTTCTTAAACTCATTCAGTGAAGTATAATAAAGGTAAGAAACGTCAAAGAAATTGATTTTCTGCTAAGAACATGTGAACTTTATGAACAAGTGCAATTCTACTGTCAGCCATTATAGGCCTTTCCATTTTCTTAGAGATTCAGCAACAAGGTTTTAAGATGACTAATGAGTGACAGAATTTCTTAGTTGAGTCAGACAGTAGAAGTTTAATAAGTGCTTGTGAATTGATTAAACAAATGGAAAATACTTTACACATTAGTATCTCAGGTGATCCATTACATGGAAGGTAGCAACCCATAGACCCCAAGCCTTAGTGACAGCCTTCTAGTCTGTTCTTAGATCACTGCTTGCCTTACCATATGAATCTTGAGGTCCAGTTTCTTTCCTGAAAAATAGAATGCCAGTTGGAAATGATATAAATAGTTATACAGGTTACGAGTATCTCAGATAATTGACTAGTGCAAACCATACACCAAAATTTCTCAAAATCCAATTACATTCCTTAACAGATGTTTTCCATGAGATGTTAAAGTCATTATTTGAAAGGGAAAAAGTACAGCTGTTGGATTTGTATGACAGAAAGACTTTGGAAATAATGAAGTCTCATATTCCCTTTAATTTGTAGATGAGGAAATTGATTCATTGGCACCGTAAGTAGATGTATAACCTTAAAAATATATAGAGCCAAATCTAGCTCAGCGTTTCCAGCTCCCAATTCAGGGATTTTATAGCCTTTCACCTTTGGTTTGCATGGCTCTTTTGGGTGCACAATCCTGCCACCTGCATGGTTAGAGTGGGCAGTCCAGGGGGACAGGCTATTAGGGTGAAGGGTTAAAGTTGTTGATAACTGACAGCCAAATTGGCTGATTTATTCTGAGTAGTGACTATCTGATAGAGTGTGCTGAGGACGCAAGGAAAGAAGAGGTCAGCCACATTTTATTTTAATGCATTTTCATTAGTTCATAAAATACTCTTTTGAGAAGACTCTTAAAAGATCAAGTTTAGAAAATATTGAAAGTGGAGGAAAATCTCCCTTTTAAATATGATCTCCTATGTTACACGATCCATTTAACATCAAGCCATTCTTCACTCTTCTTAACAATGAGATACATATCAAAGTGAATTCAAAGAGATGTTGAGTTTAAAGAGACCTGAAATAGCTAAAAGCTATTTCCTTATTATTTAATAAACCTCTGATCTTGAGCAAATTCCATTCTTCTTCATTTTTAACATCAAATTGTAGTTTGACATTGATTTGTTTAGGCTTATGCATCACATAAAACATACACAAAATGCCAAGATAGCAGACTGTATGTTCAGAAAGCCATCGGCTAATCCCATGTAAAGTAGACCTCTACCTGGGAATAGTCAATTAAGTACAGTGGAACATAATGGTCTAGAGCGTAGTGTAATGCTGGAGGAGAAGGTTGATGCTTGTTCAGCCTGGCCAATATTTTAATCAATATTTTAATGAAGACATTGGATATTTATTAAGTTTGTATAAAAATAGATTAAGTATTCAAATTCTGTTTTATTCTGGAAAGAAAAAAAAAACCCTGAATGTATAAGTGGATATACAAATGTAATATGTGGCATTTAGGTTTAACAAAAATACCTGCAACTATATAGACTGTGAGAGACTTAGATAATATGAAGATGATGTTATGGTGGTGGTGGTGATGATGATGATGATGATGATGTCAATTGTGACAAATACTAATATTTATTGAGTCTCGCCTCTTGGACTGTTCTGTACTTGGCGGTTGACCTTCACCCTGTGTACTCACAACAACTTTACAGTGGAGGTGCCATAATCTCTATGTAACAGATAGAGAAAATCACCCACTTATTCAAGAAACATTGACTGAATACTTTTTATTTGCTCAAATGTCACAAACATTAATGTATTGAAGGTAAATAATAGTGAAAGTTCTTCTTGATCCTGAAACGACACTTGTTTGTGTTGCTATACCATTTCTCTTCATGTGTGTGAAGTGTGCTTCACACTACATGGCACACGATAGGTGTTCAAAAGTATTATTTGCTTCCTGTGTCTGTAAAGTGCAACATATACAAAAAACACTAAGATATTTTAATTAATTACAAGCCATTGCCCACCTAAAGCAACTCATAAACTCTTGAAATCTATGTTTATAAAACATGTGCTATTTTTGGAAGAAGTAGTGGGGTTGAAGAGAAGGAAGATAAAGATTCAAAGGAAAGTATAATGTTTAGCTCACATCAGCAATACTGTGTTCAGTTCTTAGTGCCACTTTTTCATAGGGACATTGACAAACTGTCTGCAGAGAAGGAGGATCAAAATTGCAAAATATCTAGAAGTCATTTTATAAAAGAAAAATTGACAAGAATGTGGAAGAAGAATTAGGACTTAGGAGTTCATAGTGACTTCTTTCACATATTAAAGGGGTTGCCCTTGGGAAGCATTGTTTGCAGCTCTAGAAAGGAAGGACGATGGCTAATGGAGCAAAGTGAATGAAGGTGATTTCATGTTTTGTGCTATCCCTAACATAAGGAGGAGCTTTGGGACAGGCAGAACTGCTCACATAGGGGATTATGAGTTGTGCTGCTTGGTGAGGCATGCACTAGTTCATTCATTTAATCGTTTGCTCAGGAAACATGTATTGAACATCTCTGATAAAGAACATATGGCCTAGAGAGGAATCAATACTGCCAAAGCTGGATCAGCCAGGTGACAAAGGAAGCTCCAAGAATTAATTGAATAGCAACGGCAAAAGTCCATGCTGCAGAGAACCAAAGAGAAAAATAAAAACCTGATGACGTTAAGTAAGGCACAGTGGGAGGTTCAGTCCAGTGCCTTTGAGCAGAGTGAAGGACAGCAAAATTAAATAGAGTCAATGTTGAACAATTTCTGTTGTTTTCCAAATGGTATGACCTGCTGGAAGCTTCATGAGCATTTGCTAATTGTTCTGCTTAGGAAATTGGAAAGTCGCATTGTGATCACATGCATTTTGCAAAATAATCTGTCACTTCGATTTCTTTCTGAGGTGAAATACAGCCATTTGCACATTACCTATTAATAGGAGTATGCCAGGAATTAAGGCCTTCTCATTGTGTCTACCTATATTATCTGCTCAGCTGGGCATTCATGTCTTACTTTCCAAATCCTGGGAGCTGAAAGCTGCCCAATAGCAATGGCAAATTTATTTATAGTAGTGGCAAATCCAAAGAATTGTTCAAATTCTAGTGACTATAACATCTGTAGAGGCTGGGTGCGAGGCCGAGGAGAGTAGATTGCTTGAGTTCAGGAGTTCGAGACCAGACTGAGCAAGAGCAAGACCCTGTCACTACTACAAATAGAAAAAATTAGCCAGGCATTGTGGCCCACACCTGTAGTCCCAGCTACTCAGGCGGCTGCAGCAGGAAGATCGCCTGAGCCCAGGAATTTAAGGTTGCTGTGAACTATGATGATGTCACTGCACTCTACCCAGTGTGACAGGGCAAGACTGTGTCTAAAAAAAAAAAAAAATACCCCAGACACCAGCCTTACAATCAAACATCACATTAAAAGCTTAAGGATAAAAAAGAACAACTACCAGAGACTAACTGTCCCAAGTGTTGCACACAGTAAGCATTTGATAGAGCAGATAGGTTTGTGTCTGAAAGATCCTTATATAACTTTGAGAGTTCTAAAGAGTGAATTTCAATGTATATATTTTTCCTCACCAATTACACTCAGTATATAAATATGGTAGTATTATTTTTGGACTGAATTTTATAAATATCTCTAACTTTTACTTAGATAACAGTGGTATACATTTATAGGGGGAATTATACTCCATGTGGTTGGAGGCAGTTTTGTATAGTGGTTAAGTGTGTGAGATTTGGAGCCAGTTGATTCTGGCTTCGTTACTTATTGGTCATGTGATTTTAGAAAAGTTATCAAGTATTTTTTCTTCTCTGTAAAACAGGGATAAAAATAATACCTGTCTCCTAGAATTGTGGTGGGGATTATTAAATTAGTTAATATAGTACTTGAAAGTGGTTTAGTATAATCCTTGATACAAAGCAAGTGTGAGTCAGAACCTACAGCTCTTGAACTGGACTGTGTATCACAACCACCTGGAATGAATGTTTTAAAATATCGATGCCTGGCCCCCTCCAGGAGAGACTCTGATTAGGTAGTTATGGGATGAGGCTCAGATAATCGTATTTTGAATCATTTCTCCAAGAAATTCTGATGCGCACCAGAGTTTTAAAAATCACTTGCTGATTTTGATTTGTTTTAAAACCCTTCCAAACTTAGCCCAGTTCCAACAAGTTTACTTGGCCTGCTTAAGATGTAAAGATTGAAAGAAAAATAATTAGGTATTCCACGTGATGACACTCATTGCCACGAGTCCATATTTAGTGCCTTCTTTACAGTTAAACTCTGCTCTGTCTCCTTGATACACTCTCAGATGTTGCTTTCCAGTTTTCTCAGCCCTGACCCCCCAGTAAGTCTGCACTGTCAGTGTACACTGAATATCCACAATAGTGGCATCCCAGAACTCATCAAGGAGTGGAGCGAAGGTCAGCATCAGGTTTTCAGTATAATGAAAATAAAATGCATTTCCCCAAAATTGGGGAAATACCATGAATTTACTGTCTTATTTACCTGTTGCCATGATTTTCAGATAAAAATAGTTCTCTTAAATAAGGATCACTTAAGGTAATAGACTTACAGGGCTTGAGGAATTTTATGCCCTAATTACAAATTAGGCTTGTTTCATTTTTAAATAGCTTCTATCTTTGAAAAAGCTCAATGCAGTACAAAATTGTTTTGAGACAGGATCTTGTTCTGTTGCCCAGGCTGGAGTGCATCATCATAGCCCACTGCAACCTTGAACTCCTAGGTTCAAGTGATCCTGCTGCCTCAGCCTCCAAAGTAGCTGGGACTACAGGCATATGCCACCACGCCTGGCTAATTTTTCTATTTTTTGTAGAGACTCTTGCTTAGGCTGGTCTTAAACTCCTAATCTCAAACAATTCTCCTGACTTGGCCTCCCAAAGTGCTGGGATTATAGACATGAGCCATGGCACCCAGCCAGAACAACATTTTTAATAAATATTACTATTTTTCAAGTTATATATTCTGTTCTTTAATTATTGGCATGTAGCCATGTGTGTATTTATTTTAAGGTATATTGAGTCAACCTATAATTAATCAATGGTTGTGTAGAGTTGTTGTAGGTTTTCTCTAATAAAACTTGCTTTCAGTTTTTTGCTTCTATCAGTGCCTGCTTTGTCAGTGATTTGTTGACATGAGTCAGAATTTTACTCCAGCCTAAACCAAAACAACTATTTTCCCTAATTCAGAAAAATATGATTCATAAAACCAATGTGATTACATGATGTACGTAGCTTATTTTATTACCACTGCTTTGCATCAATCTGAGAAGTGATGGATGGATACTGTCTGTCTCTAGCCTGGAGTTAATATCAGGGAGAAGTTGAACAAGAGAAGTAAGAAAATGATATTTCTACTTGAGTCAGGGAGAACTAATCTCTTCCCTACTAAGGATACCTTCAGAGAAGCTACACTTTTAAGTAATGAACAATCTTAATTCTAGGAGATTTATTTTCAGTGCTACTGATACTACTAATATTGAATGCTATTAGTTTAACAGAATCTTTGAGCACTTACTGCATACCAATGAACAAAGTAGAAAAATTCTCTGCTCCTGGAGCTTTATTTGAGTGGAAGGAGACATAAATAAATGAGCCAGGTGATTAATACAAGGCAGGGTAAGAGGGGTATAGAGAGTTTCAGGGATGGCAAATGCCCTGAAACCTGGTTGTTTTCCCTTATCCTGGTGAGACTGAGATTAGATGTTGGCCACTCTGAGGTGCTGGACCACCACTGGCTAATGTATGAAGAGAAAACACAAAGTGGGGCAGGGAGGTATTTTGGATGGCAGCCCAACACATTAAGCAAGATTCCAACTGACAGTAACCTCAGAGAAGATCTGAAAAGAAGCAGGTGTGAAGTGATTTGTATAAAAATACCACAGGCAAAAATCTACAGGAGGGGAATGGACAATGATCCGATATATTATTGTGTTAATTTTCTAGTAATTCTTTCTTTCTTTGAAGCATCCCCAGGATGCTAGAAAGGCCAGTTCTCAGGTCCCACCACAGACCTACTGAAGCAGGAGCTCTAGAGATGGGGCCTGCAACCTGTGCCTAATAGGACCAGCAGATGACTCTGGACCTTTGTTTTTGAAGGTGCTCCTGGGCTGTGAAGGAATTTTATTCTATCTTCCCACTCCTTCTCTAGGAAGGATTGCATTAAATGGGGCTGTTGGCCAGCTCTCAGTGACTTCCCATTAAGGTAAGGGTGCTCTTTGAAGTAGTCTGTGGGATCTCTGAGAATCTGACAGTGGGGTTAAGTCTGTCTTGCATGGTACCTGGGTGCCCCCTGTTCTTATTCTCTACCCAACACATAACAAACCTCACTCAAATTTTAGAAAACAAGAATACAAAATGGCTAGCAAACATGTGACCTAATCTATTTAACAAAAGCACCTGCAGAGTCAAAGCCAGGTTTAAGTTCACAGATGACGGAGCTTGTTAGCTCTCATATAGGTCACATCAATGCAGTTGTGACCATGAAGCTGGGGTGGCCAGATGTGTTAAGGACATATTAGAGTGTGGTCATCTCTCCCAAACTCGAATCCTTTTTCCACAGCACCACTCAGAATTTAGATCTTTTATCAACTCTATTTTATAGGTTAGGATACGGGGATGCTGTGACTCTATTTTATTATCTATAAGATGGGGATAATGTTAGTAATAATGATAGCTAACATTGTTGAGTGCTTACTAGGTACCAAGCACTATACTAATCACTTTAAATGTATATGCCATTTAATCCAGCATCTCTATAAATTAGGTATATTATCATCTCCATTTTGCAGATGAGGAAACTTAGGACCAAGAAAATTAAATGATATGCCCACCATACTACCAGTTTAGTGGAAGGACTGGTATACAGAACCAGGCAGTCTGGCTTAAATATTACTACACAGTAACATAATATTGTGAATATTCTAATTTTAGATCCACCGTTATTCGAAAGTAGTATATATATATATATAGAGAGAGAGAGAGAGACATATTTCAAAGTCAAATATCAATGACTTCAGAACTGTCTACCTGGTAAACTCCTTTTCATTTTTCTAGGTACAACTTGAACACCACTGTCTCTTGACTCTTCCCTGAAAGATCCTACTTCACACACTTAACTGATTATGTGTCCCCCTCTGACCAATGAAATGAGGGGTCCTCAAGCATAGAGGCCTTTTATTTACTTACCTATTTCTAGCTCATACCACAGTGCCTGACATGCATTCCTTTCTTTCCTGTTGCCACATCTTGGTCACGTCTTTGCATGTTTCTTACTGCCACATCTTTGTACCATTGCATTGGTGCACATCACTGAGGGTTATATTTATCATAATTTGTGCAAGTAATTTATCATAATGTGAATTAACGCACAAGTGTTGTGTGTGCAGCAGATGGAAGCATTTAACAGATGATCTCAATAGCACTTGGTGAAAGACTTTCCAAAATGCCAACAAATGGTATTTTCAGAGACTGTTGTCCCTGGGCTTACGGCACTGTATTATCACACTCCACGTATGTTACCTTTCTTCATCTTGGTTATCCTTATGTTTAATTTTTCACTGGAACATCTTTAAGCAGAATTTCCCAAGTTTTTAATTGAATTAATGTGTGAAAACCTGCAAAAACAAACCGATACATTATTATAGGACTTCCCAAAACTGCATTCAAAGACCCAGATGGTGACTGGGGAGGTGGCAGGATGGGATCAAAAGTTGATGGTCTCAAACAATTTGCTAATTCTTTTAACCTTATATTTTAAGTAGGAGGCCCCAAGATTTTCACGAATCAGTAGTCTTTGGATTCGAAGTAAATCTGAAGGATTACCTGCTCAATCCATTGCACTTCCATTTATAAACATATGTGAAAGGTTCATTGGAGCAGATTCTGGGAAAAATCTAATTCAGTCCCTAGAAGACTATACTAACCAAATCAACCAGGTTTATTATCTCTATTATTCCTGATCTGGTATTCTAGTCTTTTGTTTTCCAAATTTATTTTATCTTATTCTCATTTATGCAAAAGTCTTTATGGTGTACCCACTTTTTCCATGACTTTGTGTTTTTGTTCAGATTGACTGAACTCATTGAAGTCACAAGTAGTTTAGGAATGGTTTGTGGAAGCATTCAGGTTCCAAAGAGTCTTTTGCCAAATTTGAAAGGAAAGCATACTTTTTCTCAAAGAATTAAGTGGAATAAGTTGACTTAATGAGCTATATCTTCATATTAATCTGTAGATGCATATTGATTTCAGAATCATTTTATTTGGCCCTTGTAATGATTTCATTTAATAACATCCTTGATTCCAGTGCATTTCATTGCCATCCATACGATCTCTCAGGCAGCCTGAAATCTTTCAAGCCTATATAACACCAACGACCAGTTCAGTTTGCAGGAATATCAGTCTAACTTGTTATTTCATCAGAAAACATTTATTCTGAATTAATAATCACTTGGGTAAAATGTTGGCCTCTATAATTCTGTAAAAGTACAAGCTTGTATCTATAACTGTTCCATTTTTATTGAACAGTTGAATATCAATGAACATTTAAGTTGATATATATATAGAGAGAGAGT
This sequence comes from Cheirogaleus medius, assembly GCA_008086735.1. Taxonomy (NCBI): domain Eukaryota; kingdom Metazoa; phylum Chordata; class Mammalia; order Primates; family Cheirogaleidae; genus Cheirogaleus; species Cheirogaleus medius. The sequence continues at coordinate 144,200,702 of VBSM01002608.1, forward strand.
CCTGAAACATTCAGTTTATATTATGTATTGTGCGTATTGCTATTATTTGTAATTCTTATATGATTTATGGAACAATCCAGACTTTTAGCCATACATTAATTTGGAAATACCGTTCAATCATTAAAAATGGTGGAGAAATATTCTGTATGAGTTAATGTCCTTAAATTCATACTTATAGTTGTTTTAAAAGAGAAAAACAAACTTTGAGAATAGAAAGTTGTTTTGTAAAAATTTATGATCTCAGCTACAGTTTTATCATGCTTAACCAAAGAAAATATGCTCCTATTTTTAATATTCATAATGAACTAAGTGTACTCTTATGTGAAACTTATCAGTATTTAACCAAATTTTGTGTTCATATAGAGCAATCAAATTAATAGAAAAAAATCTTTCAGTAAGCTCTTTGAATGTATCTAGGTCTTTTTGAATAGATAGGAATATTGCTTTGTGAAGGTACCAAAACTTATTCAAGTGATGTTCCTTTTAGTAAATTACTTTTTTCCCCAACATTCAAGTGGCAAGCCTGCTCTCAGTCTCCTTATGTTTTTGAACTACAAAGATAAGTTCAGTTTAGTCCACCAACATACCAGTCTGAATGGGTGCTGGCTCACAGACCAAACACGTTTTTTTGATCATGATCAGAACAAACTCTTTCCTTTTCCTTATGTGTACCCCGTCAATGAAGTACCCCCAGAGACTGTCTGGTCAACAGAAACCCAGGTCCTTCTTGGAGAACAAAAGACTTGCATACCATGTTGTTTCCATGTAACATATGTATAGAGAACCTATGAATTATTTTCTACATAGAAGGTCCATAGTACACAATTTAAATTGGCCTGAGTCCAGTGCAATTACTTATCTTGGTCATGTGCCCAAGTTCATTTCATGACACGGCCCAGTGACAAATGTTCTCATTGCAAGAAGCTTTTCAGTATTTCCTCCCTTTTGTTTCTTAATGTGTCATAACCATGTGCCAAAGACTACAAAGAACTAAGGTAAAATTTCGATAAATTCAAATCTCTGGGATCTGCTACTGGAAAATAGCTCTCTAAGATGATTGCTCCTTTAGCTTCATGAAAAAAATGTTTGATAAATATCCCAGAAGGTTATTTTTGGACAAGAGAATGACATTAAAGACCATGTGATCCATTTTTATTTGTCTTTATCTATTTTATCCAATTCTTTAGGCATAGATCATGATTTGGAGCTACATTTTAAGTTAAATCAACTTTAAAATTCGCTCTGCTTTTTCCCTTTTCTGATCCTAGTTCAGAACTAACACAGTTGGATCTAGCAAATGGAGGTACAAAGGCAGTTGTAGCAGGTTTAGCCATCTGAAATTCAAAGGAGCATTCTTAGGGGAAAACAAAGGTTACTTATTTTCCTTACCTAGCCCAATCTAGTGTCATCAAGGCAGCAACCTTGACTAACCTTTTGCCTCTTCAGAAATTGTTATGTTATGGAATTTAACAGCAATAAAAATAAAATGTTAATATTATTGTACTGATGAATACCATACTAACAAACTATAAAAGGATAAACATATGATCATCTCAATAGATGTAGAAGAAGCAAGGCTAATGCCAACATCCATTCTTGACAAAAAAAAAAATTCTCAGAAAAACAAGGAATAGAAGGGACATAAATGAAAAACCTAAAACTAATATCATACTTAATAGTGAAAGACTGAATATTTTTCTCCTAAGATTAAGAGTAAGGCAAGGATGTTTAATTTCACCGCTGTTATTCAACATTATACTGGATGTTATAACCAGTGCAATGCAGTAAGAAAAAAATAAAGGCATCCAGGTTGGAAAGGCAGAAATAAAACTCTTTATATTCTCAGATAACGTGATTGTTTATATCAAAAATCTGATGGAAACTATTAACAGTAAGGGAGTTTACAGGGTACAAGATTAATATATAAAAATTGTATTTATGTACATTAGAAACAAACATAAGAAAAATAATACCATTTATAATGTCATCAAAAATATGAAATACTTTGGGATAAATCTGACAAAAGATGGGAAGACCTGTGTATTGGAAATTACAAAATATTCCTGTGAGATATTAAGGAAAACCTAAATAAATGAAAATTGTCAAGGTCTTTCTAAAATTCATATGGAAATGCAGAGGACCTAGAATAGCTAAAACAACTTTGAAAAATAAAATAAAATTAGAGGGGTAACACTAATTGATTCTTAGACTTATTTTGTAGTTGCAGTAACCAAAATACTGGGGTTAGTGGCATAAAAATGTACATAGAGCAATGGAGTGGAAAAAACAATGTAGAAAGAGATACACACAGATATGAACAAACTGGTTCTTTGGGGTTTTTATGGTTGTTATTTTAACAAAAATACAAGGCCATTCAGTGGAGAATAAATGCTGCTGAAGCATTGGGTACCCACATGCAAAGAAAAAAACGAATTTTGATCTATACCTCATACTACATACAAAAATTAATTCAAAATAGATCTTAAAACTGATATAAAACCTAAACTATAAAATATTTACAAGCAAACAGTGGAGAAAATCTTTGAGAACTTAAGTTAGGCAAAGATTTCTTAGATACCTAACCAAAAACATGATCTATTTTTAAAAAATTGATAAACTTTCTACTCTTTGAAAGACACTATTCAGTGAATGAAAAGATAGACTAGACTGAAAAAAAGTATTTGCAAATAATATATCTAACAAAAGATTTCTATGCAGGATATTTAAAGAATGCTCAAAATTTAACAATTAAAATATATCATAAAATTGTCAAAAGATTTGAAAAGACATTTCACTAAAGAAAATATACAGTTCCCAAATAAACACATGAAACGATGCTCAACCTAGGGTAATGTAAATTAAACATAATGAAATATCACTGCACATCGAATAGAATAGCTACAATTAAAAATTGATCATACTAAATGTTTATAAGTACATGGAGGAACTGTACCTCTCCTATGCTGCTAGCTAAAATGTAACATGGTACAATCGCCTTAGGAGAGAGTTTCTTAAGAAATTCAACATACACCTACCATATAATTCAGTCATTCTACGCTTTGATATTTGCCCAACAGAAAAGAAAGTATATAGCTATACAAAGACTTGTACATCTGAAAACAACTTAGGTGTCTATTACCAGGTGAATAGGTAAACAAATTGTGGCATATCCATACACTGCAATACTATTTAGCAATAAAAAGGAAGAACGTATTTATACATGCAACAACATAGATGACTCAAAATAATTATGCTGAATGAAAGAACTCTAACTCTGTACCCCTAAAAGGGTACATAGTAGATGATTCCATTTCTGTGACATTATTGGAAATTCAAACAAATCTATGGGGACAGAAAGATCAGTGATTACCTGAAGGAGAGACAAGTAGTTGTACGAGGGAACTTTGGGGGGTAATGGACATGTATACTATCTTGATGGTGGCAATGGTATATATGTAAGTAAAGGGGGTGATTCAAAGTCCCCTATTAGTGGGACTTTCCTGTGAGGTAAAGATGGGTAATAACAAGCTCAGCAAATGTGCCTGTTGAGGTGACATTCCTGTAAACTTTGCAACCAGGCAGGGATGACTTGCTTGTTTCAGATATAAAGTAGGCAGTTTAAGTTTGGGGGTAAATCCTAAACCATGAATTTTATGTTTAGCCTAGGGAGAAGATGGTGATTTAAGAAATCAAAAAGTCTGAAAAGAAGCTGTACCTCTTTTGAGATTCAAGGGAAGAGGAAAAGGGAGTGGGTCAAGTCCCCACTCATGTGTTTCCTTTCACAAGCCTTCCTTTGTACTGATTTATACTTGAGAGAGAATAATGGAGTATTTTCTGAGTTTCTGAAGATGGTGAGGACAGCTTGGTTTTATTTTTGTTATGTATTCTAAAAAGATATTTGCTGCAGAAACAAATAATGAACCAGCCTTGCAAACACAATATTCAAACAAAGTCTATTTTTAACATTTTTAATTATTCAAGTAATTCATGTTCATTGTAGAAAAAATTAGAAGATAAAGAGAACAATAACAACAAGCCCAGAAACTCAATCCATGTATAATTCCACTATTTGAGGATACAATTCTCAATACTTGATAGATGTTCTTCCAGATGTTTTCTTTGTATATATATATCCAAAAATAAATATATATATTTATAAGATAAATAGGGACATTAAATTTTAGATACTCTTCTATTATAGCCTTTATTTCTCACATGTTATCAAACTCTCAATGTCAATAAATATGCATTATACCACCATTTTAATGCGTTCCATTTTCTCATCATATGAATGTACCAAATTTTTTTTACTAATCTCAAGACTACTAAGGTACATTTATTTTTAACTTCCTTTTTATTTTTTCTGAAGAAATAAGTATTTTTTTCTATTGCATGATTCTAGCAGAAACTAGTTTAAAAGCTATAGCTCTGAATTTTTAATGGCAAAGGCTTTTGTAGTCATGCCTTTTGAACTGTTAATTTTGCAATGCTTTTGAACACCACACACTTTTTAGTGGTCATTACATGATATTTATGTGCATATTCTGGGCATCACTGTTCTAATCACTGAACAGAAAGAGACCTTTCCCCTTGGCTGACCTGTTACAGACCTCATTCATTTATCTCATTTTCTAAACCTATAGATTGATACTAATCTATTAAATTTATTTAAAATGTAAAGAAATTGTTTAGACAATTAACCAATAAAGATTAGGTCAAAGGACATCAAACTTTTTTTTGTAAGCTACTGTAAAAATATTTAAGACCTTTAGCTGGGTCAAGCATAGCATGAGGGTGTGTGAGTAAATGACTGCTAAGCTGGATTTTGGTGACCATGTGACCAAATCCATGTGTAACATGTGACCGAATCCATCTATTGGGACTGTGGCAGTGAGCTGTTGTGGAAAATATGCTCTATTGAGAGGAAGGAGACTAAGGAAGTAATCACTAAGGTTTGTGAGCTTGGAGGGAGGTCTCTTAGCCTCTCTGGGGCTCAGATGTTTCATCTTCAAAATGATAGAGTTAGAGAAGGTAGCTCTAAGTTTTCCTCCAGTGCAAATATTCTATGGTTCTGTGACAAGAGAACTCTGAAGTCCCATGCCCTGAGTCAGGGCTGCTGCTACAGACCCAAATACTACAGATCCCTGGCTGCTTGGCCTACATTCCTGGCTACTGACCTCATCTCACTCACTGTTCTCTCTTATTTGGTCTGTCACCTAGGACTCAGATCTCAACTGTGCCCCAGGACACCTCCTTTGTCTTGCACTTTCTTTCCTCAATCCTTAGTTATGACCTTTTTCTTGCTTGTGTTCCCTGCAATTTGCGGTGTCTCACTGGGATAACCCAACTATTTTTGGTTCCAGTAACCATTAGGCACAATATCAATATGCAGCACATGGCCATTGCACACAAGCTTGGTGATGAGGGTGAGTTGGGTCTGCACTAACTCCATATGTCAGGAAGAAAAGCTTCAACACCTAGCTACCTTGCACATAGTAATTGCTTAAAAGATGTTAGTAGTGGTATACATGCTCTGACATGAATGAACTTGAAAATGCTATGCTAAGTGAAAGAGCAAGGCACAAAAGGCCACATATTGTATAATGCCATTTATATGAAATATTCAGAATAGGCAAATCCATAGACACAAAATATAGATTAGTGATTGCCAGGGGCTGAGGGGAAGGGAAAATGGGAGTGAATGGTTATTAGGACAGGGTCTCTTTTGGGGGTTATTGAAATTTTCTGGAATTAGAGAGTAGCGATGGTTGTACAACCTTACGAATATAATAAAAACCACTGAATTATACATTATTTTTGGTAGAGTAGATTGTATTGTATGCTAATTATAGCTTGATAAAAAATTAAGTAAAATATTCAAGTAATCATTTATTTATACAATAAATGGGTATGGGTCTGCACTAACTCCATATGTCAGGAAGAAAAGCTTCAACATATTTATACAATATGATCTGCTTAGACATTTGGAAATATTTCAGTAGCTAATTTTAGGAAGATAGTCAGAATCTTGTAGGTACAGCCAAAATCACAGGTGTTTTTTTTTATCTGTGTTCCTTCCAAAGCCTGGAGTATGTTTTCCCTAGGAAGGAACCTCTGTTGATCACTGTAGAGAGAGCAAGAACAAGGAGCTTCATCAAATACCTGCAAACATTTTTCCTGTGTTGAAAATGCAGCTCTTGTGCAAAACATTAAAAATGCCTCTTGACTAAGAAGGTATGTAGGAAAGAAATGAGACTTTTGTGTGAAGCATTGTCACCTTGCTATATGTCCCCTCAAAAGCTAAATGTAGTAAAAATAATGAAACAATAACAAAAACAGGTTGGATTTCAATAGTAGAATTTCTTTCTTTCTTTTTTTTTTTGCAAATAATAGATTCAACTACCTATTTCACCATGTCTAAGAGTTTTAGGTGAAATAAATATAATTTCAGTATCTCCAGTTAGCTATGTAGCTTAACTGTCCACAAGACCCAGTGCCACGAATATTTTAGGAGATTATCTTCCCTACCTACTCCCCTGCTGCCAGCCCAGAAGATTTATACTCTGTCTCTTCTAATTGCTGAGAGTGTGTCCTATTTTTAAAGGCCTCCAGAGAAGATGCTTCTTCAAAGAGATGGATGACAAAGCTTTGCCCTATGTGGCTTTCCCAGTGGAGCTAATCAGCCAGGTGTCTGATCTCCATGGAAGCTACCTGACTCCCTCCTCCCCCACAGGACTGAACTGCTATCGGAAATAATTGTGAGACCAATAAACCTTTAGAGGTTTGTTTTTATTTTGTTTTGGGTTTTTTTTCCAACAGAGAAATTCCTTCTGCTTACTGAGTAAAGTATAGTGCTAGATATTGGTGGTGATTCCCAGGAGTCCTGATGGCTCAGAGCCTTAGATCATCACTTAAGAGAGAATCTTCTAAACTTCTTCTTATCATTTGGTGCCTGGCAGAAATGGCTCAGGTTCACTCAAACCAAGGAATCTGTGGTTACTGCCCATCGAAGGTTGCATAAGCTTATCCCATGACCCTTCCACTCCATCTGGAAATGGTAGATCTGAAAGGTATCTTGTCACCTTGCAGGAAAATACTGAGATGAAGTACAGACTTGCCCAAGATGGCCCAGGAAAGTAGTGATTGACTGAGGATCTATATCCAGAGGCTGTATTTTGATGATTCCCATACTCCCAGCATGCTATGCTGCCATCCCATTAGGTCCATACCATTCCAAGTAGATACATCCTCCTTTCAAAGTAGGAAAAAATATTTAAGATAATGTCACTGCAGCAAATCACGTAACACTTTCTCCCAGAAACTAGCAAAATGCAGACACCACACAAGAACAGCTCAGTGCTTTGGTGGGGACCAGAAATTCTCTAGTACTCTGTATGTTGGTCCAAAATGGGGATTTTTAGGCTTGAGAAGCAAAATTCTGAGTAGTATTTGTTTTAATTCATAATATTTTATTTCATTCCATTTCATTTTACTTCATTTTTTCATTTTTCTGAATCTCTTAGCATGTTTTTCCCACTCTTGATGATGGAGAACTGGCAACTGTCTTTAAAGATGGCTATTCAGGATGTTACATTATCTCAAACCAGTGCTGGCAATGGCAGCTAATGTAGAACTGAGTATTTAACTATCCATCTCCCCCTTCTGGAAGGTTCTGATGCCTTTGCTATTATACCATGCCATTGAAAGGCACAAACAAGATAGAACATGGCACATAGCCCTAAGTTGACATTTGCAAATGTATTTCCTTTCTGTGAACAGAGTGTGTTACTGACCCAGATACCTCTAGTAACCAGGAACCTTCGCTACTGGTGCAAAGAAATCTAACCAGAGACTGTATCCCTCTAGCCAATTTCTAGTACTAAAACCAAAAGTAGGTATTATTCAAGAGTATCTTATTCCTTTGATTGAATTCTTTACATCTTTAATCATGTTTTATTATAGTTAAAAAACACATAATATAAAATTTATCATTTTAACCATTTTAAGTATACTTTTCAGTAGTGTTAAGCATCTGTATATTGTTATAAAACAGATCTCCAGAACTTTTTTACTTTGCAAAATTAAAACTCTATGCCCATTAATTAACTCCCCTTTTCCTGCTCCTCTCAGACCCTGGTAACCACCATTCTATTTTCTGTTTCTATGAATTTGACTACTTTAGATACCTCACATAATGAAATCATATTTGTCTTTTTGTGACTACCTTATATCACTTAGCCTAATATCCTCAAGGTTCATCCATGTTGTAACATGTGACAGGATTCCCTCCTTTTTATGGCTGAATAATATTCTACTGTATATAAATATTGCATTTTGTTTATCCATTCATCTGTTGATGGACACTTGTTTGCTTTCTCCTCTTGACTGATGTGAATACTGCTGCTACTAACATGGGTGTGCAAATAGCTCTTCAAGACCTTGCTTTTGATGCTTTAGGATATTTGAATTCTTTATTATACTGATTTTTTTTTCAACTTATGGACTAAAATAGAACAAGCCTTTGCTGTAGTAAGCACAGTAATACTCTTCATTAAATAAACAAACCAAAAAAATCAGATATCTGTCCTCTGATTCATTGCAATACTCCTTCAGCATAGATGGGTGGAAAGTATTACCTCCTCCATGCTCCAGATAGGAAAGTTGGAGCCAAAATGTTCCTCCACATAGCCAACCAGCCACAGGGCCTGGCCTTGACTTTTGATCCACTAATTTCCACTTATGTGCAGTAATTGACATTGGGGTATAATTAAGAAACTGTATTCTGAAAGGAAAGATTTGCCATTACTTGGGCAAAGCCTTACTGCCTTTGGCAACAGGACCAAGTGTCACACTTTCCTTTGGCAACTGTAGGTATTCTTGTCCAGTTGGTATATATTGCCAAGAATGTTCCCCATGGGCCTATTTTGGATTCCATTTACATAATGTTAAGGGATAATAACATTTACCAAGCACACATCTAAAAGTTTGCACTGAAATATTCCACATTCTGCACCCCCCTTCACCATTCCTCTTCTTTTTATTTATCCTCAAATGTCCTTTCACCTTCAGTATTCTCCACTTACAGCCCTTTTGTTCTGCCTCAACATCAGGCTGTTGTCTATTCCTGGCTCCATATTAAGATAAATAACTAAAAGGCTTTAGCTTGCCATTTCGTTATGCAAGTCCAAATGCTGACATCATTTCTTATCTTTGCCCCGCCATTTAACGCTACGACTACGAGCTGTTGCTCTGCTACTCATCTCTTTTCCATTTCATAAATGTGGACACTCAACTGTTTTTCTTCTTACTTGGGTTCCCCAAGCTTATCTCCTTGTCGGCTTGCTATCCTGTTTATGCATGGTCAGATGTCAGCTGCATCTGTATAAGAGCATGAGCATCCCAGAATAGACAGTTCCTTGGAAATACATTCATCCTCATGAAACGTGTAGGGGAAAAGACATAGCTGCTTAGGAGTATGCATTTAAGATGTGCCAAGCAACAAAATGCACCATTCCACTAGAATTCATTTACAGAGTAATATGTACACAAGCTCCTTTTGTCAATGTCAAAAAAGAGACTGATTTTTAAACAAAACTATTTATTATTTTAAGAGCCTAATTTTCTTATAGATATCCATAATCCATCTGAATTATCTTGAAAAATAAGCTTTCTTTTTTCACTTGTAATGCACTTGGTAAATATCCATGAAAGTACATTATATCAATGAAGTACATGTTTATCCTTGGAATGTGTAACTATCTTTTCTATTAGATACAGCCAGAAAGATAAACTGTTATAGTTACCAGGGAATGTGAGGACATCACAGTTCATTCGTTTATCTAACAAATTTGTTGAGCACTTACTATGTGCCATGCTTTGAAATGTTAGTAATCCCTTTTCCTGAACAGTGTGTATGCAGCTTCTGTAACTTGATCCATCATTTTAGTTATGAATTTACATGTCTCTCCTTCTCCCTAGACCAGTGGTTCTTAACTAGGGGTGGTTTTGTCCCCCAGGGGCTATTTGGCAATGTCTGGAGACATTTTTGGTTGTCAGAGCTGGGGAGGTGCTACTGATACCTCATGGGTAGAAGCCAGGGATGCTGCTAAACATCCTACAGTTCACAGGACATCCCCGCCACAAAGAATTATCCGCACCACACATCAAGTGCTGAGGTGGAACGAACCAGCCCCAGACTTTAGGCCCCTTTTATCTACACTGCTTCATACACAAAAGAGGACCCCCAAGTGGTGGTGGCAGTGACAGTATGGTTGAAGGTCCAGGCCTGCAAAGATGAATAGGAGAAACCCCCTTTCCTACAGCCTTGCTGCTTAAATGCAGAAAAATTGCTATCACCTGGGAAACTCTTAGACATGCAGAATTCGAAGCCCCACCCCAGACCTACTGAATCAGAGTCTTCATTTTGAACAAAATCCTCAGGTGATATTGATGTGTATTAAAGTTTAGAGGCACTGACCAAAAGGTTTTAGAGTCACATGGGTAGGGTGGCTGCAGTGAGCAAAGATGTTCCACCTGGATTCATGTCTGGAGCGTAAGGCTTAGGTGAGCACAGCGGTGGTCTAGAAACAGGTGGAGTTGGGCCTCTCAGAGCCACAGTGGCTAAGCCAAGTAAGACAATGCAGCACCAACAGATTAGAAGGCAGTAGAGGAGATGAATGAGCAGATGCCGCAGCACACGTGGCAGCAGCTGGGTCAAGGAAAGGGGCCGAACGAGACCCTGGGCGGTTCGTGTTGAAGAGGAAGCCTGCCAGGCAGCACTAAAAAGGAGGTTGACAGTGGGAAAGGACAGGCCATGTGCCAAACCCAGGAGAGGTCAAGGCTCTGAGACAGCAGGGGTGAGAGGCAGCCGCCCAGACTGGCTACAAGCCCTTCATTCCATCGTCTGGGTGGCTCGGGTTCATTAGGGGAATCGAGTTACTCAGAATCCTTATACAATAGCTTACAGTCCTTCCAGGACTTGATAATGTGGTAATTAACATGGGGATTCCAGGAATGCCTTGGATTTGAGTTCTGTCTGTAGCAGCCTGATGTGTCTGGAATCTGGATGTTGAAAATTGCTATTCCAACATCCTCTTTATTTCCTTCACAAAGGATCAAGTGGACTAAAAATCTGAGCCAAGGGGCAGATAGGAACTAAATGGAAGGACAACTCTGAGGGGCTAGTTCTGATAACGTTTGTCAGGTTTTCCATGAGCCCTTCTGTACTTGCCTCTGGTTAAAATACTACCATTTTGTTTGAATATTTTGACATTATTAAAGTTTGTGAGATATGTTAAAGAACTTAAATATTGTGCTTCTGTTATTTTACACTTATTCAAATGCCACTGAAGTCCTTTTTAAAGGAGATATTGGCTTAATCAAGTTATCTTAGCAAATGACATCTTGTTGATCAGGCTGCCTGTCACAACCTAACCATTACCTGGAACATTTTACTTGTTCTGAAAGACAAAGAATTGTCAGCTGCCCAGAATGTGGTTGGATGAAGACTCAGGTACCTTCTCAAGCAACTGTTCTTCCTTTCCCTGCCCTGAGTTAGTTTCAGCAATTTATATGTCTTAGATTTATCTCAAATCTGAAAAAGTGAGGTCTGGAATACCCAGCATCTCCCTCATATTGAAGAGGACAAGTTGCTGAGTCTTCTGGGAAATCACCAATGAGTCCTCTGAGTATGTTTTTATAGCAAATTATAATTTTGAATTGTGTCCAAAACTTTATTTCAGCTTGTGACGAGGCATTGCAAGTCAACTCATTGCCACGTATGTTTTTCCTCTTCCTCCAGCACCTTCAGGAACACACAGAAATATATGCAGTCAGATTCCCAGAGGGCTCCCAAATTTGAGATGGTCCAAGGAAGGCAAAGTCAAGTTTGTGGAATATTTGTCCTTCACATGGACCATACTTGCCAGGGCTCACTGTACTATGCCTGTTCAGTCCATGGTATAGCAAAGCTATCAATGGGTGTCCAAAATATGTCTTCTCCTTCCACTTCCCCCACCCAGGGTCGGTCCCATGAGAACTCTGGTCACTGATAAGACTCTGAATGGGATGAGTGCGTTTGCAGCTAAGCAGGTAATAATTATAGAAATAAAATTTCCTCCTCTTTGGGAAAGACTCTTTTGTGCTATGGAGAATAAGGTGGGAGACTCCTAAACCTAGAATGGTGCAAAGTTTTTAAACTGAATGAACATAGCAGCGTATGGTCAGCTGAGAACTGTACTTCTGGAAATAGTCATTTATCCAAAATAAATCAGATTTTGGCAGGGTGTAGTAACAGTATACAGATTCAGTTCGTTTTGTTAGTGCTTATAGTCTACAGGAAAGGAAGAATTGAAAAATGCCTCATTGGTTCTTGCCTATTTTGGATGCTCAGATCTCCAAGGGCTCCCAGGGCTGGGTTAGTAGGGACTTTTTGGATCCTGTGGCCCAATTTTAGAATTTTATGGATAAGGAAACTGAAACTTTGAAGGCCAGGTTGTCCTAAAGGCCATCAGCTTGGATTTAGTTTGGGTGAGTTTTGGATTCCTATCTATGTTACACTATTAACTTAGCTGCCAACTGTTAGCTTTTTGGCCTTGAGCAAGTTATCCCAACTCTTTCATCTTCAGTTTCTTTATCTCTAAATGTTATCCTAAATCTTAAACTAAATAATACATATAGAGCACTTAGCAAATTCTCAGCACATGGAATTCAGTGAACAGAGGTTATCATTATTTTTATCATTGTTGTTATTCTCCAAGGGCATGGGTAGTGCAGGAGTCGGGATGCAAAGCTGGACTGCCTGACTCCCAGCCGTGGGAACTTCCTTGACCCCTTTCCTTCCTCTGTTGCCACAGAGTTGTAGGGATCAACCACATGTCCCTATCTCTCTTCACCTTGAAAAATCCCTATCCTCAAAAAAAGATGATTAAATATAGATTTTTCCTAAATGTGACCTGAGTTGCCTTAACCTGCCAGCGAGAGAAATGTGTTGGTAACCCCATCCCAGTTCTTTGTTCTACATATTTGGTTAAGTGCTTTGTCATATGGCTTTTTATGATCATCAGCAAAAAGATTCCCTATAAGGCAAAATAAAGAATGAACACCACTGCAGCTGGAAGGCTGCTGGTGTCTTCAGCCTTTCCCTGAATAGGCTACTTTGTCCACTTTGTTTCTGGAGAGCCTTCACTCGTCCTTCTCAAGATCAAATGGATTACGCTTCTGGTCTCCAGCTTCTGAGCTCAAGTTCTAGGCTATGGCAAAACTCAAGGCTCAGAGGGTTGCATCTTAGAGCTTTGGTATGAGGTTTGAACTGCAGAGAAGACCTGGGCTCAGAAGGCCACAGTGGGACTCAGAAGAATTCTGGTCCACTGTGCATGTCTTCTTTCAGCCTTACTCTGGGGAGCTAAATAATACTTTGTTCTCAAGGACCAGCCTAGGAAATGTAGAATGTCTTTTCTATGGGATGAAACATTTGAGATTTCAAGCACCCAAATTTCTAAAACAGTGAAGCACAGGGACTCTGGAATCATCCAGAGCTGGATACAAATCTTGGTCCCACAATTTACTAGTTGCATCACCTTGTGTTAGGGATGTGACCTCTCTAGACCTGTTTTCTCATCTGTAAAATGAGTATATTAACAATACTGGGCTGGACACGGTGGCTCACGCCTGTAATCCTAGCACTCTGGGAGGCCGAGGCGGGCAGATCGCCCAAGTTCAGGAGTTTAAGACCAGCCTGAGCAAGAGTGAGACCCCGTCTCTACTAAAAAATAGAAAGAAATTAAGTGGCCAACTAAAAATATATAGAAAAAAATAGCCAGGCATGGTGGCACATGCTTGTAGTCATAGCTACTCGGGAGGCTGAGGCAGAAGGATTGCTTGAGCCCAGCAGTTTGAGGTTGCTGTGAGCTAGGCTGATGCCACGGCACTCTAGCCCAGGTAACAGAGTGAAACTCTGTCTCAAAAAAAAAGAAAACAACAAACAATACTGACTTCATAGGATTCCTCTGAGGATAGAATGATAAGTCTTAGCAATACTTAGTATATGCTTGGCTTATCCTTGAGGAACTTAAGAGTCCTAGATTTCACTTAGAGAACAATTGGCTCATGAGGAATTTAAAACCAAGTTCCACTTGTTGCCAAAGCAAGAAGTAGGTGTTATGCTTTCTCCTTTGGAAGTATCGGTGCTGCACACTCACTGCCTTTCCCAAAGGCTGGGATTGTGATGGAGGTATCCATGTACATGGGATGCACAAGTTCAGGAGGCTCAGGAATCTCATATGGAAATTCTTTTGGATATTAAGCCACTATTTTGTCAACACTGCCCCAAATGGGATAATATAGAGAGAGGTCTACTTCTTGGCAAGTCACTCTATTTTTCTGATAAGCCTAAAATAAGGCCCAAGGGTCACTATGCTACAACCCTCTTCTACCCAACTGCATTTCTACTTGCAGAAGCAGATGGAAAGCTGTCACAGGGGCAGGATAGAGCAATGGAATTGAAGGTGAGGGATGGTGTTGACCCAGTCCCCAATATGAGAGTGTGGATCATCACCCTCACAAATCCAAATGTTTCCAGACCACCTCTGCAGCACCTCTTCATGAGAATTGAGCCAGTGATTTATCACTTTTTTAACATCTCCTTTCCCTTCGTGTCACATCCAGTTCCAGAACAGAATTAACAGATCTTCCAGAGCTCCCTGAATTCGAGATGAACAATCCAAGCAGAGGATGAGTTTATCCACAATTTCTATTAGAGAATGACCAAAGACAGATAAAGAAAGGAGGAAAGCCTGACCGCTGCCAGTGCAATCTTGGGACTAAACGTGTCTTTAATAAGTTTTCCTCCAGCTTGTAGAAAGCAGGCAAATCACTTAGGCAATCAACTGCTTTCATGGATAATGAGTGTGGACATCTTTTTTGGGATCCTGATGGCAGAAGATGTAGAAACAAATTGTCTGTGACACAGAGCCACAGAGACATTAGCGGGTAGGTGCAGGACAACAACCTCACATGGCTCTGCTGCCCAGACAGGTGGGTTGTACAATGCTTGCCAGCCTCAAATCCAGGTCACTTGGTGAGAAGTGCCCCAAGTATCGGCCTTGCTGGAGGATCAGGAGTCTGGAACTTTGTGTTTTCCTTCGTCATTGAGTAGCTGACACCTCTTCCCCAAGTGGATCCAGGTTCATTGCCACTGTCTTTACTCCTTATATGTGGCCAGTGAGGGGGGAAGACTCGGGGGTAGGGGGTGAAGGGGTGGGGACAGCAGGAGAGGCAGGAGGAATGATAAGGCCAGGGGCAGAGTGTGGACTAACTGATTACGTGCCACGGACATCTAAATTATTTATTCCGTGAGTTCTCGAGAAATATTTTTACATTCTAAATAAAGGGCCATCTGTTTTATTTAATCATCAGTAATAATACTATACAATTACATTTAAAATTCATATACATTTCTACAGTTTTCTGCATGCTTTCCTGTGATGTCTCACATCATCCTTACAACAGTACTCCAGAGCATGTAGGTTATTACCATTTTATAAGTTAGCAAATGCTGAACACAATGTTGAAACCATAACCTTCTAATTTCGAGTAAGTGGTAGGATTTGTCTGTAACTAATCTAAAAAGATTAAATGAAGTCATCAGCTTGGGGGACAGCAAAATGTTGAATATTGTGTTATGTATTTTTTACTCCTAAAACTAACGCCTCCATTTGTCCCTTGTGTGTCTTGTCCTCTCTCCCTAATCCCTTAGCAAATTGCTGTTTTTATATGAAAAAGGAAAGATTCTCTTTATAAACCACATTAAGTTAGCTGTTGAAAACACAGTATACCCAGTTTTCCAATCCTATGACCAAATCCATTTAAGGGATGAAAATAGCCAAGAAGTCAGTGTGAGTCCTAGTAGGAACCCAAGTGAAAGTAGTTTGCTGGACAAATAGCCAATTTGTGTGTGATGTGTGTGCCCCATTTTTATCACCCACATACTAATTAGCTGCAGTAAACAGAGAGACATTGGAGTTTTTTTAGAATATATATTTCATGAATCTTTCAGCCTGTATTGCAACTAAAATTTAAATCATACATCTTTCTCTTAGCTGTGTACAGAATTTTTCAGTTTAACACTTTAAAATAGTAGCCCCTCCTCTTGCACTGAAGCTGAGTCATTAGATATTCACTCATTCCTTGCAATTGTTCATCTACCAATGCTAAAATCATCGCACCTCCAGTAATGTGTTTTAGGATTTCTGAGTTTATATGTGGCAAGCAGCTAGATGAAAACTCCAACTGTATTATTTTTCCAAACGTACAGATGATTTGTATCAAGAAGATTAGGTCTTTTAGATATGTGATGAAATATTTGCTTTGCACAAAGTGGAGACTGTACGACATTTTTATCTCAGGATGTAGTGACACACTGAAAAAAACATATTTTATATCTCTTGCAGAAAACTACATAGACGCTTTGTTACAATGTAGGAAATGATCAATCTAGGTAGAATTTTATACCTGAAAGAAATCTTAGAATTTTTTGGCACTTTTTGTTTCAGATTTAGAACTCAGGTTCTTAGAGTCTAAGAAACGTGTCCAGAGTCACACAGCAAGAAAGCAGCATAGCTAAGGCTATAAAACAACTTTTTAAAAAACTTGAGACTCTCCGAATAAACAATTGTTGAACATGTGTTTATGTATTATATATTTATTGAGAATGTATTTGTATGTCATGCAGTCAGTAGTTCTGAAACTGAGAATTAAGGGATGAATAGGGTATAATGTCTGCCCTCAAGGAACCCGCTTTCTATTTCTGTGTCTTTGGACACAGTTCCTAGTGGTAAGACCAGGAGAATACTATGAGTATCATGTGCCTTCAGTTCAGCAAGACATTTAAGACAAACTTTCATTACAGTAAAGTGACCAAGATGGAGAAATATGAGGTCAAGGAGGGCTGTTAAGTAAAAACCCAAAGTGTGTGTCTTGATGTCACCTTGGCCTAGAGGGAGTTTCTAGTGGAGAGGCATAGAACAGTCCCTGGCTAGGTCTGTCCAAGGCTTTGTCAACTACACTGGTGAAAATATAGGGTGATTAATGAACTTGATGATGACATAAAGGAAAGAGATGGAGCAAAGACAGTGCATGGCAATCTCAGCATAAATAAACATTTGCCACAGAAAATGAGTCAAAATTAAATAATGAAATATAACAGGAATAAATATAAAGTATTACATGAAGCTATCTACCATGACCACAAATACAATTAATTAAAATGATTTAGTTTTTTATTTACATTTAAAATCTTAGCTGATTTCTGTCTTTAATTTTGTTTTATTTGGTAAAAAGGGAAATAAAAATAGTCATAAGTAAGATTTAGAAGAATTGTACTATAACTTGTATTACAAATAAAAAAGTGAAAATTTTGGCTTTTGGATCTTCAATTTTGCTCAGTTCCCTAGGACTTACTTTATTTCTTAAAAATCTTTTTAGCATTCTATATATGGGAACATTTTGACCATTTTTTCTTTTTCTTTTTTTTTTTTGCTTGCCTTAAAGCAACAGTCTGAATTTTATACATTAAATAATGAATCCTTTATATTCTGCTGGGCAGCAACATCTGCTTATTTTAGGATATGTCATTCCTAGAAATTTTGAGGCCTAGTTATTCTGCCCTTGGGCTCTCCTAGTTAAGGAAAAAATACCTGAAGCACTTTCTAGCATATTTTTTTTCTAGAACCATTTTTAGTATGTTTCAGTTGCTACAGAGGGAGTACTAATGTACATTGCAAATCAGATCTGACGAAATGTATTAAGGAGAGTGAATTGAGGCCCATTCCTTATTTCCTTGCAAAACTGAGTAAATTATTAGGTTATTTAGCCAAAACCCAAGGGCCATAACAAATTCTATAGGTAGTAAGGGCACCTCATTGGTAAAATGGGAATAATAACTGAAGATTGTTTTTGTTATGTAAGACTAGTTGAGTTGTTTTGTGAAAAGTGCTTACAAACAATTTCTGATGGATAGCAAACAATGAATAGGTTAGAGGAAAAAAATCCCATATTGATGGACATTTAAATGGTTTCCAACTTTTTTTTAAACAAGTGATGCTGCATTAAGAATCTTTATGTACTTTTGAATCTTTATCTGTAAGATAAACTCTTAGAAGTAGAATTGCTGGTCAAATGTATGCATAAATAATCTCCTTGCCAATTTTGACCATAAAAATATCTCACTGTAGTTTAAAGTGAATAAGTAAATTCTAGTGGATTTCCTTCTGACTATTCCGTGCTTTATTTAAAACTGTAAACAAGTTACCTTGAATTCTCTTGATCCCAACACTTCCTATACTCAAAACTTACTAAAGCTGCTGCTACATAAACCTTCATGTATCATCATAATGCCTTGATCTTTATGCCAATCAATACTGTTTCTAAAATAACAGTATTTATACTGTTTTACAACTAATACTGACACTCTGCTTTATAATTGACTCAATAATGTTAAGAGTCTTGCATCTTCTTTTGATGACAGAAATTATGTTAATGAATATAACATAAGTCTACAGAAGCTACTACTTCTATATGCCTCTGAGTTAATAGCAGTGGAACAGTCACTCACAAATTGTACCTAATTGAAGACTTTTCAATTGCCTTGAGGTAACCAGGGAGAAACTAGGTCAAAAGCTTAATAGAATAGCTTTCTCTGCTCTTCACTTAGCATCAATAGAGTGATTTTTCTTGCACTTACAAAGCCTTTTAAAGCTAGATATTAAGTTTTTTATATCAAGAGAAGATAGCAATGTTTAAATTTCACCTAGAGGAAATTCTCTTACTGAGAAAAGTTGTGATTATAAAATATGAATAATTGAAACTTCTACGAACTTGTATATAAACTCTAAAACTCCAAGTTTAAGGTTACTTGACTGAACACAATAATATCAGTACAACTTTATTTAAAATGCAGAATTATGGCTGCCAGTTTTTTGTCCAGCCTCTATTCATTTATCTCTTTATTTAAAAATTTTTTAATATGACAAATATTTATTTAGCTCCTGCTTCATGTTATCATTCATATTTCCTCCCTTTTTGAAGCTTTCATACCTTTGTGAGACTTTCAAACAAACTACAAGTGCAGATTGTGAGAAAATGCTACAAAAAATTAAAAGAGTCTATAAGAGATTTAATAAGGGGACCTGATTTAGGTCAAGTGGTCAGGCAGATGAACAGTAGGAAAGTAGTCCAGGCAGAAGAAATAGCATGTGCAAAGATTTTGTGGCAGGAAAAAAATGATCTACTCAAAGAAGGGAAAGAAGGCCCCCAAAATAAAATGAGGGGACAAGTAACCCAGTAACCCAGAAAGGTACATAGGCCCTCCTCTTACAAAATTTATGGTCTCTCAAAGTCAGTTGAGATCAATTTCCAATGCCTATTCTCTCTGCCCTACCTGAAAGTTCGCTAGATGAAGGGAATAGATGCTCTTATTACAGAGTTTGGTAAGATAATAGGCAAGATAACAGAAGTTTCTGTTATACGCTGTTAGCGCTATTCAAGGTCTTAAATCCCCTGGTCCAGCAGCCCTTATTGCTCAGAATGACTTAACAAAAGACAAATCAAAAAGTACAGTGGTGTGTTTATTGAGAAGGGAACCATTATCTTCTGGTCAGTTGACAGAAGATTCCAAGGTTTTATTGATTTACAAAATCACAATCACTCCTCCGGGCACACTCCTCTCCATTAGGTCTTTAATCTACACCATATTATATTCTGAAATGAGCTTTCCTGGGATAGATTTGTCCCCATGATGGATAATCATGGAAATTCTGGCCAGTGGCCAAATAGAGGTCTCTAGAGGGGTATGCCTAGAAGCAGCTGTTCCATAGCAGCATGACCCCAAATCCAGCTTAGACACTGGAGACAAGCCCAAAGCTCCACGTGGCAGTCCCTGCTTGTTTGGCAGTTTTATTGCCTAACCCTCCAAATGGCCATCAAATTATGATGCAGAAGAAATAACAAGATAAAGGATGAATTGATAGTCTGACTTGCCAGCAGTAGGCTATTGACTGCAGTAGGTTTTTGAAGGTTCCTCTAGTGTACATTAGCATCATAGGTAGGACAGTTGAAAGATATGTTTTCTTTTGTCAATGCCCTAATAAGAGTACATATGTCACAAGAAGAGAAAACCCTGCATATTGTTCTCAGGCTTAGTTTTTCCTCCACCTTTTTCTTAATTTCTTTCCACTGAACTACATGTAAAACTCTGTATGTGGTTTCTATTTAACACACCATGTAAATGTAAAGACTAAAAATAAATAAATAACTAGAGAGCTAACTGTGCGGTGCTAGAAGTTACTGTGATGTTAGATCTCTGATATACTTCGGTTGGTTGTAAAGGTGTTTTTAATATTATTATAATTGAACTTGTAAGGATTTAAAAATGAGCTGGTGGGTGGTGAAAGAGGTAAAGGTGACTTTTCCAATAATCAGGGTATTATTGTGACTGAGTATGACTTCAACCTCACAGTAAAAATTGAGTGAATTTATTTTAGCTCATCTTATGAAAATATGATTTTTAAAAAGTTTACATTAACTGAAAAATCCAGTGGATAAACACATAAATATAAAATAATATAGAATGTTTGAGGGACATGGGAAATTTTTGTTTATATATTTGTAGTTACATGGTTCATTCATAGGTGATTGAAGTGGTATTTCTCCAAACTGGTAGGTGGGCTGTGTCACCCATGAGGCATTTGCAAGATGCAAATTCCCATTGTGCCATTTATAGAAGTGTACCCTTCTTTCCATAAACCCCTGTCTCTTTTAGAAAAACTATCCTAGTAATTCATCTATTACACAAATGGGAGTGGGTCATATCTTGCCATTGGAGCCCTGGTTTTATCAAGGGAATCCCCAGTTGGGATCTATATAACTTAGAATTTGAGCAGGGAAACTTATTGTCCTACTGCTTTCATTTTTATAAAAAAATGTATTGAAAATAGTGAGAAACTCAGACATAAAGCCATGGAATCATACCAGTATCTTTTATAAACTCTTAAAGTGGCTGATTTAACATTGAAGACATGACTTCCCTATATTCATCTGTGGCTTTACATAGGAGGCTAGCAAGTTGGTTGTGAAAACACTTCTAATAATCAAGGACACAAAGTTTCTTTGTGACTGGGAAGAAGAAGGGTCTTGTTGGAAAGACAGTGAATAAACAGACTGAAAGAAGTTGCCTATATCCAGTTCTCTTATAAATAAAGTTAGTTTGTACTATCATCACTTGACACTATAATTCCAATCATTATGTTTAGTTGACATAAACTTTACCTGCTATAGATTATATTGAATTTGCATGTCTAGAAAGTATGCCCACTGATTGTATATTTTTGTCACAGGCATAAACCAGGGGGGGAAGTTTCTAGTTAGATCCTTTTTCATCAAAGTTGCCAGGGGAATCAATTTGAGTTTAACCAAGTTGCTTGAAACTGTTTTTTAATAACTGTGTGTATCAAAAGTGAAAACAGAGATACCTATATGGACTGAAAAATCCATATAGGACTTTAAAATATCTAAGAAAAAAAGGAGGAAAAGTTGTCATTATTCATTATTAGCTATAGTAATGGGATTTTTAGAGCCCTTCAAATCCTTTTGACTAACACATAAAATTACCTCTTGTAGCTAAAATATTTTTTGTTTTCTGGGATCAAAAAAAGGCATCATTGTTTTTGAGAAATCCAATTTCCCTTTGCTGTAATTCTCTGATTTTTGAGCTTCTAACAAAGATTCATATGGACAGTTAAACTAGAGAATGTGCAAACAGCAATATCTCTCGGGAAATATGTTATTATAAATCTGGCCCCGACTCTGCCACTCTTTTCCTTTGACAATTCATCTGCTTGGCTTTCTCATCTGTAGAAGGGCATGAAGTCATTGTTGTACAAAGAACATGACGTTTAAAATCTAATGATATCTCCACATTTTGTGAGAATCTATTTGACGTGAGTCAAATAGAAAATGTCAAATTTGCCTAAAATTACTAAACCAGGGGTGGGCAACCTGTGGCCTTCTAGATCCTTAAGCACGACCTTCTGACTGAATCCAAATTTTACAGAACAAATCCTTTTATTTTTATTAATACATTTTTGTTCATCTTTTGTATTTTGATTTTATTTTTAAATGAATGCATTTAAAATACCAAAGAATAAAAGAAGTTTCAGTGAAATAATCCTCCCAGATTGACTGGCACAATTAGAACTTTAGTAAGCCATAAGGTCTAAATTGACAGCTGCTACACTTATGAGTTAGTTATAACTTCCCCGCCTGACTGGTGCCACTACTGCACGCGGCTGGTTGGCCAGAGTTTATGGGGGTGGAGTATGCCAGTCTGTTGCCAGCTTTTGAAAGTGGTGCACTGTGTTTCCGTTTGAAGTGGAATTTGTGAATAGTTGCACAGCTTGGCAGTATTTTTTAATTCTGTCTGCTTAACAGCCCATCATGTCAAAGAAGACCAAGAGAAAGCTGAAAGAAAACAGGTTTTTTAATGAGGATTGGGAATTACAATATTATCTTGTTTCTGCTAAAGATAAGATGATTTGCTTGCTTTGTGACACTGCAATATCAACATGGAAGAAATTCAATGCTCATCAGCATCACAACACTCATAAGGACCACAAATATTTTAAATTATAGGAAGAGGCACAACAGGTTATATTGCAGAAACTAAAAGATGAAAAGCAAAAGCAAAGACAATTCTTTCAAGTAGCAATAAGACCTGGAAATAATTCTACTGAAGCAACTTATAAAGTAGCTTATATACTTAGGAAAAAAGGGAAGCCATTCAGTGATGTAGAAATTGTGAAAGAATGCAATGTCGATAGATCCCAATAACATTTCAAAGTACAAACAACTGCCTCTTCAAGGAGAGCCATAACTGATCAGCAGCATGAATTAGCCTTTAACTTAACAGAACAACTTCATACAATACTTCAAAAATACATTATTCAATCTCTTTGGATGAATCAACTGATACTACTGACTCAGCACAGGTTTTATCCTTCATTCAAATCATAACAGAAGATTTTCTTTGCTACGAAAAGTTACCTGCTTTGGGCACTCTTGTGAACATAACACAGGGAATAGATATCTTCAACAACCTTCAAGATAAATGTCATGAGGTTGGGCTGAATTTGATAAATTCAATGAATGTGTGTACAGACAGTGCACCTGCCATGACAGAAAAACATGAAGGGTTTATTGCACAAATAAAAAATTATTAACAGATCCAGATGCTCTCATTTTTTTCCATTGTATCTTGCATTAACAAAATCTCTGTGCTACAGCAGCTATCTTAAGTGACACTTTGCAATAAGTTATATGTATCATTAACTATATTCCTGCAAATACAACATGGAATCAAGCAGTTTTATAACATGCTAAAGTTGAACGATGAGGAATTAAGTGTGGATTTGCTGTATCATTCTAAAGTGCATTGACTATCACAGGGACAGGTGTTAGCCAAAATTTTATCTTTGCAAGAACAGAGAGTTAAATTTTATGAAGACCAGAATCAGCAATGTGAATTATGGGAAGAAGATTACTACAGGAATGAAGCATTTCTGTGTGATATCACATCAAATCAAAATGACTGGAATATTTCTTTGCAAGGTAAAACTAAGTCTATATATGATATGTGGCAACATTTTGAAAAAATCCTCATTTTTCAAAACACTTCTTCTTCAAAAGAAAATTTCAAATGAACATTTTCCCCAGTTAGCAAAGGTCACTGATGAGCAGGATGATATATGCAAATCACTTGAAGAATACACAGCTGTTATAGATCTATTAATAGAAGAATACAATGACAGGTTCACTGACTTTCAGAATCATGACATCACACTCAAATTAGCATTTCAGCCTCACCTAGTTGATATCACCAACGCACCTAGAGAACTACAGATGGAATTGATTGAGCTCTCAGTAGATGACATTTTAAAGTCATTGTTTGATGCTAAGAAAGACCCAATTGAAATATTGAAAAATGCAGTAGAATATCCACGCCTTTAGCAACATGCCTGAAAAATGCTTTCTCGCTTTCAACCACTTATGGCTGCAAATCTACATTCTCCTACCTAACCCAAATCAAGATGCCCTTAAGCTCACAAATGACTGATACCCATCTAGAGGATCAACTGAAACTGTGGGCCTCCATGCTGCAACCAAATATTCAAATGCTTTCCAACAAAAAGCAGACACAACAAAGTCCTTAAAAGGTTAGTTAACTTTAAAATTAACATAGTTTTCATTTTTTGAAACTGTTAAGTACATAGTAGTTCAATTTTTACAAAATAATGTGCAGTTTCAAGTTTCTTGAATGTGGCCTTATTTGATTATAGCTAAATTAATGTGGCCTTCCACCATGAAAAGGTTCCCCACCCCTGTACTAAACTAAGATAAAAGCAAAGAAGAACTTTTTTCAAAAAGGTGCAGTCCTTTGCTTTCATCCCATATTCTCTATTCATTCACTTTATTCTGAGCCAGGCACCTTGCAAGGCAGAGAGTGATGGAGAGGATACAGGCTCCTTGATGCTGTGGAGCCCACTGTCCAGCCAGCAGTCAAACTTGAGGTCAAATCGTGGGCAAAAATTCTTCTTCCTTCAAATTCCCTCCAAGTCGCCTTATATCACCCCAAATTCACTGTTACAGACCTCTTATCTCTTCAATACAACACTTGCTCAGGACTTCCCCTAGCTCCAAACTCCTACCAAAATAATGTTTGTCTTCTATCCTCTTTTGTCATACCCAGCCCCTTACTGCTAATCTTTTTCTGTTTTTTGCTAATCTTTCATTTCCATGTTACCTTTCTAGGGAACCCTTGTGTCTTTTAATGGGATTGTCTAGAGACAGTAGCTCAATTCCAAAGACAGGCTACAAAATGAGGCATTAAGGGCTTCAAAACAAACTGGAGGAGAGTTGTTGAAGATCATTCTAGATCCCCTCACAACCCCCAAGTGTGAAATTGTGTTTGTGAAGTGAAAAGGGAAATGTGTGCCCTTTGATTATAATGTAAACCATACTGATACATTTTCTAACCAGGAATGCTCTGACAAATAGTTCCACAATATTTTTCCACAGACTCTTATCAAAGCAAATTAGCTTTTTGAAAATTAGGATTTGAATAATCTACCTACTTTTTTATTCTTTAGTAGTTTATATGTTTATACTTTCCCCAAAGGTGAAAAACAATATTGCTTAAAAATTTTATGACACGTTGAATGACAAAAAACAGTCAATCATTGTGTTTGAGCGTTATGTTTAGTTCTGAAACTAATAGAACATATAATAATGTTTTCCAGTCAAAAGATACGGTCACTGAGAAGTAAAGTACTTCTTTAGAAGTAAATTTTAGAAGTAAAGTACTTTTAAAAGTTCTGTGGGGGGAAAAAATGTGTTTGTATACTTTTACCCAATGGCGTGCTGGTAAACTAGCTCCTCAACCCTTCTCCCAAGGAAAAATTCCAATTTGTAGCATTCGCCTGTCTCCATAATGTAAGTACTACCTGGATGATTTCATGAAGTCACCGAACACAGAGTTGGGAGAAATACGCACAACTGATAGTTATTCTCACTGTGAAGTTGTCCTCAGCTTGAGCATTTCCGCTGAGGTAAAAGTGGAGGTGAGGGCAGCAGGAGCTGGGAAGAATTTTGGCCAATTCATGGTCAACAAGAAAATCTCACACTAATGAGGTCGCGCTGAAGCCAGATCTTCCCTGGTGGAACTCCTGTCATTTCTCTTTTCCTTCAGCTTAGCACACATTCCTTTTGAAAGCTATTGTAAAACACTTCTGCTTCAGATTTTTTAATGACAAATGATTAGCTTTCCTAAAGTGGGATTCTGTTAAATAAAAACAAAGCAGGTAAGAAGTTGATTTTTAAGTTTCATATCATGTGTGTGAAGCCCTAGGAACAATTCTCCAGGGGTCTATTTAGTTGTGTTTTAGATGAAAATTCTATCACAAATCCAAATCCCAAAGCAGATTTATTACCAGAGTGGAGCAGCGCCTTGCCTGAAGCAGTATATATAGCTTGCAGAGTCTGCAAGGTTAGGCAGCAGAAGGGGAGTAAAACAGAAGTGGTTTCTAAGCCAAAAGACCATGATCTGCTTTCACACTAGAATTCACTTCTTTTCCTTTTTGCTTCAGGCTCCCACCCAGTAAAGTCTCCTAATCTTTTGTGGGAGCCTCCCTTTTCCAGGGAGGCTGGATGTTCCAGGGTATTCCCTGCAGCAACCACATCAGAGCTGGGGTGTTGGGCGGTAGAGTGGTGTCAGTGGTGAGCAGTGGCGCGAAGGGGAAAGCGCCTTCTGTCCCCATGCTTCCTCTGCCCTCTAGAACCAGAATGGCCTCTTGCTACCCCTGCCTGCAGAGCCCTGTGCCAGTTTCCCCTCCTCACATCCCCACCCCTCCTTTGCCCCTGCCCCTCCCTGATTCCAGCCTTCATGACCTCTTCTTCCTGCAGTAGTGAGTTGGAATTAAGAACCCTACCCCTTGTCCCTGCACACACACATACACATACACACACACACAACTTTTCCCTTGCTTGGTTGGCTGAGAGAATCAGGAGTAGGATTGCCTTCTGCAGGAAGCTTTTGGGCAGGTATATCTCTGGCATCCTAGATATTGTTCTTGTTGGAACAATAAAACACCATGAGTTTGTATTCCTCAGCCTATGATTTGGGGATATTAAGGATAACGTAAGCTTTTATGAGTACCTAACTCCCATTATATCTCTGAGAACGTGTATAGACTGCCGCCAACTTATATTTTGGAAACACAACTGTTTTATAAGTTCTTGACTCACTGACATCTCAACCAACAACTCAATTCTACACCTAAACTGGCTTGTATTATTCTATAATTATTGTATTTGCATTTGTCTTTTCTACTCACCCAGACACCACAATACTGAATGTTATACTCTTGTCCCAAGGTGGTATTGTTCAATAGATATTTACTAACAGGCTAGTATGGTGGGGAGTTTTACATCTTTTTTAGTATTTTCTGCCAGAAAAACAAGATTTGGAAGCTCAGTATTACATCATTTATTGAGCTCCAAATTGTTATTAATTCTGTTGAAAGCGGAGCAGGTTGATGACCTATTACTTCTCTGAAAGAGGGAAGACATTACTTAAGGACCTTGGGAGACATTTCTTAAAGACTGACTCCATGTCTCAATTTGTACTTAAATGGCCTGAAGGCATGATTCCAGCCATGGCTGCATCACCTTTGACTTGAAAGTACAAGGAAGAACACATGTGCACACTTCCAACTTCCCATCTTACAGAAGCCATTAAGATGCCACCAGGTCTTTTCTACTTGGCCATTAAAGGCCAATCAGTGAACTCAGGGGGCTCACTGGCCACAGAACTCTCTTCTGTTAATATGATCCATGATTGCATTTTAAAGAAAATTCATGCAGTAATCGTAGCATAAGCCTGTTTCCTACATGATTGCCTCTCATAATAAATGCACTTGATGTGATGGCAACCTCACAGAGGAGCCCCCTGTCTTTTGTGTCCTGGTCTGAGTTTATGGTATAGATCACATAGATTATAATATGGAGCTTGGACCAGAAACAAATCAACAGAAGATGGGCTCTTGTGAGCCTGAGGGTATCCATATAAAGAAGCCTCTTCTCTTTGAAGATAAAATGGAGTAAAATACAAATTAGAATGAAAAAGTCCACCTCCAGAAGCCATAGAAGACACCATAGTAAGGAATTCCATTCATTCATTGAACAGACATCTATGATATACTGTTATCCGTGATACGCCAGACACTATTATTATGGGTACTGGGTATTAAGCAGTGAACAGTACAGAGAATTATCCCAGAGTTTTGAACTCAAGCTCTTAGGGAGCACTTCTCCTGGTTCTAACATTTTCCTCCTGTTTCAAGCATTATCTTGGCAGTTGTTCTGCAATCAGAAGATCATGCATGAAACGTTAAGCAAAATATTCTGCTATTAAACACTATGAAAGAAAAAAAGATGAAAAGTTAAAAATTCCATCCATAATATATTCTCTTCCTTGTTTATTGTAGGGAACAGTGTGATGGATATTCATTTCTAGCTCAATTAATTAACAAGTTATTTGATTGTAAAAGCCACATTATCAATGTCTAGCGAAGAGAAATGAACAAAACTGATAGCACTGTAAAGTCCTTACCATGTACGAGCAAAACAATGTACTTTGTTTAACCAAGAAAGTAATTATGTAACTTGGCACACAATGCTCAGGAGAAAAGCCACATTATCTCACGTGTAAGCACTGCAGCTCCCCTTGTGTGTCAGTGATGGTGGGTCACTCCACCACTGTTGTTCCCTAGTCTTGGACAAATCACACTCAGCACTGGTGGCATGATACAGACAAAGCTTAATTTTTATTATATTTTATTTGAGAGAGAGAGAGAATGTGATAGAACAGGGGATTTATCTTACAAACAAAACAAAACACACTAGAAATTGGCTTCTCAACCAGCCTCATGGTCTATAATGCTCTTTTCTTTTACGCAGTACTACTGAAGACACTGATCTGCCATTACAGAGAACCCTTGTCTTACAGTTTTGAAAAATTTAGAGAGGATATCTGTCAGATGTATACTGTAGTGGTTAAAAAAATAAAAACTTTGAATCAGACCTAGGTTCAAGATCCTGTCTGTCTCACTAACTATAAACTTCTTGAGTTTCCATTTCCTCATCTGTAAAATGGGGACAATAATACCCAATTCACAGGTTTGTTACCAGGGGTTTAATAAATCTTTCATGAAGGAAAAAATGCTGCCATCTCTTTGTTCCTGGAGTCCAGTTGACCATTTCTCAAAGATGATTTGGTGAGAGGTTGTAATCTATGGATTATACGGCTTATAATCATGTTACCAAGCCCAACATTCTTTGGTTATAAAACTAGAGTATCAAAATGCAGGACAGTGAGAACTGAGCAAGGCCCAGAGCTGGCCCAGATAACCATCAGGACGAATATGAAGCTTGCTCATCCCTGGGAGTACAGGAATCATCAGGCCCTTTTAGCTCTTGAAGAAGTAGGGGCAGTGTCCTCTACTGCTGCCTTGCACAAAGCAGCACTTACCCTTGGTGAGCAGTTGTCTGCAAGGCTGACGTTCACAAGCCAGACTTCATGGGAATGGAGATTGAGGGAGCAAATTGCGCTCACCCATTTAGGGGAAAGAAAGCAAAAAC
>VBSM01002608.1:144230045-144265972 GCA_008086735.1 Cheirogaleus medius
GGGGGGGTCAGTGTTGGTAGATAGATATGCCAAACCACTGACTATTCCAATTATTTTTCTCCTGCCTAATCACAGCTCTCTCCTCAAAGCCTTCCTTGTCATTGAAAGTCTAACTCTATTATCTTTTGAGTGTCTATTGTTAGGAAGGCTGTCGAGGATGTGGTGGGCATTCACATTCTTCTAGGGAGTTGTTTTGAATCTGGCACAAAGGACAGCTGAAATGAAGCCCAGATAAAGAGCATGGTAAATCTGTCTTTGATGTTTTCAAGGATTGGGTGCAAGAGAAAATGAAGCCATGTTCTTTTTTCCTCTTTGTGCTTTGCCTTTGTTTTTGTTTTCTTTTATGATTTTGGAGAGGGCTGTTACAAAGACAGAATGTTGGGAAAGCAATCTTCCTCAGTGTTATTGGCAGCTGATGGCACTACGTAGGTGTTTTAGACAGGGACACTCTGAACAAACACCTTTAAAGTGGTCCCTGATGAACCATCTGGGTCTTAACATTC
This sequence comes from Cheirogaleus medius, assembly GCA_008086735.1. NCBI lineage: Eukaryota > Metazoa > Chordata > Mammalia > Primates > Cheirogaleidae > Cheirogaleus > Cheirogaleus medius. The sequence continues at coordinate 144,230,549 of VBSM01002608.1, forward strand.
TCCACATAACTATTTGTTATTTTCTTTTATAAGTTATTGCCTGTCAAAGATCCAGATGTTTTACCATTTGTTGAGCTTGTATTTCAGGTTTTATCAAAAACTCAAAGATAATAATAGCATCAGGCTCTTACGATGGCACCAGTACGGCTAGATGAGGAGTTGTGAAATCACTGAGGATGCTAGCTTTCCTATATTTTCACTTTCACATCCTCTTCCTCCCATTAGAAAAAGAGAAAGAAAAAAAGTTTAAAGTTTTTGGATTTTATTTTGTTTTGTTTTATAATAACTGAGTGGACCAGTTGTTCTGATATTGTTTTGCAACCTCAGTAGCTCCTAAATTGTCTTGGAAACTAGTAGCATAGTTAACTTAATAGAGTAAAATGTGTGGCTTAATAAAGAATAAAGGCCTTTTTGAGAACAAGCAGTGGTGAATGAGAGAGAAAACTAATGAAAATCAAATCCTTCCAGGAAGAACCTTTAATGAGGTGGGACCAGTTGGGCATGAGCACGAGCCATCACTATGTAGACGAATGAATGATAGGGCTAAATCCAGGCTCTTCCAGATTCACTGAGAGTCAGGGGAACGGAAGTGCCAGTGGGAAGGATGTCTGATCTTCTGAGCTAATACTGGATCAGAGGTCAAGTTCTCCTTGGAGCCAGCATTTAGATACTTTTAAAAGCTGTTCTTTGTTGCTAGGCAGGACTGGCCACAGAGAAGATGATGACCCTCTTTAAAATTCTTAGCAATTAATTTCAGCAAGAACAGCATTCCCACCCAACCCCCAAAAGCTATGGCATGTTTTTCTTTTGGTACTAGACTTAACCAAGCAAAGAATTATGTGAAAATGAAACAGAGGCATCTCACCCAGCATTGCAGTTAGTGGAAGGAAAGTGTCTTGAGTTTAAAGTCTAATTTTTATTTTTAATCTTGGGTAATAATAAGTTAGGTAGTCTGCATGGACCTGAGTGTATGGAGTGTATGAACAAATGTACGTATGCAAACTTCAAAAATGGACATTCTTTGCATCGGTAAGCATTTTGCACACTCCCAGTAAGATACTCAATGTCCTGGATACCATACAAATACAGAAGATGTAGTCTTTATTTTCTGCTGATTATGAAAAAAGGCTTCAGTAGGTAACTGTAACAACTGTTCTTTTTGTTTTGTATTTGGGATGAGAAAGCTGAATTTTGGAGCTTATCCCAGATCAGAAATTATTCCTTAATATTACTCTAGTCTTAAGAATTTCCAGAAAGTTTTCCTTTTAGATTTTGTTAGATTTCCCAGCATGTCTCTGAATTAGGTAAGAGACATAAACGTCCTAGAATAAGAAGAAAACATAAGAAAAAGTGCTGTTTTACTGCATTTTATTATTTTGTTGTTAGAAGGAGAAGAGAGAAGGAGACGAGAGGGCTAAAGTTGATGCACCTGCTGTAGTTGTCAAAGCTACCCTCTTCTCTGGTGGAGCTGTACTGAAGGGGCGGAAGCCAGGAGTGAAACTACCGTTATCACACTTTTTTAGAAGAATAGGCAGACTCCTGTGAATCACCACGTTTGAACATTAGATTAGAGTAAATCCAGGAAAGCTTTATTCCACCCAAAATTCAAGTGAAGACAAGGCCCCAAAAAGCACCATGATGAAGAATTATTCCTGAGAATGGGGAATCATTTACCTTTATTAACCATCGTGGGTTAACGATTGATTCCAGCTTATAGAAATTCCCCTGAGAACTGGCATCAAAATAATCACTGCTCTACTTCTTTAAAAAGAAATCACTTTTAAATAATGGGTCTTCTTCACTCTCTCCAGACATTCCCAGCTCTACAGACTTACAGCTTCCCTTTGTAAGTTGCCTGAAGGCAGCAGAGCCCTTCCCGGGGATCTGAAATCAAACTCTTGCTCCCTGAGACCTTGCCAAGACCCCGGGAGGTGCTGGAGAAAGGTAGCTCCTTGTTCCAAGTGACTTTTCACAAGTGCTGGTTGGGACTCCAAAGTCTTGAGACAGCTCACAAGCCCTGGCTGGTTTGACTTGCCACTTTGTAGCTATTCTTGGCAAGGGGCCTGTGTAGAGTTGGCCCAAGAGACCTTTACCTGTTTATAGCACCTTTCAACTCAAGCACTGGGAAGGCTGACCAACACTGTTGCTTTTTTTGTTGTTGTTCTTATTGCCCTTTCTATGTGAAAAGAAAAACAGTTCCCATTTCTCATTCCAGCCATGCCATCTGAGAACACATTTCTCAGTCCCTTTTTTCACATGACCACAAAAATGTTTTGTGGATGGGATTATTTGAAAAGGCTCAAACGCTTTCTTCTGCCTCATCCCTGGTTGGCTCTGCTTGTTAATGAATGGTAGAGTGGGTATTTTGGTGAAGTATGTATTTCACAGGTGATTCTTGTGAAAATCACTGTAATTCATTCGTTCATTCCATCAAAACTACGCAGGCAAGTTATAAGTGAAAAACAAAATGGGAGGTACAAAGATGGATCAGTCTGCTTCTAGGTTGTTACTGGTCCACCATGGGAGATGAGCATATAGACAAATAAAAACGTTCATTCTATTCATGCTAGAGGAAAAACAGACACATACTGAGGTGCTGTATGTAGAAATTGATTAATTCTATCTGAAAAAAAATGGAAATGTTATTTTACCCATCTCTGCTTTTGCATAAACCGTTTTCCCTGCAATGCGCATCTTTGCCTGGCTATTGTTATAGGGTTTTTAAAGACACCATTCAGATGTCACCTCTTCTTAGGAGCCTTTCCTGAAACTGTTGGTCTAGATTCACTTCCTTTCCTTAATTCATCCCTTTATCTATCTCTATGACATAATATTTTAATTGTTGATGTTTGACTTCCTGGCTAAAGTGCGAGACCCCAGAAGGCAGAGATTAAATCTTTCATTTTAGCATTTGTAGTGCCTGAAGATCGTTCTGCTTTCAAAGGAAAGGATGAATAAACGAGTGACTTAATTAAGCATGATGGTATTGCAACTTTTGTGCTTATCAGAGTTTCATGATTGAAGGCAAATGGGATATTTGTGTGTTTTGACCACCAGCTTTTTTACATCAAGAAAGAGTAGTTATCTAAAAATGGAATACATATTTCCATCTACTCATGTGAAAAATTCTCTGTGGGGCTTTTCAGAAAATGGGTTTTTGTTATTTTTCCATTAGAACAGATGTTTTATCCTGTGACTATGAGTGGTGAAACTAAATTTCAGGACTTTTAAGGAAGAGAAAATAAACTGCTATTTTTCTAACATCCATTTCCTCAGGTTTTATTATCATTAGATTCTTTTATAATGACAGAAATTCATATTTTAGTCATACTTTAGTCAGGTTTACACTGTCAGTGTGTCTGCTTTTGCAATCCAGAGATAATTCTAAAAACTACATCACTATCTAAAAGACTATGTCTTAAGTTCTTTGTTGTTCTCTTCTGACTCCTCAGTATGGCATTCAGTGTTCGCCATGGCTTGTAATTCAGAGATACTGCAGTCTTGAAAAAGTGGGTTCCATGACTTTATCATGTGGTCTACATGGTCTGCCAAATACAGATGCAATTATATATCAATCAGAGTTTTTAAAATCAGAATGGAAAAGAGGCAAGGAACACTTTCTTAAATCATACATTTCTGTAATACTTTCTCTGTTCCAAACATAATTCTAACATTTCACAAATATGAATGTACTTAACCCTTATACCAATCCTGTAATATTATTATTATTTTTATCCCCATTTCATAGATAAGGAAACAAGAAAATGTTAATGTAGGAGAGTCGAAGACTAAATAACAAACACATGCAATAGGAGATTGGTGAGGTAGAGGTTTTTAGTGAAGTCTGCACATCCCATGGGGCATGTTAGAGCCAAAAAGAAAAAGAAAAACCAGAATGTACTCATTTTTCACCCTAGCAGATTTTACTGTGTGTGCCAGTGTACTTTGCAAAACTGATATAATGACTTCTTCCCCTGAAAAAAGGACTGAAATAGGATTTCCAGTGCACCCTTGGGAAGAGATATGTCAGGCACTATCAAACATGAAATCAGATATAGCACTTCTAAAATCATGTCCACATGCAATAAAAGTTAGTTAATTTGCTCTAAAGGGTCTTGCTTTATTCCTCAATAATATTAAGAATTGTTCCATTGAGTTTTAGATGTCACAATGCCCAAAATTTATATTAATCACTTCTCTTTATATTAAAGAAGTTACCTATCCCTGATCCTACTTTAAGTAATTTCTTTTTCAGTTTATAGCATTTGCTTTTTGAATTCAAAAGCCATTTTCTTTTTACCAGCATTTGAATAAATCACTTGTTTTAAAAACCTGTGTTATAGATCATGGCTAAATTGTCCAAATGCCCTGTGACTGCCTGAATGCTGTGAGGCTACAATGTAGTATAAGGGAGCCAGAAAATTGCTAGTTGAAGGAAAAGCTGTCTAAAATGAAAGTGATATTAATAGCAGTCCCAGAAGGATCAGCTCCTGGACTCTCTGTGATCTTGGGCACAAAGAGACCACAGCTGTAAACCACTCATAAATAGCTGTGGACCACACATTTCAAAATGTCTACATCAATGGGAAAACAGTTTTGATTCTTAAAATTACAGACTTGAATCAGGGTTTTGGCCTTGTAAAATAATCAAGCTGTCACATCTTAAAAATTTGAGATCGAATTTAAAATTCCATGGCTCTGGAGTAACCATTAAGACCCAGCGCAACCAATATTTAAGCATCTGGGCTTTGAAGACAAGTCAAAAAAATTTAGGGTAAATTATTACAGAATAAGGGTGGTGGGGAGAGCTATGAAAAGGGAATATTGATTAAATTTTACGAGTTTTTTAATGAGTTCAGATGTCAAGTAGGCATTTCTCTTCTCTTATTCTGACATTAGTAAGAGAATAGGAGCAAGATATGCAGAAAGAAAAGAGTTGAAGAGCCAACTTGTCATCAGTCCAGATACCACATCAGTGTGCCTTATATAAAAGAAAAAATGGAGGAAAGACCAGAATACTCTAAACCTCCAGCGCTTACTCCCTAACAATGAAGTGTATTGCTTTGCTTTTCCAAATTTGGCATTAGATACTTTGTTTTGCACATGTGGATGGATAATACGCAAAGTTATTCTAGTCTCCCCATCATCATTTTGTAATGCCTTTATTTTCAGAGGTACAGGTAAAATAAATTATAGAGTTCATGGCTGCTATAAAATAACCATTGCATATTTTTAAATGATAGAAACCAGTGATGTAAAAAGATTATAAAAACAAAAATTTATGAAATTACTTCAGGAAGTACTGAGATACCTGCAGTTTGCCAGGCCAAATCCAAGCTCTGACATGTAGACTTAGGTAAATTACTTTGCCTTTCTGTGCCTTGGTTTTCCTGTCTTAACATAGCTACCTTATGAAGTTGATGGATATTTGAAATTAGATACGTTTTAGATGTAATGCTTTTATGGCCTTAGGACAGTGCCCAGCACATAGTCGACAACTATATATGTCCTTCTTGTTGTTGTTGTTCTTCTTCTTAGTTTTTTGTTTATTCATGCAATCAAATGGTAAGTATTATTGATTTTATTTCAACCATTATTTGTTGAATGTATATTTCAATTATGTGCTAAGTACTTTGCAGTGATTCTCTTACTTAATTTTTATGATAACCTTATTAGGTAACTACTATTGCTATGCCTGTTTTAAAAATGAAAACAACTGAAGCACAGAGAGGGTAAATAACTTGTCAGGTGACAGAGTGGCAAAGCAAGTGCTAGAACCAGAGTGTGCAAATAGGTGTCATTGTTTCTATGCGCATAAACCATATTTTTATTATACTAACTCTCTCTTCCTTTATCCTTGCACCTTATACTGTGATGTTCATGCAGCAGTGTTCCATCATTGGTTTTTAATTCATATATGGCATTATTTTTAGTTGAATAACTTTAGGCTGATGCATATATTCTCATTGTCCTTCTATTTAGACTTTCTCACCTAGGTCATTTGACTCAAGATAGCCTTTCTAAGTTGAACCACCACAAAAGGTAAGGTTTTTTCCATAAAAAATCCTCATAAAGTGTAAGTTGGGTATTGTCAGGGTCCAAAATAAATCCTATAAAGTAAATCATTTTAACCTTGGATAGCATCTAGATCGATTTTATAAAGCAGAGAAATAAAAAATTCTTGCAGCCCAGAATAAAAATGTCCAATAAAAATAACGACCTCTTTAAAATGCATTTTGAAAGATTAAAGAAGTGATAGTTTCCTGAAACTATCAACACACCAAACAAGACAAAGAAAGAGAAGTACTTTCCTTCACTGCAGCTCTCTGAATATTTATAGCACCCCCTTTGCTGGGCTTTATATGAGTAGAAATCACTAGATTGCTTTGATACCTGAGAGTCTCTGCCCTTTAAGACCATATTGCTTCTTTCTGTGAAGAAGCAGTGAGCTGGGCACTTTTCTTCTGCTGGCTAGAGAACAATGCATAAGGAATAGATATTCTGTGAAATGAGGAAAATGCGCCAAATCTGTTTTAGACCTTTTTGTTTTGTCCTTTTATTTTTGCCATTGTTCTCATTGAGCCTGAGAGATTTGAATGGTAACTTAATCTCAGTGTTTGTTTCTTCAGTCAGTCACCACATACTGAAACAACTTCAACACTTCCCTCATAAAGACATCTGTTTCAGGAACATGTGGCCACAGAGAGGCCAGTGGAGATCAGTCGGGAAGTCTGAGGGTTCTCTGTCGTCTTCTTGCCTGGTTTCGTGACAGGCGGAAGAACATGAAGTTAAGGCAAAACAGCTTATAATTAGCTCTCAAGCTCCGCCTTCCTAAGTATTTGCCAAACTTGCCATTTTCCAGGATGTTTGTCAAATTTACCAATCAAACTGGTAAAACTTAGAATAGAAGGTTTCACATATTTGATTTTTGCAACTAGCTGCATGCATCTTTTTGAAGGTTAAAATGTTGACATCCTTGGGGCGCACTAACTCTCGTGAGAGACCGTGGGAGGTGTGGCAAGTGATCTTTTCAGGAGTGCAACTGCACTCTGGTGTGTGCAAGGATCCCTCCTGCGGGGGATTCTGCCCTCGAACCTTGACTAGGAAGGCCATCGTGCAGAGAAGTCAGTGAGTCCTGCAGGGCCCTCTCCCTCACCGACATCCTCCCAGGCCGACCTCCCAGCAGAGCTTTCAGACTCAAGTGTCTGGACTGCCTTAGTGCTCTGCTTGATTACAGTATTTTTCAGTTTACAAAGCACCTGCACATAATTATCCCATGTGATTCTCACAACAGCCCTGTAAGGTAGACAGGGCAGGATCATTATCTTCATTTAAATCCACGGAAACTCAGGCTGTAGAGGACTCTGGGTTACTCCAGCTTACATAGAGGCCAAGAAGGAGAAAGAAGCCTCGAGCCCAGGCCTTTTGACTTTCAATCCTGTGCTCCTTCCAGAAAACCTGCTACTGTGGATGAAAGCAGGCTCTACCCTAAGCACTGCAGAATATGTTGCTTTTGGAGATTAACCTCAAAATTTGTTTCCATAGGGAGACTGATTTGTTTGCAAAAACTAAAGTGCTTATTTAAGGTTCGAGTAACACTTAAAGCTGACAGCTAACTCTGTCGATCCTTAACATAAAACAGTGCTCTCCTGTGGTCAGATAATAATGATTTGAGTCTCATGGCTTCTCTGTCCTATAGGTACCTCATGGTTTTAGTTAGTCATTTACCTGCACTATTATGTACAGATTCCTCAGTCATCTATCTATACTACTGTTGCTTGTTCCAGGATAATAATAAAAACTGTAATACAATAGCTTCAACTCAATTTTAAAGTGCTCTAATTATAAAACATGAGCATATGGTTCCTGTTCTATTCACTTAAAATTAGGTAAAATTGGAAATTTTAGCCATTTGTCAATTATTTTAACATTAATCTGATTTATCTTTGTATGTTAAATATGCTTCAACTTTGGTACACTTTTTACAGTAGAGAAAGAAATGAATTTATGTTTTCATAATCTACCTACTGTTTGTGGAAAACAGGTACTTTGTACCATTATAATTCTATATCTATATATAGCTTCAGTTTATATAATGAAAAAAACAAATGGGTGATACACAACACAGCTCAATCCTTATCCATTTACAGAGGGACCTTCTGATAACTCAGTCTCCATTTGTAACTGATAGATTGTATGTAGGAGAACTTTGAATTTTTATAAGTACTGACTATTATTTTTGTATGAGGATATATAAATTTTTGTCATTCATATTATTGAGGTACCCATGTAGCGTTTTGATTTACCATCAGCAATTAAATTAGTTTTCTAATGAAAATAAAAACAATCCCCATATCTGGGTATACTATAGCACAAATAGAAGCCTGTTCACATGCTTATATTAACAAGTCATTAAATATGAAATGTTTGATTTCGAATAAAAAATTTAATTTATTATATATCAAACAAGAAGCAGTACAATTAATCAAAGTATGCACCTAAACTATCAACACAGTTTTGCCATCTCACAGGAAGCTTGTTTATGCCAGCAGTGAAGAAGCCTGGAGGGCAATTGGCAATGAAATCACAAAAGGTATATTTCACAGCTTGTTGAGAATTGAATATTTTTTCTTTGCAAAAAGGAAATAACAGAGGAAGTAAACAGGTGGAAAACCATACCATGCTCATGAGTTGGCAGAATCAACATTGTTAAAATGTCCATACTACCCAAAGTGATGTGCAGATTCAATGCAATCCCTATTAAAATACCAACATCATTTTTCACAGACCTAGACAAAATAATTCTGCACTTCCTATGGAACCAGAGAAGACCCCATATAGCAAAAGCAATCTTAAGCAAAAAGAACAAATTGGGAGGCATCAATTTACCAGACTTCAAGCTATACTACAAGGCTATAGTAACTAAAACAGCATGTGACTGGCACAAGCACAGAGACAGAGACCAATGGAACAGAACTGAGAATCCAGATATAAAACCACATTCACATAACCATCTACTCTTTGACAAAGCAGACAAAAGCATACACTGGAGAAAATAATGCTTATTCAGTAAATGGTGCTGGGAAAGTTAGATAGCTATATGTAGAAGACTGAAACAGGATCTGCACCTCTCACAAAAATCAACTCACAGTGGATAACAGACTTAAACTAAGGCATGAAACTATAAGAATTCTAGAAGAAAATGTTGGAAAAAGTCTAATAGATATTAGCCGAGGCAAATAATTTATGAAGAAGACCCCAAAGGCAATCACAGCAACAATAAAAATAAATAAATGGGACCTGATCAAATTAAAAAGCTTCTGCACAGCCAAGGAAACTATCATGAGAGCAAACAGACAACCTATAGAATGGGAGAAAATATTCACATGCCACACATCCGATAAAGGACTGATAACTAGAATCTACATAGAACTTAGGAAAATCAGCAAGAAAACCTCAAACAACCCTGTTAAAAAGTGAGCAAAGGACATGAACAGAAACTTTTCAAAAAGAAAACAGACTAACAGCCAACAAACACATGAAAAAACGCTCAACATCTCTGATCATCAGGGAAATGCAAATCAAAACCACAATGAGATATCACTTAACTCCAGTGAGAATGGCTTTTATCCAAAGTCCCCAAACAACTAATGTTGGTGTGGATGCAGAGAGACAGGAATCCTACACAGCTGGTTGGACTGCAAACTAGTACAACCTTTGTGGAAAGCAATATGGAGATGCCTCCAACAGCTAAAAGTAGAACTAACTACCATTTGATCCAGCAATCCCATTACTGGGCATCTACCCAAAGGAAAAAAAGACATTCTATAAAAAAGACATCTGCACTAGAATGTTTATAGCAGCACAATTCACAATTGCAAAGATGTGGAAACCACCCAAGTGCCCATCAATACATGAGTGGATTAATAAAATGTGGTATACGTATACCATGGAGTTCCACTCAAACACAAAAAAACAATGGTGATGTAGCACCTCTTATATTATCCTGGATGGAGCTGGAGCGCATTCTACTAAGTGAACTATCACAAGAATTAAAAAACAAGCACCACAGGTACTCACCATGAAAATTGACATTAACTGACCGACACTTATGTGCACATATATTAGTAACATTCACTGGTTGCAGGCAAGTGGGAGTGGGGAGGAGGAGATGGGTATGTTCACACCTAATGGGTGTGGTGCGCACCATCTGGGGGAGGGACATGCCTGAAGCTCTGACTCAGGTGAGGCAAAGGCAACAAATGTAACCTAAACATTTGTCATTTGTACCTCCATATTATACTGAAATAAAAAAAAAAAAAAGTAGTGGTCCAAAGCCTGGAAGAAGTAGTAGTAGTCAGTTGGTGCAAGGTGTGGGGAATATGATGGATGAGAGAGAATTTCCAAGTCCAGCCTCTGTAGTTTGGGCAGCATTGTTTGTATGACACGTGATTAAGCATTTGTCTTGCAAAAAGATTGGCCTGTCTTTATTGAACAAATCTCAGCTGTTTAATCACAAGCATCCTCATCATTTTGTCCAATTGGTTGCAGTAGACATCTGCTATAATCAATTGACAAGGTTTCATGAAACTGTAGTGGATACATGAAGCATGTAGCTGGCCCACCAAACAGATACCATTAGCTTTTTTTTTTTTTAATGAATATTCAGTTTGGACTGTGTTTCAGCACTTCATCTTTAGCAAACCATTGTGCTGAACACTTGCGACTGTCAAAAAGAATCCATTTTTCATCACATGTAACAATACGGTATAGAAATGGTTTGCCTTTATGGTGTGACAGCAAAGAAAGGCAAGCTTGGAGACTATTTCTCTTCTGATGCTCGTTTCATTCATGCAGTACCTATCTATCCAGCTTCTTTGCTTTGCTGATTTGTTTCAGATGGTCCAATATTATTTGAATAGTATCGTCAAAGCTTGCTGCTAATTCACGCTTAGGTTGAGATGGATTCACTTCCACTAAAGCTTTCAGCTCATCATTATCCACGTTGGTCTCAGATCGCCCACGTGGCTCATGTTCAAGATTAAAATCACCAGAATGGAACTTCCCAAATCATTGACGTACTGTGTGTTCATTAGCCACATCCTTCCCCAATGCTTCATTGATATTTTCAGCTGTCTGTGCTGCGTTGGTTCTATGATGGAACTCATATTTGAAAATGACACGAATTTTTGACTTATTCATGGTTTCACAGATATTTCTCTAAAAAAGTTTTTGAAAGATAACCACAAGCCAAACCATGTGTTTGAAAGAATGAGGATGTACCTTCACAGTAAAAATAAAACAAGGCATGTCAAAGTGAAATGTCAGAGATATCAACTGTCAAACTTAGTACTTAAGGAAATCAGATATTACATACATAATAACGTATCATTCTCTAGTCTTTTGCAAAATGTTACCACTTAGGTCAAGTGATCAAGAGAGTTTCATAAGTGTACACATACATATCCCCAACCCCACACAAGGGTCAAACAGTTGCTCTGATATTCTCACTTTCCAGACACAGCCCCATTCCATGGTTTTTCACCTGGCTATGGTTGGAAAGTCTTGGAACACAGTTTCCATTGCCCCTTAGTACTGGGCTTGGAAGCCTAGTCTTCCTGTCACTAGCTTGTTTTCAATCCTACAAATTATGTGCTTATTTATATAGTAAGCAAATTTGGATTAGTCAATACCTATAGGTGTGGCTAATATATGATACTGTGTTGTGTCTAGATTTCCTTGGTTGAAATCAAGTATGTCAGTGTTATCACAGGAGACAAACAGCTAGAAAAGCAGCAATGCCCAGGCTCTTCCATGCAGAGGGTCTATTCCACATCTTCCTGTGGCCCTCTCACTCCAGACTATTTAGCCAAGGAAATGAGCAAATATGATGAAATGATCTAACAACAGTGCTTGATGCCTTCTTTGCAAAGGGGCAGAGAGGCCGCAGTTTGGGAGAGGTGCACAGTCCCCTGCATAAACACTGACACGCAGCCCTGGAAGACACAGAGCCCCCCAGAGTAGTAGAACCACCTCTCCATGCTCTGTCTGGCTAAGACAGAGACTTACAGCCCATCTCAACTAAAATGAAGAAAGGGACATGGCATATTAACTATGTTTTCCTCCTCCTCTTTGCTATGCAAGTGCTCCTTAGTGAATGACTTATCGGGAATTCACTCTGTCCTGAGGAATTAAACAAGAAACAGGGAATGTGCAGACTGACCTAGAATTGATATGGTGTCATTTACCAACCTTATTTAATTAATTACTGATTACTAAGCCTCACTTTCAAAGTTTAGAGAGATCTGGGTTTCAATAATAAAAGCCCTTATTATACCTAGTAAATAGCATCTAATTTCAGACATCCCATAAAGTACTCTGGGGCTTTCCATATTGTTTATCCTTGAAATAAGGATCCTGGCATCAAATTTTTCCTCCCAAAGTAGTCAGAAGTACTAGGATATGTGTTCCTTGTGTAGCTTCTTCTGGCTCATCCCTTCATAGGAAGCATCTCTTTACTTCTTAATTATCAGGAGTGTGGAATGTGTGCATCTTCCCACATGTAGTCCAAAGTAAATCTGCATAGTACATCTTGTAGTGTACACAGGGCATGTGTCAATGCTCCAAATCGGATTTGCCATAGTCTATGGCATCAGAGTGAGCTCAAGGCTGAAATTAGCTCAGGCTGATTTAGAACCATTTATTTAGCATATGTTCTCTAGGTAAAACATAGAATTGCAAGCACAGTGGTGAACAAGAAGAAAAAAATGTTAAAAGGGTGCTGCATGCTAGACTGCCACCCAGGCTGGGCTGGGAATTAGGACCGCATGCATGTTATGACTTGGCCAGTGGTGAGCTAGTAGGACCTTCTAGACAGACATAGCAGGGTCTGCAGACATGCAGTGACCTGACCTCGGCCTCACAGCACAGTCTCTTCCTTCCTTGTTGGTACCAGGGCCACGTCTATTGACTCCTACGTTACTGAAATCCTTTGTTTACCTAAGGAGCTTCTGTTATTACTTTAAGGAGCTTTCATCTATGTCTGGAAATGAATTCATGTTCCTATTTCAGGGACAGGGATCTATTATGGATCTACCTTAATTACTTAATAAGCATGTGTTGAGTAGATGAATGAATAAATGAATAAGAACCGGAGAGAGCAGTGAGATGGAAATGGGAATTAATAATAAACTGTGGTCATCAGTAAAAATTGACTCCGGGCATGGAAACCAGTCAGTCAGTGGGACACTTGGGGAAGAAGGGCAGACCATGTCTGTCTCTTCACTGTTGTGTCAGTGTCTTTTACCTAATAGGTGCTCATCAAATGTATGTCGAATTCATCCCCCCAACAATTACTGTAGTACCTCCAATGTGTAAGACAATATTCTTAACTCCCAGGGAGGTCCCTGCCCTGAGGGATATTCTACATTCTCCTGGCAGAGACAAATAGTCAAGAAAGAAGACAAAAAAACCAATCAATGAATGACATAGTGTCAGGTAGTGGTAAGGAATGTGAAAAATAATTAATCCAGTTAGGGGAATAGAGAGTTAAGGAAGGAGTTGGTATTTTAGTGAGGGGGGTCAGAGAAGTTCTCTGAGTAGATGGTATTTCATCTGGGCCTTGAAAGAAGGGAGGGAATAAACCGTGAAAAAACCCGGGGTCAACCCTGCCAGGCAGAGGGCAAAAAAGGGAGTCAAGGCACAAACCAGCTTGGAGAGTTTGGGAAGCAGCAAGAAGGCCATGTGGCTGGAGCCAAGAGGCCCAGGGAGAGGAGGGGTGGTCAGAGAGGAGTCAGGGGCCTGACCATGTAGGGCTCAGTCAGCCACGGTGAGGGGCATAGAGTCTTGTTCTAAGTGAAATAGAAAGCTATCAAAGGGTTTTGAACATGGGAGTGATGTAATATGACTGCATTTTTAAGGATGACACTGGCTGCTGTGTGGAGATTAGGCCTGAAGAGGAGCAATTTGGGATACAAGACCACAAGGGACCAATAAGGAGGTATTAGGGTATAATTCAGGTAAGAAGGATGGGCTAGGATGATGATGATGGTAATGAAGGTGATAAGATGAGAGAGGACTTTAGCAAGCAGTCTGAACTCCTTGAAGGGTCCTGATAAGATAGCTCCAGCCTGAAGTCTCACTCTCTCCCACTGCTAGCTTCTTATCTAGAATCCTTTTAGCCTCTGGAAACCTCCCTCCTCACCACCTCTTACCTCATGTAGGCAAGATAATGCCCCTGCCAAAGATGTCCAGGTCCTAATTCCCAGAACCTATGAATTTGTAATCTAACTTGGCAAAGGGGACACTGAAGATGTGATGAAACTAAGATCCTTGAGATGGGGAGATTATCCTGGACTTTTCAGTGGGTCCAATCTAATCATATAGATCCTTAACAGTGGAGTACCTTTCCTGGCTAGTCAGAGGGCGGTGTGACTATGTAAGGATGATCAGAGAGGAGCAACATTGCTGGCTTTGAAGATAGAAGAAGGGACCACGAGCCAAGATATGCGGGTGAATTCTAGAAGGTAGAAAAGGCATGGAAACAGATTCTCCTCTAGAACATCCAGAAAGGAGCACAACCCTGCCAACACCTTGATGTTAGCCTAGTGGGACCTGTGCCAGACATCTGACCTACAGAACTACAAAACAAATTTGCATTGTCTTGAACAACAGAATTGTGGGAATTTGTTATGATAGAACAAATACAAGAGAAAATGAATATATCCTCCTAAACCATCCCCTTTTGTGGAGCTCCTGGCACCACTGTGGATCTGAAGCCAGAGCTGGAAGGTCTCTGATCCTATGATGGAAAAGTTGTAAGTATCCTGGCATAAAATACTGGGCTCTTGAATTGTCTCATCGACACAGCGGTAGTAGTTCTGGGGCTCTACACCCTTCCCTATGCCTTAGGGTTAGTGTTGCTTACATAGGTGCTAGCTTGAGGATGTACTGACCATTTATAATGGAGGTTTTGGAAGGTTGCCCACTGTAGACTAGGGATTTGGATGATCTTAATTAATGAGGGAGCTGTCAGGCTGTCAGACATACCAATAAGCAGATACTGTAAGATACACCATTTACCCTCCATGCCACATGTCCTGGGAGACTTCGGTTCTCCACCTTTTTATGCCTCTGGTTATTTGGTGCCGTGAAAACAGCAACAAAGTGACCCATGAGAAGTAACCGAAAGGCAATACGGCATTGAAAAGTAACAACATGTAAATGCTGCTGAGCACCATACCGACCCCTGTGTGGAGACTTCATGCTCCATTATGACCAATGGCTTCCTCCTCCTAGACTTGACTGAGATGTGGTAAATCCTCTTCCAGTTTTAAAATTCATCATGCAGTTCTATAACTTCTCTTCTATGATAAAGACAAAAACCCGGATTGATGGACCGAGTAAAGTTCTTAGTAATAAAGTTCTCTAATCCTTGATAATGGCCACTACTTTTTTATACCAGATTACCTGGGTCTTTCAGGTCTCATGGTTTTCATAGGAGTATGAGTGCCTGTAAACCTCATGGACATCATGAGTTCATATTTGGAGTCCTTGTGTTCTCCGAATTGTGCTCCTTAATTTCCTGCCATTCTGCAAACTGCAAGTGAGGTTACTTTGGAGTAGGAATGTGTTATTTGGAGAGGTTAATTGATTTTAACAAGTGTATCCCACACTTTATCTTTTGGGGATAATTTACTTTATGTGTTTTCTTGTTATTGAAATTCTTCTTAGATGTTAGACTTTTTCTGACCTCTTAGTTCTTGGGCTGTCACTCACTGAGGGAGGCAGGAGAGCAGGAGCTCTATCAGGACTTTGGAGTTTGCTGATACATGGAATAATTCCCAAAAAGTAGCTTACCAACTGTGACCTATTTTCTGCCCTTATACCCGTACATAGGAATCCAGATGGTTTGATTAAATATAGCCTCTCCTGGTTCTAAAGGGAACACTTTTCAGCATAGCATATAGAGAATTAGCCACATGATTCTTATTAACATTAATGGGGGGCGCCAAGGCATTCCCCATAAGCTTAGCTGCAAATGCAACCCTAATGCTTGCTAAAGGGACGTTCCTTCCATTTATGGACCATCTGGCTCCTTGTATTATCCAAGTGCATGAAAAATTTCTTGCCCCAAGTGTGTGCATTTAGAGGCAGCTGGACCTAGTTCAATGCTTCTCAAACATTAGTTCGCGTTGGAAGCACCTAGTGAATTATTCAAAATGGAGATTCCTGGGAACCATTTTCAGGAATTCCATGTAAGTGAATCTGGAGCAGGGCCCAGGGACCTTCATCTTTAGCACCCACTCTAAATATTTCATTATCCCACACACAAAGGACACTGGCAAGGGATTGCCTATCATAATTCAATAATTGTGTTTTCCTTCTCCCTCCCATCCCATTAGCTAAGAGATAAGTGCTCAACAGAAAAGGCAAGTTGTCATTATCGAATCTCTTTCATGTCATCCTCTGACACGATGAGGGAGACTCACAGGGAAACATGTGCAGAGGGCCCTGACTGTCACAGAGAAGGCAATCACTGCAAAACAGTTTCCTGCATGCTGGACGCATAGCTGAAACTTATTGAAGATGTTTCTTCTCCTATTATATAAGAAAAATAATATCTACCTTGTAGAGTTATGTGAATTCAAATTATGATTAGCGAAATGCCTACCACAATCCTCCCATACGCCATACTAAGTGCTTAATAAATAACAGATTCTATAATCTTTTCTTATTAATTTGTTCATTCAATGAATAGTTACTGGATACCTCCTGCATACCAGGCACTGCAATGTCTGCTGTGATAGACGTCAATATATATGTTTCATGCTTTCACAAAGCTTACAACTGAGTTGGGGCATGTGGGCAATTATATAATATACTATGTGTTGAGTAATTAATATCTTTCTCAGGACTGATATACTTAAAGGTAACTATAGGACCCAGGAAGAAAAAAAGCATAGCACACAGAAGAGTGGCATGACAGAAAAATATTAATGAAAAAATTGGTCTTTTGTATGTGTTATAAGCCTACTTACTACATTTCTACATTTACTACATTTTCTTACTAAGTTTCTAAGATCACAGTTCATGTATTTCTCTTGCCTAGATCCCTTAATTTTGTTACTTATAAATGATAAGGGTGTGGCTGAAGTCGTCCAGAGACACAAGACTCATCCAGGTGACTTAAGCAAAGGTAGTCTTTGCTCCTTCAAGGGAAGGATGGATCCAGGGTCTTGTGAATACATCATCAAAGCCCTTGTTATTTTTTTTTTCTGCTTATACTCCAGTTAATGAAATTGTTTCACCACAACTGATGGTGGTATAAGAGCCTTCTTTTTTCTTCTACTCTTGTTTAAACAATTTTGCCCACCTTTTTGCCCAGCAAGCTTAATGAACAAGGCTTCACAAAGTTTGCCAATAGTGATGAATCCCATATACAAAGCCGACTACAACCAGGAGGGGAAGCCTTCACCCTCTCATTTACCTCTACATCTACTTCTTCTACAGGACGTAACAAATAACCTACATTGGCAGGATGTTTTATCCTTAGGATCGAACTGTTTCTTGATGAGCTAGCCATGTTTATTAAACAATCCCAGTTGGTGAGGGTAGAAGCAGAGTACTAATTTCATTCATGACCCACTTGAGGGATATGGCCATGCTTAATGACACAGGAAATAGTCATCCATAGTCATCAACCTGCAATTTAACCAATATCATTAACCTGGTAAGGGGAAAGTATGCAAGGATCCAAGAGGAAGGATGTATTACAAAATGTACAGGAGTATATGAGTAGTCTCCAGTATGGAGCTGGAAATTGACCAGTCAGGCTCTCCTAACTGTTCACATGGGAAAATCTGTCCTAGAAAATGTTAGAAGACAAAATGG
Organism: Cheirogaleus medius; assembly: GCA_008086735.1. NCBI lineage: Eukaryota > Metazoa > Chordata > Mammalia > Primates > Cheirogaleidae > Cheirogaleus > Cheirogaleus medius. Next base: position 144,248,441 of record VBSM01002608.1, read on the forward strand.
CAGACACCATGATGCACTATTCTCCACAGGCCTCTGACATTCTAGTGTCTAGTTGCAACGGGCAGATCTCTTTCCAGTGGTCTGAGAATAGTTCCTACTCTCCCTACTTGGTATTTAAGGTCTTTACCCCAACCTTAATGATCACAAGGTATAAGGGGCATAAAAAAAAAACCTTCTTTTTCAAATTATTATAGGCCCTGGGCTAAAAGTTTTAGGGTGGTATGGTTGGTGAGAAAAATGTGAACTTTGCCCTACGTGAAGTTGGTCCTCAGATGTGGTTGGCCACATTGGGCTCAGGCTGGCAAGAAGAATAGGTGGCCTGGGAATACGGTTCTTCTGTAGTTTTGAAAGAAAGAAATACCTGCATATGGTGGCCCAGAAAAGGCATCCTTATAGCAATTTTCAAAAATACACATATATTTCAACTTAAGTTGAACAATTCACTATGTGCACCAATTTCTAGAAAATTTTTAAACTCAGTCTTCTGGGGGAACAAAAGCTATACGAATTCTAAATTCTTTATCATCTCATCGTTGAAGTAAGTGTTTAGTATGATTTTATAGAAGAATGGCTTCCCTTGGGAAATTAATTTGGCTCCTTTATGTTAAGTGGGTCAAACTGAACAGATTAGAAGCATTTGGCCTTGGAAAGTTTTCACAGTGGTTATTTAAGTGCATGTTCAGATCCTTGGCTTCTAGTAGATTTTTTTTTCTTTTTGCCTGGGACTTCCCTGAGAAAATAATTGCATGCTATAGAAATGCCATGCTCTCAAATCTTGTTTCCAGTAACGTAAGAGGGGAGGCACACTGTAAATAAAAACTAATCATTTTTCAATGTCTAAGTGGCAGCCCTGAGTGCCATATAGGGAATGAATTACTGCCTTTGATCCCAGAGAACATCACATAAATCATTTAAAAATTGATTTTGTAGCTACAGAGGTGCAGGCTTTTGATAAGGGCTTCCTTCCATCCCATGTAATCTTCAGGTCATGAACCTTTGGGAGCTAAAGGATTCTGCAAAACTGATGGATCTTTTTAATCAGTTTTTTTATCTGCCCACCTCTCTCCAACTTTTTAGTTACCTTCCCATTGACCTTTGCCTGGAGAATTTTTTAATTTTTTTCCAAGTCAAGGATAAGAGCAATAGTAAAGTCAATTTTCTCTTGAAGAAGCATATACATTCACTGGGTGTGTTATTTTTAATAAGCAGTGAGGATATTTGCAAGGTAGTACAAAAGGCAATGGCCTTCATGTCATAAGACCTGAGTTTGAATCCTGGATCTTAGTTTTTAATATTGAGCAAGTGAGGATAAGCTAGGTTCTGCTGCAGTAACAGATAACTGTAAAAATGTCAATGGCTCAAAACAGCAAAGATGTATTTCTTGCTCATGCTGCATGTCCATCATCATTAGCAGGAACTCTGCTCGACATTGTCCTTACTTTAGGATACAGGATACTGGACAATCCTCCTTCTGAAACAGCACTGTTTGTGGTGGTGCAGGCAAGAGAAGATGGCTTGTAGAGGCCAGAAACAACACATACCTCTCTCACTTACATTCCATTAATCAAAGCAAGTCACATGGCCGTGTCTAACTTCAAGATGAGGGTGAAATGTATTCTCCCGTGTGCCCATAGACATCTTCTAAGCCTCAATTATCTCACCTAAAAATAATGCAGTGCTGCTCCCTTCTGAGTGTTGCTGTGATTAATGGTCATTAATGAAATGTGTGCTCTATTTGTGTTGAATAACAGCTAACACTTACTGAGCTGCTATTGTATATCATTTACCATTCTAATGATGTGTTGCATTGTTTTATTTTGTATTCACAACAACTCCACAAGCTGGTCATTATTATTGCCACTCTAGAGATGAAACTAAGACTTAGAAAGGTTAAGTGACTTTCTCATGAATCAACCAGCAAATAGTGGAGCCATGACTTAAATTATCCTTGTCAATTAACTCCCCAATCTATGCTTTTGAAACTTCTCTGTAGTTTGTGCAGACTTTAAACCACTCACTGAAGGGATGTTTACATTATGGAACCACTTTAGAGTTAGCATGGTGATATCATAAAGTTATTTCAATGCTTCAGCATCTTACCTTATTGGTAATTACAGGAGGGCCATTTGCTAAGGGCAGTGTTACTGTGCTGATCCCTGGGTACGTCTATGGCCACTTCATCCAGCGCTCCCATGTTCGTCCTGCAACTTATTATGTGGGTGAAAGAGGTGGCAGAGAACTAAACATGATTTAAAACTTGTAGCAAATCTCTCATCATTTGTTTAAGAAAGTTGACCTAGAACTGCAATTTTGAACTCCATGCCCACCAGGTCCAACCATATATGCATTACCAGAATGAAAGCTCTATGAGCAACCTGTCTGTCACATTCACTGTGACTCAAGAACAGGTGAATATATGGACTAAAGAAATATTTCTTGAATGAATGAATGCATGCTATCATGTTTTGTTTTTATAAAAATACAGAGTTAATGTTTCTATATCACAGCTTAAAAATGGTTTACAAACTAATAGAACAAAGCAGACTGGAAATGTTAGGATTTTACTCATTTTATATTCAAGTCACATATTGCTGGAATTCCCTATGGATCAAAGACCATGTTTACAAGTTGATCTTCTTCATTCTACCACTGGCTTTTGGCATCACATAACCTTAAAAAAATCCATACCTACTTCTTACCTGGAGGAAAATGGAAACCATGGGTTTAAAGGAGACAAATTACCCCCTGATCCTTTCTTGCACCAAAAAGTATAGTAAGTATTGGCAATATAATAGTGAACAGAGGAGACATGTTCCCTGTTTTCATGGAGCTTACAGCTTATTTGTGGAGCAAGCATTAAGTAGACACTATGAAAAGGCAAATAAATTATAAGTTTTGATAAGAGTAGTAGAAAAATGACCTTCTTTTAGCTACTCACAAACCTCTTTTTATATCCTGCCCATCATCATTTTCTCTTTGTCTTAGGAAGACATGAGAAGGAAACTGTTCATATTTATTGAACAGTGAAGTGCATAGACACTGTGACTTGCATTGTTACACAGTGCTTACTCACGCATTTTCCTTTTTAAATAATTCATTCACACCTACAGGCAAATGAAGGCATAGTATCTTGACATCCAGAGTAGGGTGGGATCTTCCTCCACTGAGGGACTGACATAGAGCTGCCTCATTTTTAAGGTCTACCGGACTTCCTGTCTAAAATGAACATTGCCTAAATCTCTGAAAGGGGGTCAGGTCAGCCAAGTAAGAGACCTTTCATCACATTTTGTATGACAATTTCAACCTCAGTAAAACCCTAGAAAAATCCCAATCGAGCAGTTTCTAATACATTCTGTTAGATTGGTGCCCCTGCTTCGTACAAAGGAGAAACTGTTTCAGCCCAGAGGGAAAAATAACCAATAAATAGAATCTGAAAGAAGCTGAAAAATGATTGCCTCTGCAAGCACAAGCTGTTAGTGTGTGTGCAGAATACTGATGGCCTGGGCTTCCCTAGTTTCTTATGGAAGAGACACTCTACAAGGACTTGTGGGTAACTGATCTCCACACATCCAGTGAGCATGCCCTAGCTGGGCCTTTCAGTTACTGCAGTAGAGTGGCCTGCCTTTCCTCTCCAGAAGATCCTCATGGTCAAGATTTCCCAAAACACAGCAAGGGCCATTTTGACCTGGTTCCATTGCTTTCATCATGTAGTCAACATATTTAGATTACAACGAAAAACTTCTAGGAATCCTTCCATCTCTCTCCCTGTTTCTTCACCAATCTCTCTTCCCAGCTGTGGCTACATTAAGTCATTCCACCCCTTTTAATTTGTGGATGGAAACAAGATGAAAAGTTCTTGAAAGAAACTTTGAATTCTGCAATGTCTGCCACGTATTCTTAGGTCTGACTATGAGCAAGAGAAAGCTGCATGCCTCACTTTCTTGCCTCAGAGAGTTGAGATATGTAAAATGAGCCACTTTATTTCAGAGATTGTGGTTACATGTGGGAGAACTAAATTGAAAAAAAAAAATTATTTTCTCATCCAAAAAATGAAAGGTTAGTATTTCAGTGGACCATATCACAACTGGGGTTGAAAGAAACCCAAAATAACATTTTATCCTCTCTTTACTGGAAGCTTGAATTTATATTACCTCTCCTCCGGTGACTGTGGGTATAACTGATACTAATTTAAATGTCTTTGAATGTATTCTGTCATCAACTTTGGCAAGAGAGAAGACTTCTAAAAGGCAGTTCACTTATTTTGGTCTTTATTGTTAAAGCTTTTGTTTCAGATCAACCTAGATCAATCAGAGTAGGATGGAAGCCCAAAGGACAAAAAGGTGTTAAAAATAATGTATGAGGTTGGTCAAAAAGCTGTTCTTTATCATCCACATTGACACTGCAGATCTGCCTCTACAAACTATAGACCTTTAAGTTGTCTATTCTATAGCTGATGTGGGTTTTTAGTGAGCTCTGGACAGCCTTTACCTGGTTCTCTTTTATGACTTGCCCTTAAGAAATAGTTTGCCAGAGTTAGATAAGCAAGTTTTTGGGATAATTCACATTTGTCTATAAAAAGGAATGAAAGAGAAAGGAAGAAAGAGAAGGGGGAGAGAGAGAGAGAGGGAATCAAACCTTTGCTCACTTTCTTGACTAAGGAAATGAGTCACTGTTGATGTGTAAATGGTAGTTGAGTTGCAATACATTAAAGTGTTCAGATATAAGCTCTTAACACTATAGTTCAAATTAGTCAATTCAGTTCACTATCAACATTCTTAGGAATGAGACATAAAACATGTACATTTTAGTAGGAAGATGGTTGCAAAACATCCTGAGTGCCATCCAATTGGACTTAATCTGGTGAGAGGTCCCAGGTAGCCAGCAGTAAACATGGAGGTCTTGAATGCCTTGTGAAAGGATTAATAGAAGTTACATGGTCAAGGGGAAATTAAAGCTCATTTACAGTGTATACTGGCACAAATTATTTGCCATGTTTTGAGTAAAAAGACTACTGGCTGTTTTTAAAAATCAAAATCTACCTAAAGAAAATGAAGATTTGCTATATTGGCAATACCCAGTCACTGTCCAAACTCTAATGTAACAGGATCCTGAGAAGAAAAGGTTCTCTTGTGGGTGTAAATATTGAGGAGCAGATCAAAGAAGGAGTGGGAAATAGCTGTGACAATGGGATAGAAATAAATGAATTTTCAAACAAGGCAATATCTAGAGGATGGGGGCTCCCACTGTTAAGTGGATCTCTGTGTTGGACAGGTGTGTTGAAAACAGTGAAGACCCAAATCTTAAGTCTTTGAGCAGCCAGGTGTTTGCAATAGCAGGGCTGCTTTTTCTCCATACATGGAAGTGTTCCAGCTCAGAACATCAGCAAGGAATATCACATACAAGATTTCTCTCATTCGTTGAAAAGGTCGATTACATTACCTCTAGGATTTATTTCAAACTCTTAGCAATCCAGAAACCTAAGTTAGAGACCACCTATGGGTTTTCTCCAAAGTAATAATATTAACACCTCACATCTGTCTCATTGGCTCAGCATCTCTGAAAGGAGATCTCTTTGTATGACATTTCTCAATTTAAAAGAATTTACCTATAGAACTGTGCCAAGTTCTCCTAAAGAAACTGAATGAGACACATGTTGCTTTCATTTTTCTTTCTGGTTCAATTACAGCTATTGAGGACATCGTCAGGAAATGTGATTTTATATTGAAAAGATCGAAGCCCTTAAAACATACTTTAGCCAAGCCCAGAACTCCAAATAGGGTCTTGGGTGGAGAGGGAAGAAGAGATAACAGGTAGGAGCCTTGTTGCAGAAGATCCTATTTCAATAAATCTGAGAAGAAAATGTGGATTTCAGTTCCTTTCTTTCATGTTGGTGTCTGAAGGCAAGTGGCGTCCCATGTGTTGGGAGGCACTTTGTTCTTGCTGCTGGCATACGGCACTCACCACCAGTGGCTAGAACCCATCTCAGTAGACATGCTCGCTTAATGAGGGAACAAATTGCTGAGCATTCCCTCTGACATTGGAGATGTCAGTCTGCAGGCAGTCAGGGAAGCCGAAGGTGATAATTTGAACGAAATGTCACTGTTTTAGAGGTTTTATTTTTTTTTTTAAATGTGCTTTTTCTGTGATGATAAATCACGAGCCTGAGCAGGGGATAATAACACAAAATGTTTGACAGCTTTCCCTACAATTGTTTGGCATTCTGTTTGCCTAATTATCGTCAGCATCACCCACGCCAGTGAATTGTGGAAGAGAACTGTAGTGCCTGTCAGAGTAGGCACCCGCCATCCTCTTTCCTCCTCTCTCTGCTCCTGTTGCTGTGATTACAATTTGGGCATCATCTGTCTTTGCCGTGGGAAAGGCTTAATCAATCTTGCAATCTTGCGTCCATGTGGAGATGTGTAGTTCTGCCACCACATAGGAAGACAAAGCAGAAAAAACTGGTGGAGAATTTCAGAAAGGTCATATAAAGAAAAAGGACAATTTAGTTCAGTTGGGTCTTGGACACACTGAGAGAAGTATAGAGAAATCTCTTGCCTTGTGGGTTTGGATTGGGAAATTATCTATTTATGTAATCACACTACATTGAAAGGAAAGGGAATTAATTGCCTTAATTAACTCCAGCAAAGACTAGATTGTCGCAGGGCTGGTGTTCCCAGGATGTGCTTTGCATGATCTGATGTGCTCTTGGAGGTCGTGGCTATCTCTGTGATCATTTTCCTTTCTCCGGGACTCACTGATGATGTTGCTGCCATAAACTAGGCTGCCTGTGAGGATTGTCAAAAAAAAAGAAGGAAAGATCAATGAAAGAGTAATAAAGAGCTCATTTCCATAATTGCCATTGATTTTGGCAGGGGTTTCATTGTCATTTCCTAGGTTTCCTTGATTTTGGTCCATCTAATTTTCCACCAGTAGCTGATAGAAGGTGAATAGGACATAGTGGGTCTAATGTCATCATCTGCTTAAGAGCTTCAGGTTGAGGAACTTGCTTAAAAGATATTTCCCTGCGGCATATTTAGAAAGGTTTTCTGAAATATATGGAAGTGTGCTGGAATGTTAGAAAGGCACCATAGCACACGAGAGTTCATGTAAAATGAGCTGAGGTCTGAAAGTAATTTTCATAATGCATTTTAAAGAACAACTAAAAAGATTGTAGTAGACCATATATTTAGATTTAGGCTGATAAGTATGACTATATATAACATATTAGATATGTGCTTATATTATTTAATTTAATTATTTTGCTTTTTTCATTTATTTGTCTATGTTTGGGCAGGTGAGACTGTGGATTCTGGGGGAATGGGCTCACCTGCTGTTCTAAGTGGCAGCAGCGCTAACCTGCTACCCCCACTTCACCCCCACAAGCTGCAGAGAAGGGGAGGCAGCCAGAGAGTGGTGTGAAAGGCTGTCCCAGGTGACAGACTTGAGGGACAGACCCAGAATTCTCAACCCTGTGGATGCAGAAATTGTCTTTGGCCTCTAGGCATCCTGCAGGTCTAGGGTGTGTTCTGGGGAAAGCCCAGCTCAAAATCTGGGGATAGGCCTTCAGAATATTTTTGCCTGCCCCAAACTATCTTGCCTAGCATCAAGAACTGTTGGGTGATTTAAAAAACAAAAACAAAAACATCTACTAATCCCATTTATAGAGCAACAGTGTACCCAAAAGGGAAAGAATAATTTAAGACACAGGGTATGAGAATACTAAATATAGCCAATAAAACACTCCAGAATGATAAAGATAGGATCACTTCCATTAGGGAGCCATTGAAAAAAAGGATTGACATTTACATTCATTTTAACATTTTTGTCATGTAAATGCACATATATGTATAGGGGCTATATCATGACTATCACACTGTTTTAATTATCCATCCTAAAATATCACATCATACATTCTTGAATTTTTGAAAATATATCTTAGCCAATGAGCCTTTGCTTTAAAACATATTAGAGTAACTCCATTAGAACCTAGTCAGCCACCTCAAAAAGTAATTGCATATTCCATTCCTCTCCTGCCCTCTTCCACAGAGTTTGTGAAGTGTTCTTAAGTCTGTGTCAACATGTCATTCGGTGAGGAGTGGGAGGAACCAGTATTACCCAACATTCATTTTAGGGGTCAAGTAAAAATGTTTGTATCTTACAGTTTTAGAAATTTTTTACAAGGTTACAAGGTGACTTTTCATGCAAATATTGCCATGTCATTATCCCACTGTGGTTACCTATTCTATAGCTTCTGAGGATTTCAGAGTTCCCGTACAGCACCAGGAAGAGTTCCAGCATCTGTCAGCATTGCTCTTCTAGTTTGCAAACTGGGATTACTGTACTATGGCTCTCAGTTCAGTTCTGATACAAACATGGACACAAGGGTAGTGCCAGAGAGGGCACCAAATGGAAACATTGCCTACATTTTTTTAGCAGAAGCCTCCTGGGCTCAGGATAAACACATTTCCTCAACTAACTGATGAGAAAAGTATGGCGTTTTGCTTACTTTTCTGGCACAAGCTTTGCCTCATAGACATGTTTAGGGATGCAATGATATTCTACTCTTAACATAGCTTGTCAACCAAGTCAAAGGAGAAATCCCCAAACTCTTTCCATTCTTCTCTTAATTCTGCACATATTTTCTATAATACAACCATAGAATTCTAAAGCTGCTGACCCTCACTGTGCCAATGAGAAAAACAAACTCCAGAGAGGTGAAGTGACAGAACCCAGATTACACAATTGCACAAAGAGAACCTGAAGCCCTGAGGTTTCCTGAATCTCAGTCCAGAATACTTTCACGGTACGCTACATTGGCCTCCTTTTGTAGTGGAGATCCACTCTGTACAAAATAGTTTGGGAAAATGTTTTACTTTTTCCCTTTGAATGTACATGACAAGAGATAGTCCAATAGCTGGGTGGCATCTTGGACTTCTAGGACCTCCCAGAAGCTGAGGATCTGGATCCCTGCCATGGGCTGCATCTCCAGCTGGTTTCCTGCCCACTCACAGCCTGGGAGTGTGCAGATAGTGAGGATGTCATCATTTCCACCCTGCAGGGGGCTGGGGGGGATAAGAAGAGACACTGTTTCATTTAAGTTTATTTCTAATTCCTTGTTATTTGTCATGTTAACATGCTCTCACATTTGCAGACGTTAACCAACAACTAGGAGAAAAATATTGTTTTAAGCACAGACAGAGAGAAATGGCATCTAAGAAAAGTTTTGTCATTTCTGGACAGAGAAAGAAGGAGAAAAGAGAAAAAAGCAGAGAAGGGGGGAAATCTAGGAAGACACAGAAAGACAAGGAAGTTAGAAAGAGGCAAGAGGGAAGGAATGGAAGACTCAATGACATGGCTCAATCCCATACAGTTCTTATAATTAAATAGTGCCTTGTGCTTCAACCCAAATGTTCACTCTTTGATAAAATTGTTCTCTCATTAGCATATGCAAAATTACAATAGCACAGTATGAGCTCTCAAACAGAGATGTTAATATTGCCTTAAGGAGCCTGTCAATCTTGTGAAAATGAACAGAAACCAATATGCTGGCAGAAGTTAATCTCCAGAGAGTTTGGGGGATCTGGTAATTTACCAATTATTCCCATTGACTACACAGCATTAGGGTGACATTACCTTGGAGTGTGTATCTTGTAGGTTAAAACTGACAATTTTCTGAAGGGAAATTTGAAATAATAAACAAGTAAATTTTAATGCCTTTCTATAAGAAAATTGTATTTTGTTAAAAGTTCAAGAGAGTAACTCTTTGCTGCCTTTAGCTTCGTGTTTTCTGATGACCTTTCTAAAAAGGCTGTCTATTTGATGCAGGATTATAATAGCCTGCAAAGAAAAAAGCTTGTTCAACAACTCAAATTAGGAACAGTTTGATAGAAAAAGGGTTTGTTATTAATTTAACATGCCAGCTCTTGGCACTGAGTTTTGACTGCCTGCCTTCTTACAAAGTGTAGCATTATTTTTGACCCTTAACAAAGTAGAGAAACGACTATTTTAATCTGTTAATGACTTAGCAATTGGAAATAACTCTTAATTTTTCTTTTTTGTTAATTTTTTACATAATGATTGTACATATTTCTGGGGTACATGTGATGTTTTGATATAGGCATACAAGGTATGATGATCAAATCAGGGTAATTGGTATATCTGTCATCTCAAACATTTACCATTGCTTTGTGTTGGGAACATTCCAAATCTTTCTTCTAGCTTTTTGAAATATACAATAAATTATTATTAACTATAGTACCCTACTATGCTATCAAACACTAGGACTTATTCCTTCCATTTAACTGTACTTTTGTGTGATTAACTGACCCCTCTTTATCCTCCTGTCTCCCTATGCTTCCCAGCCTCTGGTAACCACTATTCTACTTTCTATGTCCATGAGATCAACTTTTTTACCTCCCACATATGAAGGAGAACATGTGATATTGGTCTTTCTGTGCCTGGCTTATTTCATTAAGCATAATATCCTTCATTTCCATACATGTTGCTACAAATGACAAGATTTCATTTTTATGGCTGAATAATATTCCATTATGTGTATATACCAAAAGATACCATTTTCCTTATCTACTCACCCACTGATGGATTGTTTTGCTTTTATTATATAACTATCAATGCTAACCTTCACCTTCTGATTAAATGGAAACTCTCCAATGAAATAAGAGCTGGTTTACAATCTATTTTATACCCCTTCAAAGCAAGCATCTTCCATGATGACATATTCAAAGAGAAACATTTAAAAAGGCATTTTAAAAAGCCCTGCAAACACACCTGCAAATGTAGAAAGAGCTGTTTTATATCCTGGATATGTCAAATTTAATCGTGCTCATCTCAAACTCTGTAAAAGAATTAAGCACAAAGTCCCACATCTAAAGCCAGATTCACATCAGTAAACTATAAATTCTCTATAGGAATAAATTCTTACAGTCACATTATTGAAAATTCGGAGATGAAAATTAAAAGAAGGAAAAGATAATCCATGGTTGTCTTATCCATCACTAATACCCATGAACTATTTATTTAGTTACTTAGTTATTGCTGAACAATTTTATAGGCTTGCAATCATACTGCACATATGGTGGCATAAAAACATCAACTTGTTCTCACTAAACTTTGTAATAATAACAGCATTTTTTCATATCATACACTGTAAATATCTTGAGGAAATGCGACTATTTATAACTCCAGTGCATTTATCCATAATGCTCCTCTGTATTGAGTGAATGAAACAAATGAAGGGGAAATAATTGCATTTGGATATGTGGTTGGATTAGATAGGCTACTAAAAGAATAGAGATGAAAGTCAAATTAGGCTTACTGTGAATATTCACTTATTAAATTGTGGCCTCCATAAGGCCAAGACTCAGCTGTTCACCCTCTTGCCTGACTTCCAGGCACCACCCCTGCCTGGGAGGCACAAAGCAAACATAGGTCGAATGCAGGGATGAAATGATCTCCCATGAGACTCCCTTGCACAGCTTATCAAAGCACAGGGGTTAAAGGATTAATAGAACCGTGGGACAACACATAGGCCTTCCAAGCTTTGTTCATAGGCGATTTACTAAGACATGGGCCCTGGTCTGCTGGGTTCATCTCTCAGGGACTCAGATGGCCCTCTTTGGAAGAAAGACTCTTCCATTCTTGTTTTTCTCCCTCTCTGCCTACCACCTCTTCCTGCTCTTCTGAAATGAAGCATGCCACGCAACAATGAAGAGATTTTCCACATTAGCGGTATTGTCAGCCAGCCACTTCTCTTTGTTTAAGTCTGTTTACTCAGTCTCCTTGGCAACATAAGGTAGAAGTTGGTATTTTTTTTTTTTGTATATATATCTCTGACCAGCAGGTTTGGTTTTCCCTTTGTCTGAAGCTTATCTACTTCATACACTGAGTTATTTCTAGTAAAGTTTTTGTTAATTTTAAAAAAAGAATAATTTTTACACCCTAATATTTTAGCAATATCCTATCCAGACATCCAGTATTTTAGGGGCTTCTTAAAAAAACACCTTCAAAATGATTACTGAATAAAACATTTCTTCTTGATTAGAACTTGCTAATATTTAACTCTTCCCAGTAATTTCAGTAGGTTCTAAATACTGTAAAATTCCCCTGCCTGATGCCTTTATTTGATACTTGGACAATGTCAGAGGCCCTTAAGCAGAGAAAACTAAAAAGCCTGAGTAGAACCAAATTCTGACCTCCCTTAGTTCTGTGAGCCAATCAGTGGAACTACTGAACAGTCATAGGCACTTTTTGCATACACCTATATTTATTTCTGCTAGATTGTGCTGAAGGACACTGGGAAAACAGCCCGTTTGTCTTTCCCCAAACCTGAAATTCTAAATGGGTGAAACACGAGATACATTTAACATAATTAATTCATGATAAATGTGGACCACAAGAAACGTGAACCATACTGGTACCCTTGACTAGGAGAAAGTAGCAGGTCACTGCAATGGCAACCAAATCATATTCTATAAGTACATCTATTGAAAATATTAATAAACTAAAGGAGTCATTCTTAACACAGATGTGCATCAGGATTATCTGAGGAACTTCCCCAAACACATGAGTTTCACTCTGGACTTAGACTCCTCTATAATGGTACCAAAGCATATATATATTGAAAATTTATTCAGATCATTTTATAGTAGTTATAAAGTACCAGTTAATAATCACTGATTTTTAATAATATTGGTAATAAGGTTGAGCACCTATTATTTGCCAAGGTCTTAGATTGTTTTCTCCAGTTACTACTTATAATCACTTTATAATGCATTTATTCCTAATTTGTAGATTAAGAAACCTCGAACATGTTAAGTAATTTGTCTATTGTCTAGAGCAAGCATTTTAACTCAGCCTAATTCCAAAATCCTAATCTCCTTACCCCTTATTTAATTTCTTCTCCTCGAATAATAGTTATACTTAAGAAACAGTTCTCTGTATTTCCAGAAAACTTTTATTCTGCTAACTTGTTTTAATATTAATAACAATGTTCGTTTAACAATTTTAGCTACGAAATTGTTTTATAGCTTGTTAAGTCAGGGCACAGAACAATGGCTTGATTAGAATTACTTTAAAAATGTCTCATACCTGTATACACCCTAAAAGTTTTGAGAATAGACCTAGACCAATAGATTAGATGTTTACTTAATACAACCTCAACATCTTTTTTTGAAACAAATACTGCTACTTATGAAAATACATTTTTTTTCCAATTTAAATCTCCAAATTGAACCTGAGTGAGTCATTTCCAGTGAAGTCTCCACCCTTCCTTGTCTTAAGTAAGATCTAGGTTGGAAATACAGAATGGGGACACATTTTGAGCCAAATAATAATACATTATGGTTTGTCAATACTCTCAGTATTTAAATGATTCCTTGACAATTTTTACTACCTACAACATGAGAAACACATTTCAGTTATTCAAAAAAATGGTAATAGTTATGCTGACTTTGAGTAGAATTTAAAAAGTAAACGAAACCAAATTTATAAAAGCTTGAATATTTTTGGAGGAATCATCTAAGATTGTGCTTCTAAATATTGTGTGAATCAGCAGAGTAGAAAGACCTCTTTTCCCCTGACACCTTGTTGGAGACTGTGGTACAGGCCTCTCCACCCATTTGAGAAGCACTAAAGGTTATGAAAATATTACAGAAAGTTGAGAATTATGAAAATGAACAATGCAGAGACTTTTGAAAACCACTGATATAATGGAATGCATTGCTTTGTTTTTAGCCTTTATCTCAAATAAAGATGCTCATTTTGCAATGAATAGTTCTCTTTATTTCAAAAGGTTTTGATAGTATATACCCTCACAAAATGGATGGGCATTTCTGGATCAAAAGACTATTTTTATTTGATAGATATCATAACAGAGACATTTTTAATGAGTAATGGCAGCCTTGGGAGATACTACACCAAATGTTTTTTGGTCTGCTTGAGTTTTCAGCATGTAGGGCAGAGATTAGCTTGATCTCCTTCAAAAGTCATTGTTTTCTTTAAAAAAAAACCCAAATTATCTGTTCATAACATCATGAGGAAAATTAGAAGGAGCCATAATTCTATCTCCAGAGCAATGGAGATTTGTGGAAGTTGGTTTTCATGTTGTGTTTGTTTCCTAGAAGGCATTGCAGCAGTACACAAAGGACCCAGGGACACTTGGCAGACTGACCACATCTTCAACTCTGCTAGTCAACCTGTTCTCACTGAATGACCCTAGAAATAAAAATCTATTTTGCCCCTGGTGATGTGGGATCAAATTAAAAGACATCACCAGGTGTGGGTTTTTTGTTTGTTTTGAAATTGCTTATGAACACAAAGTCACTTTACTATGCATAGATAAATAATACCACTCCTTCCAAACCAGAAATGACCTAAATCCTGAAGATTAGAATTAGATCTTGGCTATCAACAGTCAGTAATCCCAACTTCTGTCTTCTTCCTGGCCACCATCATCTTGATTTGGTTGCATAAGCCAATCTATTTATGCCCACGGTATATGTCACTCAAAAGAGAAATGAATATAGATTGTTAAACCTAGAAAAAAATTACATATTTTATTACCTCCCCCAATAAGACCCCGATAGGTATCTTAATCCATTCAGGCTGCTATAGCAAAGTACCATAGACGAGGTGGCTTATAACAACAGAAATGTATTTCTCCCAGTTGTAGAGGCTGGAAAATCCAAGGTCCATGACCTAATCACCTCCTAAGGGCTCACACACACCCTCTAATCCCATCACCTTGGCACTTAGGATTTCAACACATAAATTTAGGGATAGGACACAAACATTCAGCCTATAGCAATAGGGAAACTTTAAAATCAATTTCAAATGATTGTGGAAAACTGAGCCCTATAGTTGGTACTTTGTTTTTAATGCACAATTGAGAAAATTCAGGCCTCTTAATATGTATTAATGTCATCAAAAATGTAGAAATTTTTATTTATTTATTCAATAGAATGTAATTTTAAAAAATTCTATAAAATAATTATTGGTATAATAAAGAACAAACCTTAAAAATTCAAGCAATCTGTTTTAATGGACTCAGAATCACTACTTAACATCACATTTGAGTTCAGGGAACCCACACTGTAAAATATTGTTCCACTATTTTATCAGGCATTGAGCATAACTGACATAAGTTTTTGCCTCCAAGTCTATTTGAGGTGATAGTAGACATAGCATTTAACATGGAGTCATGTTCTACCATTAATTACCTGCAAGACCTTAGAAAATCACTCAACTTCTGTGCATATTGGGTTTATCCTGGGCCTTGCCTTTAAAATAAGGGCTGGAAGAGATACCCCCCAAGTCCCTTTTCTCTTGTAAGTTATTTATGCCCTTTTATTAGAATTCTATGTGTAAATTTGCAGTTGCTTTTCATGCATTAACAACAATTTAAAACAGCGCTGTAAACTGGAGAAATTAAAATGTTTATCATTTGAATGCAAGCCAATTCAGCTAATGTGACATATGACATGTATACCCTTAGCCTTTTTTTCCTCATTTTTGTAGCGCCATCTGGTACTCCAGCATAAGAGAGAGTTTATTTAAATAAACACATGAGTAAAATCCATGCCTCAGACTCATCTATACACACACATCCCTTTGCTATGTTCTAAAGTTGCTTTGGTCAGGCTTCTTCCATAGTCTGAGGTTAAGCATTTCCAAAGATGTGGCAAGTGAAATGAAACAAGGCCTGTCTGGATTTGGCTTAATGTAGAGTCTGACTGGTCAGGACCATGGTGAGTCTGAGCTAAACAGTTCTCCTTGCCTGCAGCTTTAAGGCTCCAGAAGGCTCCCTGGGCACAGCGACCACTCCATTCCAAGCTGCAGAAAGCCAATGCCCTGTGCTTGGAAAACTCACCAAGGCTCAAAACCTTAACATGGTTAAGAATTGATTCCAAGGTATCAGCTCCCTACTTCTGTCCAGAAAAATGGCCAAACTCTCCTACAGCACAAATCTGTAGGAAATGTGCTGGCCTTTCCACTGCAGCTCGATTTTACACTAAAATTGTGGGTGTTCCCCACCCTTCAGATACTAATACTATGTTTCAGAATGTATAGGAAAAGATTAAAGACTCAGAGGCAATAATGGCAAACATGCTTTCTTTAAAAGCAGAAATATCTTAGATTTGCCAGGCGAAACTTTGCCAGGCACTGGCAGCTAGACTGTGTTTGCACAGCCATAACCCCATCTGACCATTTTCCTTTAAAATGACAGAATTAAAAAATAAAAATAAAAAAATTTCCTCTAAGGTGTTATACTAGAAGCTATGAATAAATAGCCAGAATTTTAAAAAGTGTGTGTTCAAGAGAATGTAAACCTCTCATGAACAGCCTTAGTCTAAAAGCATAGTAAAGCAATATGTGTTCACGATCCACCTCCGCAATGAATGCAGTAGCAGTGACTTTTTCTTATAAAAGGTCTGATTGGAGGGCAGTGCAGGAAACACAGTGGACTCAGCTGGTAGGTCTTGAAGGCAGGATGTCCAGAGGGATTGACTCCTAAGCAAACTGACTGGCCCAGTGTCTAAGCTGCTGTTACCTGAGGTTCTACTGAATGAAACTCAAGTAAGAACTACAATGAACAAAATCTGTCTTAGGGACTAGTTGGAAACATCTACAGTGAACCATACCAAGTAAAACCCAAGAAGAAAATTTTAATTATCCTATTTGACTGTGGCCCAAAGTTGCATGACTACAGGGTAAACCCAATAAAAGCAGGCATTTTTAAATGGAGTTAGGACCACAATCTGTATATTTCAAGTTTCCTCTGTTGAGAATGTATTTCTAAAGTAAAATCTGGGTGGATGTATACCACGTGCTTGTAGTGTGTGTATAGCCACCTGTAACCAAAAAGTGCAACTATTTAATATTAAAGTCTATATCCAGAGCACTTTTTTTTTCATTTGAACTTGTATGCTTACAGCTTAAATATTCAATATTGCCTAAGCAGGAAAAGCAGCAATTAAAACCTAATAACACTTTTAAAAGAAGAGAGGTTAATTGAATAGCTACTTTATAAACTCGTTCAAGACAGATTATAAGACAATAATTAAAATCATAAGGTTATTGAGACAGACCTGTAGAGACCCAGCTCAGCTACTTACTAATTGTATAACCTTGGACAAGTACCTTGACTTGTAAACATCAATTTCCTCATCCATAAAATGGGTTTTGGGGAACAAAATGAGGTAATGTATATAAACATTCAACAGGTCTCTGATACATAATACAGTTAGTAAAATAAAATGGTAGCTTAGAAACTGGACATGGTGTCTGACTAGGATATTTGGCATAATTTTAAAGCATTGTATTTGTTTATCACAATATACACCACAAGAGAGCAGCAAATAGTCCAGGAAAGGAGTGATATATAAAAAAAAAGTTGACTTTTTAAATAATATAAAACCAAATGAAATTATTACTGCAAATACATGTCTGGTGTGGTTTGGTTTCTTCTCCTACATTAGGTGGTTCAAGTGAGTGTTGTACCTTTTTTTTTTTTTT
>VBSM01002608.1:144266072-144289896 GCA_008086735.1 Cheirogaleus medius
CTCGGCCTCCCAGAGTGCTAGGATTATAGGCGTGAGCCACCGCGCCCGGCCGAATCTTGTACATTAATGGTTCTTTTTAACACAGAAGCAAACAGGTACATACAGCACAAAATCAGAGCCTGCAAACATTTTACCTTGTTGAATTATATGCTTGCTAAATTAGCCCACCGAGCACTCTGTCCTGAGGAAATTACATTAATCTGCTTTAGATTTGCACATTTTTTTCCCCAGGTAAACATTTTGCCTTTCATTGTGAGTTTTGTCATAAGGAAGAAATGGCTTGAACATATTCTTAATGACAGACACTTAATATGACTGCACAGTATATGTAGGGAGCTAGAGAGAGCAAGCAGAGCCGTCAGGCATAGACTCTTCAAACTAAAGAGCTGGGTGTCATGTTGGGGAGAGAGACCAGTACAGAGAGTAGCCCAAAGGATAGAATTCCAGGGCTCTCCTGTGTGCCACTTCTGTAAAACTGAGCCAATTGGAGTGGGAATGAGTCTCAATTTATACTAAATTCCTCTTCCTTCTTTGATTTTTTTCATGGCTATCACCTATGGTGCATATTATAGCCCATTTCGAGTTGCCTAATTGTATTGGTTGCCTATTTTTAGCATAGCCCTTTATATAACTCTTGTTTCAAGAGTCAGGAAGCTACCTTTGAACACTAAATTGTCAAATGGTCTTTGATTTACTAGGTTCCTTATCTCTTGGCAAATATGTACAGAAGACATTTTCCAGAGAATGAGTGCCCTGGGACTTGTCCCCCAGACATTCCTTCCCTTTGTTAAACAAACCCACAGGCTCAGGCTGGGACTCCAGCAACTCTTTCCTTGGGAGGAGGAGTCCTCTGAGTTTCAGGAGTGCCCTCCTGTGGCTGCTCTGCAGTCTAGCTCATTCTCTACTGAGTCCCCAGGTGGATTGGGGTGGCAGTCCTCACTGCACTAAAGCCCAGCTGAAAATTGTGGTAGGATCTGCTCACTTAGAAATCTCTAGCATTAGGAAAAGGCTTTGATCATTTCATAGATAGGCTAAAATTGACTAGCACTTTGTGTCAGAAAGTTTGTGGGGTTTCAGGGTTTTTTGGCAGGGGGGGATTTTTTTTTTCATTTCAAATTTTTTTTTTGTTCATATCATGCACAACACTTGCCTACTCACTTCCAAAAACAACATTCTGTCACACCAATTGCCAGGGAAAAACATAAGGTGGAAAAATCAGAGTAACGTCTTCCTTTAGGGTGAGATTATACAGGAAAGTTATTGGACAACTCCCAGCCTGGGCTTCACAGGTTGGCAGGAAAGGCTGTCATTACTTTAGTGTTGTTGGGAAGTTCAGAGAGATAGCAGATGTGAAGTGCGCAGAACAAGGCTCTCACGTAGTAGTTGCTCAGTAAATGATGGTTGTCTGTGGACCTCTTCATTTGCATTAACTTTTTCCTAATCCACCTATCGTAGCTAAATCAAAGAGACCAGGGTGTCTACTGACTTTCTAACCCCATAGTGAGGAAATCTGGAAGGCTTCAGTATTTCTACATGGGAAAGCTTAGAGGAAACAATCTTGTTGGAATGCAAGGCTTGCAGCTGTGTTTTCCCAGCACTTTCCATTAAATTGCTCAAATGTTCATTTTTTATATCAGAGAAGGAGGGCTGCTGATGGAGAGTTGGCCCCCAAATCTAGAACCCTCAGTAATTACTCAGAAATGTCATGATCTGCCTACATTTCTCTCATCCTACCCACTTTCCTTTTACATTGCTCCTGTTTCAAGTGTTCCCTTTGAGATTTTTAGAAATAATGTTTGTTTTTAGAAATAATGTTTGTTTATCCAGCACTTAAACTCATCAGAGGGAGGGAGGCACTAGGCATTCACATGGATTTCTTCCCCCACTTGAATATTTGTCAGGAGAAAAATAGATGCAACTATAAATGTGCAGCAGAGTTGGTGCCTTCCCGCTGTGAATGTATTTTCAATTGCACAGACCAATCCATCAAAAAGGAGAAATGCAATACCATTCCAAAAATATGTGGTGCTGATGTAATATTACATTCCTTTGTTTGTTTTCCCAGAGATGGGTTACAGGGGCTACAGGCTCCGTTTGAATGGATTTCTTAGTGTAAAACACTGATGTCATCAGTCCCAAAGCCTTGATGCTACTACTTTCTTAATATTGAATTGAGACTTGAGAAATGTTTCTACTTTATTTTCATGAATTGAAAATAACTCCAGTAAGTGCTGAATTAACTTTAACTAAAAATGTAGGGGCTTCCTTAATATCCAATGCATCACAGCTATATTGTGTACAAACTAAGGGCAGTGAATGTTATGTACAAACCAAGGGCAGAGTTTTCAGTGTCTCTAGGCCTGCTTTTACTTGACATTCAATAGGCACTTGTATTCATGTTTGTTGAAGGAATTAATGAATGATTTAGTGTAACTACATTTCATATCTGTAATAATCTCATATCTAGGAAAGTAATCTCAATAATCATGGAATAAAGATCAAAGCCTCATTAGCTTTGCTGTTATACAAATGGAGATGCACAACGTATACTTTGAATGTCAAGTTTCTCTTTCTAGTTGGGCTTACTTTGCCCAAAGACACAAATGTCATCACCCCCTCCTCCTTTTTTTCTGAGCAAGCCTAGAAAGTCTTGAAACACAAGTTATGGTTATATTCACATTTAGTTTCTATTATTCGGTAATTGTAGACATGGTATCTTAAAATCTCAGGTTTGGTTTGCTTCTGCCTGGATAGATACAGAACAACCAAGAGTAAATGTTGAAAGAGGTGCTTAGTGCAAAGGACCAGTGACAGCTGTTTTCCTAACATTTGTAGACCTTCCGCATTCAAAACAATATCTATATAGAGCTTCACAAAGAGAGAGTAGAGTTGCTGGGTGCAACTATTGTTCTTGCTAGTGGATGGAGATTTATAATTATACCTTTTACTGCACAGAGCACATGCCTTAGGGACAAGATACATAAACACAGCCAGCATGGCAGGAGGGGGATCCAGGAAAACAATGAGGTTACAAATCAAACAAAGCAATATTACCATTGATGAAATAAGCTTTATTTGCAAATACAAGATTAAATGTAGACCTTTTATCTTTATGTTTTGTTTATTTTCCAAAATTATATTTGCAAAGAACTAGACAGGCCTACTTAAATATCTTTGATGTTTTCAGTCTGGCTAGCAGTAAAATTCTAGTAGACTCATTTTTCCTGAATATTCTCATATTCATATTCATTCTCTCTCATATACATACACACACACACACAAGCAAACATACTACATGTCTTTTTCACTGCTTAAAGAAGTTGTAAGGCATTAGCATTCTATTTAACAATATACATATTAATAGTCAAAATTGAAACATCATAGTCCCATTATTGTTACTTCTTGGGGGTATGCCCCAAAGTCAGTAGCAAGGTACAGGGAATAGACCAAACTGTTGAGTGGAACATTACTCGGATTGGGAATTATACATAATATTTTCCATTTTTGAAATATTTTTATTCCAATATTCAACATAATTTTTTTAGAATCAGAAAAAAATGCCTCTATCTATCTATTCTCACTAGATTTGGACAAATTTTTCAAATGCTTATGGTGAAAAGCTTATAGTCCTTACTGGCTATAAAAGGTGACAAGTCCCTCAGAGTCTATGGAGTTCTTCTATAAGGTGGAAGATTCACCCTACGCGTCTGTCTCAGGCTTTCAATTGGGTTTAGATGGACCACCTGCACACCCTTCCTTCCCTACTTGATAGAATTGGAAAGGACAGGAAGGTTATTCATATCTCAAGGCTGGGTAAGGGCAAAGAAGAGGTCTAAGGGGAACACATATTTGTGATAGCCTAGTATATACCAGGTACTTTACTTGTGCTATGTTTTTTAATACTTGTGAAGAAGGAATTTATTATCTGTGTTTTAAAAGTGTCATATACACCTGTGTTGCTTTTAAAACAGAACACTGTGCCTAGGACATAGTGCTGAATAAATACTTATGTAATGAATTATTCTAGTAATACAGAATTATATAACTTTGCACATCTTACATACATATTTATACAAAAAAAGTGTTTATAATGCACATTCACGTGCAAAAATGTGAACAATAGAGAGACAGCCCCACTGGAACTGCTGGATATGGCAGGGATTTTTCTTCCTTCTCTAATACTGCAGTGGAGTTCAATTCAGAATTTCCTCTTAACCAATCCAAATAGTGTCATTTCCCAGCTGTGTTGTTACATTGGGTCCAGTTCAAGTGCCAAAAGCTCAACCAAGAGAAAGCCAAAACAATCACATCTTGAACGGTGAGAGTATTTTCTACCCATCATCACTGTGTGACACACTGTCTCAGGCTCTTCTAGAGCCTGGGGAGTCCTCGGCTCTGCTGGAGACTTGACTGGGCACAGAGCCTGCCACGTGGTCAGCCCTAGACAAGAGTTACATAATAAGTACTCTCTGTATCTAGGGATAACCATTTTCCAGTCATATTTTATGACTGAGAAGGCTTTCTTTTCCCTACTATTATGCCATAAGTATGTGCTCCAAAGCATATACTGGAGTCCCAAATCATCATCAGGTAGTTTAAGTTAAGCTCCATACTTGTGTGTCCCAGGTCCCAGGCTCTTGACTTGGAGGGAAGCACTGATTTCACAGTTGGCTTCATTGTCAGCCTTGGACATTTGATTCACACAACTTCAGAGGACAGAAGAGGTGAAGCAATGGTAAGCCATGGTTACAAATCAAGAAAACTTTCCCTTCTCTTATTACTTTAAGATATTTGTTGAGTTTCCATGATCAGAAGTATTAATCCACATGCGATCAACGTGTTTTGTGAGGAGATGCATACTTTAAAGAGGATATTAACATTTTATTTCATTTAGCAAATTGGACTTAATTTCTGTGAAGACAAAAGTGGTCAATGAAAGTCCAGATATTCAAAGTCAGAACTTGATTTCCTTCTTCCATGAAAAGAACACACCAGCTTTAACCAGGAGCCAGAAGGGCTGCATTTTCCAAGGCAGCACAGTGACAGTGTACAGGGAGGAGAGGCAGGGACCCGAGCTCCAGTCCAGCTCTGCCATATTTGCATATGTACTTTAGACAAGTCACCTAACTTTTTTAGGTATTGGTTCCCTAATCTGTAATGTAATACATTGGAATAAATATATCCTATAGGTCTCGTAACTCTGAAAACATGTGACCCTAAATCTTCTTAGTTTTTATCAATACAAAGTCCAAAGATGACAGAAATTAGGAAAAATTTCCAGTTAACTCAGTGACCTTGGTATGTACCACTAGGACAGCTAACATTCAAATATGCTTCCACCAACAACATGAATAGTGATTGAAAATAGGCAGTGTTAAACATTAAAGAGTTAGTATTTGGGTGCTTCATTCACCATTAAAAAAACCTACTTTACGTCCTTGTTTGCACGCTTGACATTTGCTGACTGTTGATTCCTTTTCAGATGAAGATTACCACACTATGGTTTTAGTCACATTCTAGTTGGCAAACTTCACTAAATAATTTAGAAGCCTCCATAAAATTCTTTCTTTTTCCTGCAATAATTTCATTAAAATTCATTTGGAAAACTATACTACCTCAATAATAGAATTGTATCTTATGTTTTGGAAACGTTTCCATGACAACAGAGACAGGTGCACGTTCTAGTGTGTGCGTATGTTCATTTAAAAGGTTACTTTAATTATCACTGTGAAGGTAAGTTTCACTGCCAATAACAGCTAAGTACCTACATTGTTACTTTTAGGAGAAAATGGCTTCTATACATAATGACATATATTAATCTCTTCTAGAAGAAAAAAAAATTCATAAAAGCCTTATTCATAAAAGAAAAGCTTTGAATAATACTTAATTTATATAATAGAAACTCATACTTAACTTTATAGACTATACAGACTTAAGGCATTTAGAAGACTTATAATTTGGGGTTATTATAAGCTCTACCTTGAGGAATATTGCCAGTAAGAAATAAAGACAAAGTTGTATAGTAACAGAAAGTTATTAATGACTACTTCCACAAAGGCCATGCAATTTGAGGAGATGGATTATATCCCCTTTAAATCAAAACCCATAATCCTCAATCTCTTTGTGTAGATACATGCCATCTAAAAGGCACACCACTCTGTATAAACATCGTTAGCTGTTGAAAAAAAAATAGAGAGACCACCCCTCGCCCCAAAGTAGTAATCTGTACCATATTCGGGTTACTCCATCACTCTTAAAATGATATAGTCAGAATATCTATGGGACAACCAAAAAAATGTCACATCTACTTATATGCCCCTGATTTCTTCTGCCTTCCATTACATTTCTACAACCTAGGTCCCCAAACAGAGTTGAGGATTCAAAAGAAGGCAGAGCACAAATGTCTTTTAGAAATGCCCAACGTCTCCTAAGGGTTTCTGTTTCTACAAGTCCCTAATTAGATTCCACTCCTTTGTCTACCTTGACCTTTAATGATCTACCACTTTTGCCAGGCCTTGCTGGATTCATTGAACTGGACCCCTGAAATCTTCCTGGCCTGCTTTGTCTTAGGACACAAGCCTCACACTATTAGATTGTAAGCTTCTTTGTCTCAGAAACTTTGTCTTATTCCTGTTTGCTCCCATCGCTCCCCTGTTCTTAGACCAGTGTCCTGTATAATAGGAATCGCAGGCCAGTCCATGGACAGCCACACTTGGCACCAGTATCCCAGTCCTGAGACAGATTCACATTCAAACAGGAATGCTGAAAAGAGGAAATAGGGTCCCAGAGTAAGTTGCTTTCACAGGTGATGGTAAAGGTGGATGCTATTGATGTAGGTGTCGCTAGCCCTTGGTGAGAAATGCACGCACCAGACAGCAGCTTAACCTGAGAGGTTTGTCTTCCAAGTGAGATTGATGTGAAAGAGATGAGAGAATATAATTGCTCAAATCTCAGGGGAGGAGACCAGTGTAAAGAGCTCTGCAGAAGAATGAATTTTAAGACAAAAGTAACACTAGATTCACAATAGATGGGAAAAACTCACTTGAAGTGAGTCCTAGACTCCAGGAAAATAAAAAAGGGGATGAATACAGAGGACTGACACAGCCATTTTGAAAGAAATTAGGCAGCCATTCCTCCAAATTGTCACGTGTGAAGATTAAATGGGAAGATTTGAAATCTTGAGCAACCATAATGATCTACAGATGTGTAGCAGGTATATCCCCAATTAGCTGTTAATGCCAAAAGCGCAAGGGATATTTTCCATTTTTAAATACATACACATACTAGACTCCAGAATTTAACTCCATTTTAGTTTTAGACTTTTCATGGCCCCTTTTCAGTTCAGAAAGGAATTGTTGCCAAGAACCAACACTTCTCTTATGGAAGTGGCATTTATCAGTCTTCTGGAAACGCTGAATTTATCTCATGTCCTAAGACAAAGCAGGGCAGGAATATTTTAGGAAGCAGTGGGTCCAGCTCAGAGAATTGAGCAAAGGTGGAGAGGAGGCAGGCCATTGAAGGTTGAGATTGATTTCCAGCCTCCCTCTTGGTTTGGTGATAAAGTCTAGGCACTTGACTATTTATTGCATCAAACAGGTGTGTTGTAAACCACACCCACCATTTCTACTTTCTGCATAGATGGCAGCAGATATCTACATGAGGAAAACTCCCTCTCATGTGAGGCTAGTTTTCAAAAACTGACAAAGTGGCCCTTATAAATATATTAATAGAATAAGCAGAGCCATCATTTTAATCTGTTTATGGAAGTACAATTACTTCTTGTTCCTATAGGCTATAAGTAAATATAATATAGAGCAGAACTTGATTTGCATAGAAAATTTTGCATTAAATTTTATATAAATATCTATATATGTTAATTCATTCTAAACAACATTCAATTAATTATAGTCTTAAAGAAAAACTCTAAAGTTGCATAATAATATTTTCCATTCTTTGGACCATTTATAACTTGCTCTTGCCTATCATGTACAGCCCTCATATTGATCAAGTCAAAGTTGATGTGGAAAGTCATAATTGTCTCATTTGTTGAACTAAGATTGTGCAACAGGTGAGGGCAAGTGTTTATTTTGTTGTGGATCTAGGTAGTACTTCTCACTTGAGCCAAGGTACAATGTGTGGCAGTTAGGATGAAAGCCATCCTCTGCTGCTTGTGAAGGCACACAGATGGAATTAGAGTGAGGTAGTGAGGGTCAGAGCATTTCAGGAAGTGGGAAAGACATGAAAAAAATCATATCAGCCAGAAGGCATATGTGTCCCTGGGTTTGTTTGGAGCCAAGGTTTTGTATATACAAAAGTAGAGGAAGACAAGGCAAATCTAACAAAAGTGAAATCTTTAGAAGAATTCATAATGTTTCTGGACTGGCTGGACCTCATGACAAGCCAATGGTCTCCTCATCATAGGATGGTTTGCCTTGCAACCTGAGTCCAAGAAACACCTCTGCAGTGAGGAGCTGGCGATGGGTTGTAGCCCCAGCTCTGATACCAACTCGGGGACTTGTAACCAATCAATTCATCTTCCTGGACCTCAGTTTCAAATTTGAGTAAAGATTTTGGTTTAGATGATCTCTGAGATCTTTTCCAGATTAACAAGAGCAACACAAAAGGTATATGATTCTGTCACATAAGACATGAACTTACTAAGCTTTGGGTACGGATGGTATAATCATCAGTAACTCCACTCTCTCATAGGTGTACATTTTTTTATAGCTTCAACCTACATTTTCCTAATATTCTTTCTTTTTTACAATTCATAACTGCTCTTTAAAGAGCCAAACACAGATACAAGGGGGCAAAAGAAAATGTATAAGACACAGAACACAAATTTTGCCACGCTGGATCCAGGAGCATTTCTAGAAAAGTATAGTTGTCAGGTTATGCTCAGAGGATCATAAGGAACCTTTCCACAACAGGGCGTGAAGATGAAGCACGTTAACAACACTGATGTGGTGCTGTGAAAATATCAAGAGCTGTATGGATTTGTTTGGGCAATTTGTCATTGGTTAGTCTTGCAAACAATGTCAACTCTTGATTGATTGAAATGAATGAAATTTTGCAGCTGCACAGATAATACAAAAGAGAGATTAATGCAAGGACAAGTTTGCAAAGAACTAAAGAAATTCTCAAACAAAAGTGAGAAGTGTTTTCTCTATTTAATTAGTTCCCAAGTTGTGATTTATATCTGTAATTACAAATATCTTTATTTATAGGAAAATATATTTCTGTTAAAAAGTGGTAGTTTTATTTCTCTATTTTTTATAATTACTGTTATAAAACTAGTATTCCTGCAACTTAGTTAGGTCATAGGCCATTCACTCTCTCTAACTGGCACTTTTTCAACTCAAAGTTTTACCCCTGTTAATTGCACAAGGAAATGATTCAATTTATATGTGTTCAGCAGCTAGGTAAACAGCTTTTAGGTACATAGTAAAGATGAAGGGTAGAAATCAATTAAGTTTTATGGTTATGGTTATTAATTTATATATAAAAATGCATACAATTTTTTTGCATGGCATGCAAAAAAAAATACATGCACTATGCTAGCACATATAACCATTATGAACTTAATCAGAATGACCAGCCTTTCGATGAATGATGGCTTGAGTATGTGAAAAGAACACTTGCTTTTCCTTCCTTATGGTTAATAAAAGGGAAGCAATTTAGCAAAATACATTATTTGTAAGAAGAACTGAAAAGTGAGTGTCTTTCACATAAACCAAATCATTCTGCAAATGTCTTTAACAGTAGGTGTAGCTTGGTTCTGCCCTACCCCTCCACCAGCCTTGGTTTGGTGATAAAGTGTAGTTACTTGACTATTTATGCATCAAAATAGGTTGGCTTTACACTGTTTCTAGGCTCACCCACCACTTCTGCATTCAACATAGATGGCAGCAAATATCTGTATGTGACGAGCTCCCTGCCACCCAAACCTTTAATGAGGACTAAAATGTGCCAATAATGGAGTTGGCCCATGATGCAGACCTAGGGGTCTTTTCATTAAATGAAGTTCAGTGATGCCAATCCACTACTGCCTGTGCCAGGTCCCAGAGCAGGGCTTTTGGCACTGTGGGATTTTGGCTGCAGCCATTTGCTTCTGCTGTTGAATTCCCCAGCTTTGTTTCTTAGGCAGCGACAGCTGCCTCCAGTTGGCTTTAATTCCAGTGTTATGCCAAAGTAGACAGCAGCATTTCCGCAGCCTTTTCCACATGATCACATGTCCCTAAAAACAAAAACCAAATGCATCTCTGCTGCATTAAGTATGTGAATTCTCATGTAGGCATATTTAGTTCTTGTTTGGAGTGTATGTGGTCTTTACATGGGCATATTTAAAGTTACTGTCTACTGCAGCAAGGAAAAAAATATTAAGTACATGATGCTAAAGTTTGGGTAACCTTTCCACTGAGATAAAAATACGTTGAATGACTGACTTTCATAGTTCTGTATTTCATAGCAAGGAACAGGACTTTGTCAACACTTTTATTTATGAAAAGCAGTAATCAAGGTGAACAGATTTTTTAAATTAGATAAATGATTACATTAAGAAAGAGAAAGTAATTTTAAGCCAGCTCATATTATGAATATTCTTATACAATTTCCTTTTGGGGATATCCATTCACCAGCATGATCAATCTGAATTCTGCATGCAAAACGTGGGTAATAACCACTCCTAGGCTCAAAGTCCTTTGAGGGCAGGGAGAAGCTCATTGTTCTCTAAGTTTCTCCTAAGACACAGAAACAAACTGAATCTAAACAACACAACTAACTTGTTTGTCACAATCTATAACACTGCCCTAGCATTGTCTAGCAGGGGTCCTCAAACTTTTTAAACAGGGGAGCAGTTCACTGTCCCTCAGACCGTTGGAGGGCCATTGGAGAGTGCGGTGCACATTCCACACATGCGCACTGTGGGCCCGGGACGAGTTGGCTGCTAAGCAGGACAGGCAGCGGCCGCAAAAACACCCGGCAGGCCGGATAAATGTTCTCGGTGGGCCGCATGTGGCCCACGGGCCATAGTTTGAGGACCCCTGGTCTAGAGTATAGAGCTGGTGTAGGGAATCAGAGATAAAAGACACAGTCCCTAATTCCAAAAATCTTCATCAAGGAGATAAATTAAATGGTTATTTGCACATGATATGATTAGGGTATAAAAAAAGGAAAACAAAAAAAAAACCAAAAAAAAATAAAAAAATTAAAAAAGGAAAACAGAACACTCTCTAAGATCACAGAATATGGTTCTCACTCAACTTCAAGCTGGAGTTGGTGACAAAGAAGAGAGTTAAGGAGGACATCCTATTATTAACAGGGTCCCTGTTTTCTAGTTGCTAATAATTTTGCTGTGGAGCCTATATAAACACCCATAAAATAAAAAACATAAAGAAGTACAAACTTAAATCTTGAATGATATGGGCTCCTTGTTATATAATGAGTTCAAGGAAAACATCAGGGCTTTTGACAGTCAGAATAATCAAGAAAAATCCTAAAGAGAAAGAGGGTCTTGAAGTATAATCGTCTACTTATCCCATCTAAAACTTGATGGTGAACCCCACCAAGCAATGTCCTCGTTCTTAAAATTTCTCTGATCATTTTCTGGCTCTATTTTTTTCAAGAGAGCTATTTTGATATAAAACAGTATTAGATTTTTTTTTGTCTACATGTTTTATTATACCCCCTGGCCATTACATTAGCAGTGTTACTTTACTTGCCTTCTATTAATAGATGCTCATTAGTGGTACATCCATTAATTAATTTGAGGATTATACTAAAAGCTAGCAAGTAATCTTTTAGATCATTCATTAACAGCTGGGGGCCTGCATTTGCTACTCTTATGGACACTCAAGTGTGGACATATTAGTCAAGGATGCTTCCACTTCATCTCGGAAGGAAACAAAATATAAGTCAGTCTAATACCTACCTACACCTACACCGTTGGTTCTCCTCTCCCCCTAGAATAGAGAAGAGTAGGGTAGGAGAATCTAGGCCCTTTCCAGAGTCCTAAGTGACTGTAGCTGATTCTTCTACAGAGGAAGGATCCAGAGGTAAGATCTGTGTACAGAAACCAGATTATTCTCATGTGCTGTGGCATTCTTGGCCTTCCCTGTGCCTCAGCAGTTCTGTGATTCCTGCATGCAGTCTATGACTTCCCAAGCCTCTGTTTCAATTTATTGTGGACCACAAAGCTGACCCTTGAAATCATAGATGTTTGCAGTACAATGAATACACATGGTATGTAAGGCTTCCAAGCCTGCATCCTCTCTTGAGCCTTGGGGCATTATGCAATTACAGAGGAGTTGAATAGATTCAGCAAGGCTAAGTCTGAGTAATTATGTTGCAAGAGTTGAACCAGCCCAATTTGCCATCCTTGCCCTTCCTATCACCCAGCAGGCTCCCCTGTGCTTGCGAAATAGCTGTCATATCAAGCCTCTACTTTTAGAGGGAAAACAATAAAACCAACTGTCATCTCATGTAATGTAAAACAGGTAAGTTAGCCAGAATAATTGCAAGCGAAGCTGGCTTGTGAATTCATCATAAACCTGTGTGGAAAAGAGAATATTGTTTATCATCTTATTTACTTGTTTGGTAAGCTAGTGGAGCTCTCCAATTATGTAAAAGCATCAGGATTGTCTGCACAGGGAAGTATTAATAGAGCAACTCTAACACTGAAGCTCACCACTCAAGTGATAAACGTACTTGTCTGTGTCTAGCAGCTCATAGAACGACACCAGAGGAATGTGTTTATCCAAGTGAGGCCAAGATTAAGTGTGATACTTGAGTAGTGGTGTCACCAAGAGGTGACTTTGGGAGGGACTTTCACCTCCTCACCCCAGTCTCCAGCCACCCCAATCCTACTAAAACACCATCTAAGAAAAAATAAAGGGTTTAATAGGCATAGGCAAATGTAGCTTCGAGATAAATTCCCTGTTCTAACCTGGTTTCCACCCTGAGCCCATCATATAGATACTATTTATCCTTGACCAGGAGTAAGAGAGATTCTTCATGATTCATTGTAGTTTTTCACTCTATCCCACCTCTGGTGCCTTCTCCTCAATGATCATGTTCTTTTGTTTAAAAGAAAACGGGAAAAAAAGAGAAGAATGGGGCAAATGCCATTGTCTGGCCAAGAGAAAACCAATAGTAGCCATAAACATGGCAAAAAGAACTAGTATTTGAATGAATACCAGTGAATATTTGAATGAATGTGCCAGACACTAGTTTAATTACTTTACACATATTTTCTCATTGAATATTTAAAGACAATGTGAGATATTGTTTAACATTTCCACTACACAAACGGGGAAACTGAGGCTTAGCAAAGTGGCATGCCCACAGTCACACAACTAGCCAGAATTAAAACCACTGAAATGCAAACTCCTATGCTCTTTTTTGTATACTCTGCTTCCAGCAAGTATATTTTTTGGTTTCCTTAGAACAATCACTCACAGGATAAATGGAATATAGTTATAAGGCCTACGATGATCTGCTCAAAACCTAGGACTTCATCTCTCCAGGGAAGCTGTTGTGTTAAATGAAAACCAGAAATGATAGACCCAAGTTCTAGTCCGCTGATGTCAAACATGAGTTTCACTCTCATCTGCAGAATATGGGGCAATAATACGACCTCATAGAGTTGTGAGAATCAAACAAATAGTTCTCAACCTTTGCAGTGACTCAGAATCACTTGTGCAACTTGAAAAATTGCACTTGACTACCTCTAACTCAAATTTTAAGAAATCAGTCCCTCTAGTGGGCAGAGAGTTGGAACAGGTAGGCAACAATGTATTTTTTCATTTCCTTGGGCGATTGAGATGCAAGGCTGTGGTTACCAGTGGATTAGATGAGGTATGTGAACCTCAAACCACTTAGCACAGTGCCAAGTACACTCTAAAGCATTCTCATTCTCCAGTTCTGACTTCTGTGACATCTCCATTGGATTCTGTATCTTCTCTCATAAAATGGTAGAAATGTATCTCCTGGAAACTTCCAGTTCTGAATGTTAATAGTGTAGTAATTAGGGGCTTTTAGTGACAACCTGATCCCCAGCAAATCTGTAAGAGAGACAAGGTACATCATTGGCCTCCCTGACCCTGCCTCTTCCATTAATGGAGTCTTGGTCTTTTTAAGCCTCCCCAGGACCCCAAGCAGCCCCCAGCAGACAGCCTCATCTCATTCCAAGGCTGCATCTTTGCTATTCAGTTAAAAGAGGAAGGTGCTAAGTTATAAGCTAAAGTAATCCATCTCACTAGACAAGCGGCTGTCATTTCCCTACCAAATAACATCAGGAATGAGTCTCTATGAAGTAAAAATTCCAGGCTCTTTATTATAGCTGTCTAATATGGCTGTTGTTTATGTCCACATATTTATGGCTACACTCTGCTAGGTCCACACCATAGCTTAGGTGACTACCTATGTCATTTTAGGGCAAGACCTGCTCTGCTTCTTGAAGGCTCATTCCTGCTTTGTCTCTGATGGTTATGGGGAGAAGGCAAAACTCTTGTTCATTTTCCCCCACTTCTCCTATTATAAATTAGAACATGTTCACTTCTAATGCACTGATAATCCAATAGATTAGGGAAAAGGCAGTTCTTGTGATAAAAAATAGTTACTTAATTGAAATGAATCAAATAGATAATTCATCATTTGTATATATTATATAATTTATTGCTTGCTGCTTGCTTCCTGGGACCATCTAGTATATTAGATATTGTGACACAGGGTTATATATATACATATATATATATATGTATATATATAACAGAGCACCAGAGATGATGCAAATGGGTCTTATTTTTACCCCCAGTTATTGTGAAACCTAGGGAGAATGAGAAGGTATACAGGGGTACAAGAGAGTTTTAACATTTCCCCTGGGAACACAAATCATTCCAATAGAAATGACTAATACTTAAGAGTACTCAGACTTTCTTTTAAGAAAAAAAAATCAAACTATTAAAAAGAAGTGGGCTTTATCTGAGCTCTTTCTCTTCTTCATCTAGTCTGAGCTTGTTACAATTCTGCACCATTCTTGTAACCATCATGCAGCCTGTCAGGAAAAGGATGAACAAAAAAGACAGAGCTGGAAAGAGTGAGATGAATGCAGAGAACTCTAAGCCAAGCAGAGAGTTTCAGCCGCCCCCACATCCATGCCCTAAAATAGACACAAAATTCCACATGCTTATATTTCATTGGCCAGGTTAAGAGTTAGCAGAAATTAATAGCAGAGAGCTTTTTTCTTAATGGAACTACTGCTTTGTCAGGAGAATAAAACAGAAAAGCTGCAAGGTTAAACCAGTCTCCAGATCAGCTGGCTACCTGGCCAGCCAGCA
Source organism: Cheirogaleus medius (assembly GCA_008086735.1). Lineage (NCBI taxonomy): Eukaryota > Metazoa > Chordata > Mammalia > Primates > Cheirogaleidae > Cheirogaleus > Cheirogaleus medius. The sequence continues at coordinate 144,281,408 of VBSM01002608.1, forward strand.
GCAAATAAAATGGACAGAGTTCTGTGCCCAAGGGCCGCGCTGCTAAGGACCTTCCCAGCAAGCACCCAGATGTGATGAGGGCTAAGCATGAAGCTTCAACATGACTTGCTAATGACCTCTTTTAAAAATAGTGCTGTTCTTCCTGTGCTCAGGAGGTGAAGGAGCCGAGTCAGAGATGCCTCAGCTGTCAGAGTTGGCATTCCCATGGAAGCCCAGGGAGCTCAAATTATTTTTTCTCCTCCATTAACCTCCCTTCTCTCGTATCTCCCTCTTCTTTCCATTCCTTCTTCTCTCCCCTGTTTTCCTCCTTCTTCCTTCTCCCTTGTCTTTCTCATGTTCCTTTTTCTATTTCTCCTTTTTCTTTAGTGAAAAGCCTATTTCATCATAGCCACATGTATTCTCCTTTTAAGGCCTATTGTTAGCCAATTGCAAGGCCACAGGTTCAACGATATAAGAACAGCCAAGAAATTTTGGGCTCATTTGCCTGAGATGAAAAAAATTAAACATAAGAAATAATGATCCATCTATCTCAGATAAAAAAAAAAAGAATCTTATTTACTTGGGCCAATTTCAGTCAAATTCTGCTATAACTGAATTTTGACAGAAAGAATATATTGATTTTTTAAAAAATGATCCTATAGTAGAGTTTTGGTTTTTTTTTTTTTAGATCCTGTTGGAGCTAAATTACATTTTTCAAGCCATCTCAGGGATGGAAAACAGAATTATAATCATATCTCTCTCTTGAACTTGTTAATGCTAAGGAAGATACTGATTTGACTTCTTTATGACTATTTCTGAAGCTTGAAAAATAAGAGCATAATTGCTATAAGCTGAAGTAATTTTAAGACTTTTACTTGTTAGGCTAACAACTTAGTAGACTAAAAGGCTGAAGGGGGAGGAACCTTGTGATTGTGATGATGTTTGAGGCCTTTCTAAAAATGTTGATAAGTTTTCTTACATATCAGTATCACTGAAGGAGGCTACAGTGGCATATTTTGACTCCATTTCTATTTCTCCTGCTTTGGAATTATTTGCCAACATTGAATTGGACAGAAAATGTCTAACGTCTTCAATGAGCTCTTAAGGGTTGATGAGAAATTGACGAAAACTTTACTAATATTTTGAAATGTTCTGAAAGAACCCCTTGAGATCCTGTCCGCAGCAAACTTTGCCATGTGCTGACAGTGGGGATGAAGCAATTGCCACATTTACTCCTTGTAAGCCTCAGCCAGTTTCTGAATTTTAATTCCATGCAGAAAGCCTGCAAGGTCAAGTGGGAGCTGTGCTTCTCCACTTTGCCTTTCTCCTTGTTCTCTACTGTTCCTCCTCTGTGTACACACACACCTAATCTCCACGACCCAATCCCTTTCCTGCGTACCAGTTAAAAGAGGCACATACCTTGGATTACCCCAAGTTAGGAGAATCCTACATGCACTCTTCCCTTCTTAACTGCTCCAGTAAAGATTTTTATGGATACAGAGATTATGTCAGACCAAAGAGGCCAATCAAAGATTACAGGTAGAAATAGGATTTGATTTTGATGTGTAGAGAAGGAAAGCCCAGTTTCCTAAGATGCACTGGGAGATCTTGCTTTCTAAGTCAAAACTTTAGTGTACGTTTAAAAAAAGCACTTAGGGGTAACTCCCTGCCACAAGAGCTGGGCACACAGCCAGGGCACAGTGCTCATTAGCCTCGGGGTGAGCCAAGATTCCCAGAACACACCAGTCAGCATTTTTTTTCCAAAGATGGGGGTGTCCTGCTGAAATCTAAAATAGAAGGATCAGGGCTACCAATCTTTGCAAGCAAGGAGGTTAGTTTTTCCTCCCAGAAGAAGGTTTTCATTTTTTATAAAGCATTATAGTCCCTAGATGAATGTAATCATCCATAGTCAGAAAAGTACAGAGACTAAGGCCTAAGGCATGCTTCCTCTTTTTTTTCCTCTTTGCTCTATATGCATAAAATTCAATAGCTAATAATGCATAATGGTAATTTTAACCTACCTGGTCATACCAAATTTGTTGTCATTTAGAAAGTCTTTTTAGCTGCTTATTTTTACTTAAAAATGCTGTGTCTAATTTATTGGCATTCCCTTGTTCACAATGCAGTAATGACACACGATTTGTAATGAGTTTATCAAAGCAAAGCACAGTTACCAACAGAAAATAGAACATTTTAACATAAGCCTAGTAGTTCAGGTGTCCTAATAAGTAGCAGAGGGAAGGAATACTGATAAAGTGAAACTTAGGTGGTTCTTATTTGAAAATTTCATTAATAACAATGCCAGAGTTAAATAGACTTGTAGTTAACTGTAAGAAGTTAAAATATTATCCCATGTGCTATTCTGAAGGGTGTGTCTTTTTGCTACCCCACTGAGACAAATTAATTAATTGTTCCCTTCGCTTAATATTGGTCCTGTAGGCCTGGATGCAAAGGCATGCCTTTGCATAATCCGTTCACCACAAGCTATTTAATTTCAGAATATAGAAATGTTTGCTGTTAGCTAAAATCTAAGTTAATATATGGTTATTTAATAATATTTTTTCACTTTTTAACCCTGGCTCTGTTGCCATGCAGGTATAACTTAGATGGGCTTATCAGTTAAGTTATGTAACAGGTTGAAATTAGCATTGTGTGTGTCAATGTTGTGATTAAAATATTCAAACTAGTGGTTTCACAGACTGACAGGTGGGATAATTTTAGCAAAGCCTCACCTTGTTATTCTGTTTAATTTGGCTCCTGCCTATAGTCTAGGGTAGAGGTTGAGATTACAGTTCACTCTAAAGCAGGAATCCTCTGAACTCACAAGAACACTGAAAGTAGCATTAAGAAGCCTCCCAAAAGATGACCTCTGGTTACCTAAACATATAAAACTTGAGTGCAGAAAAGAGAAGCATCTAAGAAACCATACAGGACAGAAGAGATGTTTGGTGAAAACTGAAGCCCACAGGAAAGATCCAGGTCAAGAAATAACATGCACTAGGAATGCTTATATGTCAACCCATTACCACCCAAATTTAGGTTAGTTTTTCAGTTAACAGACCACAGCAGAGGAGTTTGGTAGGATCATGAGAGACAAAAGGAAATTGCCATTGGTTTTGAAGCTGAGAACTCTGGAATATGATCGGAATAGGTTCCAAGAAAGATGGCTTCAGCAATTATATGGTGATAATAATAGCTAATATATATTGAGCTCTTTCTATGTGCTGTAACTCTTATAAATGTTTTGGCAGAGCAAAGAATGGAAACTATTAAATTACACATATAATAAATACATAGCACCAAAAGAATTAGGAAAATATGCCTAGCACCTTACAAAACTCATAAGGTTCTGCCTGACATTACAGTGCTCCTGAATTTGAAAGTAGAGACTGGCTCAAGCTGGTCCTCTACTACATAGGAATCTATCTTGTAAAGTCATTAACATACCCGTAGAAAGGAAAATCAGAAGAAAAAAACTAAAGTAGCAGCTTGGGATGAGACTCTCAGGCCCCAAATATCCCTCCTTTTGCCCACTAATTTTCTGCTCAAAATGCCCACCATATGTTATTCCTTTGAAAGTTGGCCTGGAAATCTTCATTAAGATACTGATCCATTATGTGAGTTAAGATAATGTACAAGCAGATGATCTGCTAAACAGCTTCTGAACACAAGGCCTGAAAAGCATAAAAGATATAGTTAGGGAGATTGGAGGGGTAGACGCCAAGTCCTCAATATGGCTTACTGATCCAGAATGAGGTGCTGTTTGGTCCCTTCCCCAAGGGGTCTTGGATGAACATGATAGCATCTTGGGGCACCTGGAGAATGATGAAGGCATCGGGGAAAGCAGACTCCAGAGACTGTGAGGAAAACTTCCCCTGATTCTTAACTGAAGAGGCTATAATCCTTTCTGTTAACATCCAACAAATGTGATTTGGTCTTGAACATACATACGAGGCTTCACATGCGCATGTGTGTGCATATTCATACATGAAAATGTACAGACAGAGACAGATTTAGAAGGAGATGCAGGTGCCAGATTCCTAACACCCATCAAACCAGGCTTCTCAAGCCACACAGTCATCATGTCTACCACTGGCTGGCACACTCAGGTTTTCTGAGGATTTCTGAGTATACATGATCATCTGTAGTTGTTCATTTTCCATGGCCCATTTAATTGAAAGGCGGTGTGGTCACTATTTTTCTTTTAGGAAAGTGAGGTTCATTGCCCTGCTGTCTCTGGAAATTAGCCACAGCTTGCAAATTTGGAACACCCAAAGCAAGCATGATAAATTATTCTCATGTAATATCCCCAGCGCCTCTGCCAAAAGCAAGGCTTGGCAGCCTGAAAGAATTGGTGCAGCTCACTTCTCTGTAGTACCAGCTGCAAAGGAGACTTTCCCCCATCCCACCCTCCCACAAAACCACAAAATGAAATGATTACTTTTGAAAAACATTTGAGATTCTGAAGGGGGAAAATGCAGTTGGGGATTGTTTCTCAGATGCTAAGTACCCCAAGTTTCCTCTGTGCCCTACTGCTGACCTACTGCCAGTGCCTCTGCTCAGTTATTCTTACGTCCGTGAAGAACTGCCATCCACTACATTCACCAGCTGCAGGTGCACATTAACCTCAATATTTAGTTGTTGATGATGGCATTGTCCCTTTGTGAAATAATGTTGAAAGACTATGGCATTAATTAGCAGCCACAAGGTTCTGGGAACCACTTACTCCATCTACTGGTCAAATACATCCAGTATAGAAAAGGTTATATCCCTTGGCTGTGGACTAGGGGTGCAGCTCTAAATAAACATCTTTAATGGTATGTTTCATTCGTGGGTCACTTTGTGATCTTCCCAGCAAATTATCTATGGATGCTGATATCACCAGGAACTAGAATTTGAGGCCTGGAAATTTGACATGAAAAATGTGTCATCATTTCTGAAGTCATCTAACTCAAAGAGGGGACCTGGGGGGAGGAGACTGTTGAGTCATCTCCTTTAGATTATGGAGACTTAAAGCTCAGTGTACCACTTAAATTCTGGTCAGTATGCATCTGCAGGTAATGATGATGTCACTTCCACACATTAGATATGGGTGTCTACTGAGTTGCTTGTAGGCAGCTTCTGGCATTGGAGAATATATTATGAATCATTGAAAATTCCTTTTATTTATGTTATGAATACATATCCATCAAAAATTAGGTATAGAATCATAGTATTAGGTGGGCATTAACTGGCTGGCAATGCTATTCCATATTTTGTCCATGCGTGATTTTATAATGTTTTTAGTGTTTTACTCACTCATCACTTCACTCTTCACTTCTTCAGAAGAAACATTTTGCTTTCTTTCTAATGCTTCTCCACTTGTGCCTGAGATTCTGTATCACTCTCATGAAAAAGAAGAGGATCATTAGTCCCTTGGAACCTGGATTTTTCCACCCAACACTTTGCCAAATCCACTCTCTTGAGGATGACTGATTTTGTCCAAATTCCAGATCTGCAAGAGTTCTTTTTTGATCCCAAAAGCATTTGCCATTTGAAGTCCCTTAGAGAGCTATGCCTTTTACTCAGTAACACTTCCAAGGGTCTTCTCCTTGCCTTTTCCCAAAGCCCAAATAGATCCTTTTCTGGCTCATGTTTCTCTTCCCCCCACCTAAATATGAAAATCTTGCAAGATGCTCTGTCAACCACTTCTTGTGCCTTCAAGTATCTCTTTCCTTTGTGGAATCTATAGGTGTAACTCTCACCTCAGCATCAGTGATTTTCCCATCAGTGTCATTGGCCCCAATCTTTGTTGTCAATTTTTGACTTCTCAAAATGACAAACAAAATGTCAGAAACTGAATTTAACAGTTCCAACATCATTAGAAAAATGTTATAGCAAGAACTACTGTGGTTATTTTAAAGTTGTCAACCCATATGAATTTCAGATCTCATGAGCATGCACAGTAAAAAAAAATAAAAGCAAGAAACCATTAATAGCATGGTGGTTGTGAGATGATTAGAGAGAAGCCGATTAGCTCCATGTTTCACAGTAGGTTTCAATCAATGGCAGCCATTTATTTTATTATTGAACTTAACGTAGCAATTATTTCTAGAATGCAGAGACAAAAGATCTACTTAAGAATGGCCTCACCTTTTCCAAAGGTGATATACTAGAAAATGAGGGTCTTGATAAAAATCTAGCAAGGATTCTGTCCTGTGTAAGCTATCCATTGCCATCTATTTATAATTGCATGTGGACTTATGGTGATAACGATGCCTTATAAACTTAACTGTTCTAAGAAACTGTGTATGACAAAAAGGTAAAGGACAACAGGCCTTCCAAGTAGTAAATGGAGTGGGAATGAGAGTAAAGACACAGCTCATGAGAAGCAATTTGGAAGAGTAGGGAGTTCTAAAGGTCATAAAATCAATTCCCAGTGTGGGTGCAGAGATGACAATAAATGCTTTGATTATTCAGCATTCGTTAGATGACTCTAAATTGCTGGTGAAGCAGGAAAATCATTTGCATTTCAGATTTACCCCTTCTCCAACTTTCATTTTACAGCAAGAACCTTTTTAAGATGACTTAATGGGCCTTTTTTGTTCCTTTAAATTTCAGAAGCATGCATACATACGACATTCAGGAGTGACTAACACTTTCTTAATTATCCCCTCAATTTCTTGAAATCAGATGTGATTTGGTTGGGTCCTCTTTAAAAGTCATGCCAATGTATTCAAAAGACAAGCCCTGGATGATCTCCCTGGAATCTTTTGAAAAATGAACCTTGTACTTAAAAAAGATTAAAACCATGAGCCAGAATGCAAAGAACTATGAGTTAAGTGAAAATCCAGAAAGCAGGTATCTTATTCCTACTGCGTTAACAAAGCTCTTGTTTTGGGCACTCAGCTGCAGCCCTTGGTTCCATCATCTTAAGGCACAGATTCCCAGGAGCCTTAGTTATCAGGCCCTCTCGGAGAATGATATTTAAATAGGTATCGTCATTGATTTCCTTACCGGAGCCATAGCTGATTGGTACTTGGTAATTTAAACTGTCCTCAAAGATAGAAGTTTAAAAGGCACTCTAAGGCCTCAGCTTACTGAAGCAATAGGTTAGATTAGATCAAAGCTGGCAAATATATGTTCTCTCATCTGCCAACTCAGATCAATCAGTGGAGGCTGCCTGGAGCTCTAGGTATAGAAAGACCTGTGGGAATGAATGAAGGCAGTATTGAGTAGTAGGTACAGATGATGCCATCGGTCGATCTGTATTTCCCTAGTTCATTCCCTCTCCCACTAGCCTAGCTATTTCAATCAAGCCTTCTCTTCTCCCTTCAGATGCCCCGTAACCCCCCTCCTCTGTCTCACTCTCAGCTGATGATCTTGCTCGGCTTCCTATCTCTGTGAAAAAATAGAAGCAATCAGAAGAGACTTTGTGCCATCTCCCCCCACCACATCTACCCACCAAAATATTAATAATTTCAAGAGACTACACAGTGGCATGATCTGGCCTTGCCAACCCCCTCCACACACACGCACGTACACACACACACAATCTGCTCTTAACTCTCACCTTCCCTCCTGGATCACTTTTCCTCCAGCCACAGTGATGCCCTTAAACCTTAAACAGGAGAGGCATGCTCCTGCCTCAGGACACATGCACACTGGCTGGACCAGTCTTCACCCCTGCCTTTCCCCCTAAAAATCCAAATGGCTAACTTGCTCATTTCCTTGAAGTCCTTTCTCAAATGTCGCATTCTCAAAAATGCCTACCTCAACCGTCCTATCTGAAATTACAAGTGCCCTCCCTCACCTCTTCACTCCTCATCTCCCTGTTCTCCTTATTCTTTCCACAGCACTCCTAGCGTACTCCATACTTTATTTATTATATATTGTATACATCTGTCTCACCTCAAGGAGAGGACGAGGATTTTTTTCCTCTTTTGTTTCACTGATCTATAGCCAGTTTCCACAACAGTGTCTGACATGTGATTGGTGTCTGCAGATAATTGCCGAATGAATGAATAAATGAATGATGTCTGGTGTGGGTGTGGAAGGGGAGAGTGGAAACATTCGTCTGTATACTAAACCATCTCAAAGCCCTCCAAATTTGACATTCTCTGACTCTTTTCTCCTTAAAAGAAAGTGCTTATTGAGTGCTTAGAGTTCTGAATTCTTTAAAACACACTAAAGCCTAAATGGATCCATGAGAGAAGGAGGGAAAAAACTCTCATCACCCTCTGGTTTCTCATTTCAACTCTTATTTGCTGTGCACCAGGGTAAGAAGAGGAGACTGCCAAGGGCCCCAAGGATTCCTCTGCTGCCCAAATTTGTCAACTCTTTCCTGTGTATAGGCTCTTAGAGCAGAGTTGATTGACTGATGTGCCGAAGAGAAACCGTTGCCCTCTATTATTTTACTTCCAAGTATTGTAACCAAAACCCCAGAATGATGCCTAGAAAAAAAAGGTTCCTGTTGCATTCCCAGACAAGCTGCCCTCCCTCTGACACACAAGGCCAAGGATCTCTCTCCA
>VBSM01002608.1:144289906-144397349 GCA_008086735.1 Cheirogaleus medius
ACCCCATTTCCTGTGCAGTGGTTCCTGAAAAACTAACTTCCTAGGAGTATTCATTTCACTTCAGGTTGACTCTCCAGTGAAATGCAAGTACCAAGTGATTTCTAGGAGGAATTTGAGCCATTATCTGTCACGTGTATAAATGAGATTTAGATCTATTCTTGCAAAATGGATTTGATAAGAAAGCAGGTGGACCTTTGGAACCTTCACTATGGAAGGAGGCCTGTAACTAAAAAACAAGAGGCCTAGAGATAAACTTTAGGAAGTTGCTTCAGTACTTCCTGGACTGAGGCATAGCTTGGGTTCCTGCTACAAGCTAGACACCACCACTACCCTTTATTGCTCCTGCCCCTCACTTTTTTCTTCATATTCTCATCTCTTTCTGATCCTGTGGGTATTGGAGGCAAATGCACATGTATGTAACAGTTCCCTTTAATAGCTTGGATCACAGGGAGAGAGGTCCTTCCAGTGTTGTGGCTATGAAGGAGGTCTGGTTCATTAGCCTTGAGGTTACTTCAATCAGGCCAACTTTCAACAGCTGCAGCATGCTGTGAAAGGAGCCCTAGCTCATATTCTGGTGCCATGTTTTAGGAAACCTTCCAAGTAAAATAGGTTTCAACTGCTGGAAGCCCCAAAGGGTAACACTCTAGAGATAATAAAAGGGGTAAAGGGTGGTTATGTTTCACCAACTTAACACATTATCTAGGCTGGGTCTATGGACTGTTAAAGCAAACATTCCAGAAGACACAGTTCCTATCTTTTGATTTACAAACTTGGAACCAGCATCTATGAAATGGGGACCTAATGCCTTATATTTTCTCGAGCAATCATTTTATATTAATTTCATCTTCCTAATAAAGTGGATTTGTTAAGTACATAAATGTAATTTATTTATGCAGTATTTAAAGTCATTTCAAGTAATTATATTAGAAAACCAAGATTAAATGGCTTATGTCGTAATTTGCATCACTTCTTTTTATTTAAGAAACTGCAATCATGATTTCTGTGGAACATATTCAAGAAGTAGAATCCCACATTTGTGTGGGAAAAATGAGAGTGTTGTAGACAAGACTGTCCTATATCTTGTCATTCTGAAAGCCGGCACCTTTGTCACTCTCCCCAAGGGCATTGTTCATGTAGACAGGTAAAATCTACCTGAGGGATAATGGGAAAGTGTCTGGCCAGCTGAAAACCTGCTCCCAGTGGATGTAACATATCATCTGGGGAAAAAGGCCCTAGGAGACAAAGGAGATGTAGGAGTCAATATCCTCTTTAATTGAACATAAGACAGCATTGATTGGACATATTATTTTATGTACCACTACCCAAGAAGAAAAATACCCACAAGTAACTAGACACAATCCTTTCTTATCAGGTAAGGAGTTTATCTTATATTTACTGAGAATTTTTTTGCCTTAATTAAATAGATTTTTATCTTATATAATTCTTTTTCACACCTAATAAGGAAAATACATTTGAAATAAATTAGTTGTATTAAGACTTCTTCCCTTCAGAATTCAGTAGTTCCTCTTTCTCACTTCGCAATTTAGAATCATTAATGCTTGTGTTTTTCCACATGAATTCACATTTTGTACCATCATGAGCATTGATGATGCAGCATTATTTAAAGGAATTATGAAAATATTGAAAACCAATGGTGCTGGGCTCTTAGGAAGACTTTGTAATTATTTATCACTGTCTTCCTTTTGAGTCCTGTTTTAGAAACATCTCTGATTCTCCACTTCCTTCAAATCCCTCCTCAACCATTTGATTTTTAGGAGAAAAAAGAGTGCTTCAATTTTGACTTGCACATTTTGTTCCAAGCCCTAAAACCCATTCTACTGGTCCTAATTCTCACGTTTTTGATTATTGTGTTTTAGAATAAACAAAGGAAGTATTTGGTCCATTTGATGGGTCTTATTTATACTTTTTATTAAGACCCTCTGGCTTTCCCTGAATTTCTGCAGTCTCTATATATTGTTATGATAAACTACAATATATAATTCCTAAAATCTAAAGAAGTAAGAATCCTTAAAGTCATCCTTCATTTTGGCTACCTGAAAACATGCATGTAATAAGCACTGAAATCAAGGAATGAGTAAAGAGTGAATAATGCAATCATTCTTTGAGTTAATAGGATTTTGTGACAACAGCTTGATCAAATAATTACATTCAGGACAGATTAAAATAAATGTTCCAAGGTGATGAAGTGACATCTTTGGATTCTAGAAGTAGATGTTGAGGAAAGTGGCCTGATTTTAAGAGTGAAATTCAACAATTATCCACAATTCTGGTATTTGCCATGACACAGGCTTGTTCACACTGCCATTCTAGAAATTATGTGAGGACACAACCTAATGGTTTCCTTATCACCCAGATCCTTTTGTTGGTCTCATTACAACTGTGAAGTAGAACCTTGGTTATTTATTTGGCCTATGTTTGGTGAATTCTCTAAAAACAACCCAAATTTATATCATTTTATTTTCCAATAAAATCTTTTCATTAAATATATTTTATTTTCATGTCTCAATGAGAATTTTTGTGTCACTAAATCATAAAATCACACAAAACTCATTTGTAAGGTCACGTTTCCCTATTTCTGGGTAGGAAAATATGATTATTGTATCCATGGGCCAGTTGTACACAGCACAAAGTGAAATAGAAAGTTGCCTAAATTTAGAAGAAGACTTACTGAAACACAAACTTTCTCATCATACTTGAAGGTCCTTGAAGCATATGAAAGCTGTAATCACTTACTTCAAAATCAGTCAACAGGCTTTTTGTGTGTGTGTGCCCTTAGCACTTTCTAAACCTAAAAGCAATGTTTTTATTTATTTTAAAAATTTTTTAATTGACAGATAAAAATTGTATATATTTATGATGTACAACATGATGTTTTGAAATATGTATACATTGTGGAATGGCGAAATCAAGCTAATTAACATATGCATTACCTCACATACTTATCAGGTGTTTTATGCTTTTAACTAAAGAGAGTTTTCCTTAATAGGAAGTAGGCTGGCTGTTACTCTTTTATGTTTAGGTTAATTCACAATTATGAATGGCTTACATGCCCAGCTGACATCCAGGTGTGGGAAGTGAAGTACCGAACTCTTGAAATAGACTATTAGAATGAAGGATGGAAAGAAAATGGAGTGGTAGATCTCACCACTCAAACTTCTACTGTCCAATATAGTAGCCACTAGTCATTATGTGACATATAACTATTAGATAATTAAAATGTGGCTAATTCGTATTTGTAACTGTAAAATACATACCAGATTTCAAAGATTTAGTATGAAAAATATATAAAATATCTCATAAACAAATTTTGTATTAATTCCATGTTAAGATGATAATATTGGGGGCATATTGGGTAAATAAAATATATTAGTTACATTAATTTCACCTTGATCTTTTTTACCTTTAAAAAAGCATATATATGACTTGCATTATATTTCTGTTGGACTAACCTGTCTAACCTATTCAAGATGAGTCAAGCTTCTCTAGTCTTCTCTGTAACAAGACAACATTAGCTCTGCCAAAGGGATGGAGTCATTAAAATAGGGCTAAACCCTGGTCTCTCACTGGTTGGGCTTTGTAAATTTAATTAGTTAATGGAGCTCTGGCTAAGAACAAGGTCCATATGGTTGTTTTTCCTTTAGCTAAAGGCAGAAATGTGCAGTTGCTTCTGCTGAAAACTGAGGTACATAGTTGTTATTGTGGTTACTCTTGAATGGGATGGAAAAATAATCTGAAAATCTGTAGTTATTTTTTTTAAAGGATTGCAGCAAAAATGATACATTAAAAAATGCCCTTATAGGCTTATAGGAGTTTTGTGATCTTTGAATTTTTTATAAACATTACACCTGGAATAATTTCACAATTCGTATAAAGTAAGGAGCCGTCTAAGCCAATCTTAAAACATGGAACAATGTACCCCAAATTTAAGATGTTTTCTGAACAGACATTCAAGCATACTGCCTGAATAGTAACTACAACAAATGGCTTTTAAAAGTGTGTGCGTGTTTCAAATGTCATCTAAAGAAGACACAGATCCTTCTTCATTTTCTTCTTCCTTTTTTAAATTAGGTTTGTAAAATTGTATTTAGCCCTAACAGTGTTAGAATGTAGATACTAAAGGTAATCCCCCAACCATTAGAAGCACTTTATCAATTAATGTTTTTTTCATTTATTCTTCTATTGGTTTTTTTCCATATGTTGGAATTATATATTTTTGGCTAAGGCTCCTCTTGCAGCTTTTGTGGGCAACTAATGGAAGCTATAGCAGTAGGCATACTACAGAATGATACTTTTTCAGGCCAATGATTTATGAATAGTTCATGGATGGGGAAACATTTTCTGTTTAGATTTTGCTAGCAACCAAACCTAATAAATGGAAAGCACCAATAGTAGCTCGATGTTATGGGGGAACAGAGTGCCTGTTTTCTAAATATACTACAGCAAAGTTCTTTAATGGTAAACTACTCCAAACTTCTATGCCTGTTCATTTGTTTACTTCTGGATATACTCTGGGCCTCTTTCCGTTTGCTGATGCAAGTTGTGTCTCCAGGTTTATTACCTCCAGCATCAGGAATGCAGGGTTTCTAGGAAGTAACATTTGGAAGGAATTGCAAATAAACATGCTTAAGGGGGCTTGAGCAAACCAGCACTAACATTAGCCAATTGGAGAGAATAGGGAAAGGCTGTCTAAAGTTTATCCCTTTGTTTTATCGACTGTGAGCAGTTGGCACAAAAGCAGCATTCCCATCGTGTTGTCTAAGTGGGCTCCAAGCATAGCACAGCTATAGAGTCACTGAGTTCTTTAACATAGTGTGCCATTTCTCATGGCTTGTCACATGGGCACTTTTTAAAGCATGCCTAAAGTTGCTTATGTAGATGCTGTTCTGGTTGGCATTAGCTTTCTCTGGGAAAGCCAGCAATATATTCTATCTGGGCCTAGAGACAATTTGTTAGTCACGAACACATGCTTTCAGACCAAAAGGTAATTGCAATTCATGAACAGTGACTTTTTAATTAAGTGGCATATTGGCTCTCCAGAGCCACAGCTCCATTGACTCCATGAGGTAAGTTTCTCCTTGCTAGTGTGGCTATCCACAGTTTACCTCTAGTGCACATTTAAACTTTGCTAATGCTATGTTGTGAGTCTTGGTGATTTCTGCATATGCTTTTTTTTGAGGTGGAGAGTGGTATTAGCTTAGAAGAACAAATTAAAATATATGGCCACTATTATATATTTTGGTTCATTAAATGTTTCTTATTTCCCCCTCTCTTCAGAAATGCACAGTTGAAGTGGACAGGGTTTTGTTTTTCTCAAGGTGTTTATAGTTTAGCATTGGTGATCAGGTAGGATCATGCAAGTCAGAAAGTAATACATGTGAATTTACAGGAAAAGTGGGATGGTAACTTCAGAAAAGAAAGGTAATTCTGAATGATGTCAAGGGGGTGGCCTTGTAGCAGTAACTTAAAGGATTGAGTAGGCTTTGGACAAGCAAAGATGTGAAAGAAGGACATTTGAGGTGGGAGGAATACCATCAAAAATTGATCACAGTCAGATCCCAATGAGAACTTTAAATACTTTGACCTGTTCTTCTGACTATAAGTTGACAACATTGGATTCATTTTCATTCCTTGCACCTTGCCCCATGGTGCAGATCTAATCTCTGGAAACCCATCCTCTAAAAATAGTACAGCTAAAAAAGGTCTGGGGTATACACACATGTGTACACACACATATACTCTTCTATATAGAATGTTCAGCACGTTCTATAACCAAATAGCTTTCCACGAGTCAGGTTGCCTGGTTATTGCCTTGGTTTACATGACTCACATCAGCATAAGTTTCTGCAAGCCAGAATATTCAAGAAGTACAAATTCACGTTTGTACTTCCAGAGCCAGAGCTCAGTAAAATACCATTCAGTCATTAAAAGAAAGTAGGAACATAACCATACCTTTAGTCCAGACCAGTGGTTCTCAACTGGGGATAAATTTGCTGAGGTTGATAATTTAGAGCAAGCTTAATTTTATTTTCTCCCCCAAATAAGATAGCTTCCTTAAAATATCTGGTTTGGAGTAATAGACAATCTAAAATCGATCACAAAATATAAATCTGTGCCTTCAGTTTTGTTGTGGTTATACAGCCAAAGAGCAATGAATAAGTAGAAAACACTGATTAGACCCTAATCTATTATACCTTAGCTAAGTCATAAGAAACTGAAAAACAGAAAATCATAAAACTTCTTGACTAAGAAGCATGAGACACCATGGTGGCATTTACCTTACATAACCTGGTAATCTTGAAGGAGAAGTACATTATTTATGGATAATTTTTCCTTTTTTTTAAAATGGATTAAAGTCTCCATTCAAGAATGGAATAATATTCCTGCATATTTTGCTTTTATAATTCATTTCCCACATTACATTAAGTCTTTTTTATTTTGCCTAAAAGGCCAAAAAAGTAGAGAACAAAACAGAAGAGAGTGTTTATGGAAATAAAGAAATGCTAGCACTCCTTGTAATATTAAACATATTAACTAGTTTTACTGATCTTGCTTGTTTTATCATATGTAAATAACTAAGTGGTTTTTTCCAATATAAATATATCATATAAAAATGTATATTATAGATAATTAGAAGCATGAGGTGAATTAAAAGTACAATCTCTAAAACTAAAAGAAAAAATTCTTGCTTTTGGCTCCCTGCAATAGTTTGAAGAGTCTTAGTGACTTGCTCAGCAAGGAATGTCCTCATCTGGCACTTTACCATGACAGCCTCCTGACAAGGACTTCTTGTTAGTGCTTGTAGGGGGAGTTTCTGGTCCCCAGACCTAGCGACAAGGCCACAGAGGTGATAAAACAAGTAGAATGCAGTAGAGACAAGGGGGAAAGGAAGGACTAAGGTCCCAGAACCATGGTTTACAGGTGCTGAAACCACGTGGATTCTGGCCCTAGATTTGGAATCATTACCTTCCAAGTTCCAGATGTTAAATGCAAAAAATAGTGCACATGAAACTCTTAAGCATAGGAATCATAAATTCAATTAAGGTCACCATGACCGGAGAAGGAAGGGCAAAGAAAACAAGCAACAAAATAAGCTCCAGCCAATGAAATCTCTGGTCTTCTACCTATCCCAAGAACAGGTACCTGTAATTTCCTCCAGGAATCAAAGAAATTACTAGAAAGGACATTTTATATCTCATTGACTTGAAATTCTCTACGTGCTGCAAAGAGATACATAGATACATAGGTTGTAAACCAGTTAGTGAATGCCCTGAGAAAAACTTTATTCCTCCTATAATTTGTGCTTGGCAAGTCCTCTGGAAAGATCTGTCTCACCCTCTCCATGACAGTATACAGAGGAACATTAGTGTGATCTATTTAAGAGTGATGTAAGCTGACTTTGTTATGAAAACAATGTAATTTTAACATTGGAATCACATCTGGTCTGTGTCACAGCTCTATCAGGATGAATGATAGTGGGGGGAAGAGAGACTTGCCTTTGCCAAATATGGCCAGTGATGAGTAATGCTTTATTCCTTTCCTAGTTCCTCTGTTAAAACCAAAATTAAGAACAAGAGCCTATTGTAAGTCCTGTCAATTTAGAAGTGATCAATTATCATGTAGAATCAGCAACATGTGTAAAATGCCCAAACACTGTGGGTGAGTTTTTGTAGTTGTGTTTTTCTAAATCAGGAGAGGAATTTTGAGGATATAGTTCCCTGGCAAATAGCATAGGGGAATTTGTTCTGCCTGCTTCAAGAATCTTAATTCATATAGTCCTAGAAATACAGAGGGATTTTCACCATGAACAATTTTCAAAGCCTTTTTATATGGCCCATTATTGTTCTGGAGTAGTATCTATGCTCTTGAAAATAAATCCTATTGACTTCCAGGGTTTCGACCATCCACAGTATAGTACAGACAAACTATACTCATGGTCCTTATGGAGGTCTGTTCTCTATAGTGTGATCACGATGGATTAAGGGCATCAGGTGTTGGTCTAGAGGAGCGCTGCTTCAAGACAGCAGGAAGACCATGCCCCCCAAGCTCCATCTCAAGCAAGCCAATGATCCAGCACAAATGGAGTCAAGGCTCTCAAAGTGAGCAGTCTCCATTTCCACCACTGCAATGGATCCAAGTAACACACATTTTATTATTTAATCCCTCTGTTTTCCAGGATCCCAAGTAGGCCCCTAAATCTGACATACTAAAAATATGGAAAGGTTTTTTTGCCCCACTTTAAAATGGGGCCAAATTAATCTCTAGAGTCTTGAAATTGAACAATTTTCTATTATATTAGCAGCCAATTTATATATTTATTAATTGTATTACCAAAGAATTCTAAAATATACTGCCTTCCATCAAGAAACTTACAATGGAAAATCACGTGTAATGTGCCCTAGTGCAAATCCTAGATGAATGTCTTTATTTTTTCCTTCAGTTGACTTTCCATACAGCTGTACAATCTCTCTGGACGCTCAGAGAATTGATCCCTTCAATCTTGTGTCCACAGGATATGGACTGACAACTGAGTCAATGTGAACTTTATCATAGTAATGAGGACCCTGGAAACTAAAATTTGGAGTCACTCCCCAAAGTAGTTAAGTCCTTGAAGAGGGAACCTGTCCAGTGCCATGCCAGTGCTCTCTTGAACATGCTCAAAACATTCTTTCCATGCAGCTGGGGAGCAGATCAAATACTGAGGTCTCTGACTTTGGTTTTCGTCTCCATATCATCCGTATCACTGTGAAATTCATTTCTCACTGCAAGTTACATTCTGTATCTATACTCTGGGTCGGTTTTACTAAATTCAGTCTTTTAAAAAAATCAATAATTAATTTTCTTATAGCAAATGAAATTAATAATACCTGAAATATTTTATAGAAATGTTATGAAATAATTAGATAATGTAACCAAGTGTTTTGGACATCTCAGAGAGGACACTATATAAATCTATATAAATATACAATGTTGATATTTATGTTATCTTTCTAGGCTAGAGGAATGCAAATAAGAACACCAGTTAGTAGCATTCTGCAATAGAATGTCCAGTGAATTAAGCTGGCATGTATGTGACTAATACTTCATTTTAAACACAGCTGTTTCCCACGTAAAGAGATTCTTTGCTACCATTATCTTCCCTAGCCCTAGCTCCTCTTTTACTTCTAATTCAACATTTTGCCCGTATTTGCATGGCTCCATTGTATCTATCTCTCATGTAATCTGTCACATTCATGGTAGAAGAAGGAAACATGTACACATGATTTTTTCAATCATTTAAGGTAGAAATAAATTTTATTATATAATTTCATCTTATATTTTCACAGAGAAATAGTCTCAAAGATCCTCAATATTTTCTTCTTCCCAAAGGCCTGACCAGAGTTTGGCAAGTCCTTCTAGAAGTTTGGAGCTAAGTCTTACATTCCTCTGCTGTTCCCCATC
Source organism: Cheirogaleus medius (assembly GCA_008086735.1). Taxonomy (NCBI): domain Eukaryota; kingdom Metazoa; phylum Chordata; class Mammalia; order Primates; family Cheirogaleidae; genus Cheirogaleus; species Cheirogaleus medius. The sequence continues at coordinate 144,299,366 of VBSM01002608.1, forward strand.
TAGTCGGTTGTGACAGGCACTCACTGGGGTCCTTCTGACAAACGTGCACCTTGGCCCTACAGGCAGTTGACAGAACTAAACATGTGGGAGGGAGGCACTGTCTTCCCTCTGCAGAAGGCATCCCCAGGGAGCATTCTTGAGCAGTTGTTCTCTTGGAGCTTTGGCAACAGATCCAATCTAGAACCTCACAGATAACACCATACTCTTGGTCCACAGAGATGGAAGAACAAGTGTAGCAAGATGAGAACATTTTCAAACAGGAGAAAGTCTTGGAGGCAATCAGTTTCATGCTGAATAACCAGTCTTTTCCCATTCTAAGAACACTGAATTTTGCTTGAGACTCTTTGTTTATAAGAGTTTGGAAAATGGAAGTGGACCCCAGAGCATACTCACCAGAGATTGAGGATACAGGTGAGAGAGCATATGAAAGGGAGATCTCCTGCTAGAGAGGGAAAGCATCTTATTTTATTGTAACTGTCTGCTTAATTAAATGAATTTCCTAGGCTGTTTTATTCATAAAAGTCAGTGTGTACGTTAGGCAATAATTAATTGCTCAGAAATTGGCAAGTATTTCCTAAGGAACATTTTTCTTTATGATGTCTTTGGCATTTGTGGTTTGCTAGTTCCATTTCCAGCCTTAGACATTGCACCATAAAATTATAGCTCCATCCCGAGGCACCAGCTGTCACTTCTGCCAACGATCTCTGGGCTCAGAGAAAATAGCAGTTACGTGCATGCATGGAAAGTGGATCCCTCAGTAAATGCTAAATTTATCAGGAAGGATTATCACTATTGAAATGCACTCAAAATTATTTCATCTGGCCCCCAAATGGGAACTGGGGCAAATGGCTTTGCATGAAATAGTGTCAGAAAAACCTGGTCCAATTCCACAATAATAAATGCCAGACTTCATTTTATTTGCAGCCACTGATGTGTGTGATATGTGCAGGACCATTTTCATGACATCCTCTAATGGAAAATTATACAGATTGCAAAACAAATCGATCTACCATAAAGAACACCCCTTCTGCAGAATACTCTATAGACTTAGTGATTTTGTGAGATAATAAATAGACTTTTACCACTAATCAATGTGCTAAGAGTAGACTTGGTAGAAAATTTATCTCTTAAAATACAGTCAGAAGAATCCACAAGAGCCACAAAGAACCACCTTATGCTCTCATTCCCTGAATGTGATACCTGATCAGTCTAAGAAAGTGTTATGAAAAAAGATAAATTTCATGAGCTGTGTAGATGTGGGTAGCGAGACAGATATGAAAGACTGGTTTTTAAGGCTCTTAATGATATTTCATGTTGAGCACCTTAACCTGGGCATAGGAGCAGGTCTAGTAAAATATTTTCCTAATGCCAACTGATGGATCATTGCATTGGATTTATTAGGGGATATTTTTAACACCATAGATTCCCTCCGCTCTCCCTTCACCTACACATCCAGAGCTTCTGATTCAATGAGGACAAGAAATTTATGTTCGTTCTTAAAGCTCCACAGGAAATTCTAGTGGCCAGCTGGATCTGAGGACTCACTGCTCTAATATTATGTTCCTTCCATAAACCTCAGGACCTCACAAGGTCAAAGGCTAATTTCTCAAGATGAAATGAGCCTTGTTTTCCCTGGGAATCCATTTCTTAAGTTTTAATCCATGCTTGAGTTTTCTCATGACATCTTCTTTGAAAAGTTACCATTCACTACCATTGCCTCTACCATATGCCATCTCATTCACCTTCTCTTTTATAATTAAAACCCTTTGAGTCCACCACAACCAAAAAGTCAAAAACTTTCCTTATCCCTCTTCAAATCACTATACAAGTCAGTTCTTTCATTGTGAGTCTTCTGGTTTTGACATATTAGAGCTTCTTCAAGTTGAAGGACATCCTACCCTAAGCTTCTAGGACCCTACTGGACTTTTCTCCAAATTTTTTTGCAGCTTTATGCATTTCCTCTGGTTCTCCACAAACCCTGGACTGATCCTGTCCAGTTTTTTCAGCCCCACTCCATCCTGACCTTACGCAAGCAGGACTTCAGAGGCACTAACCCAGACCTCTGGGCCTTAGCATCACAATAAGCTTATTAATCATCAGGTTCTGACATGTTCTCCAGTTCCAAAAGTCCAATCTTTAACTTACCAGATACTATACTATCAAATTTCTATATATCCCAGATGTTCTTCCAGACACTCAGAAAAAAAGTAGTAAGTTACTAGATGTTTGAAATCTACCTAAAATTTAGGATTGATTTTCTATCCGGTTTCTTCCTCCCTGTCTTGATTTCAAGACTTTAGTTCATCCTAAATGAAGGCACTTCCTTCCTCTGGTAAGTCCCCCTGGAGGACTGGTTCCTCTCCCAGGTGCCGACAGAATTCTGCTCCGTGATGCTATGAGCAGCCCTTTTCCTGCCTTATCCTCCATTCCACATCACTCAGCTCATGCTTTCTTCCCTATTTCACCCAGAGATTTACTTGGTTTCCATTTATTGTATATTTCCATACTTTCTGGGTACTGCATTTTGCTGCTTTGGAATGGATCCTCACCTTCTGTGGCTTTGTACCAACACCTTGATATCCAACTCCCAGCTCTACTCCAGTGGGCAAAATCAAGTTCTAGTCTTGGCCTCTTTCAGCCTATCTCATCCCATTGTATTGAACCAGGCCTGGCCCAGGGACATGAAAACTATGGCTGCTACTGAACCCTTGCTATCTCCTTTGCCTTCAGCCTCCCACTGCTCCTATCTGCCTAACACAGAGAAGAGCCAGGGACTGGCATCATTGTATTCATGCCTCCAATCTTTTTAAATCTCTGTTGCCTTCAATATTAAATGACTATTTTTCATTATAAACCTCAAGACATTTTATTCTTTCTATTCTCTATCTCTCAATCTCTTTCTCTTTCTTTCTCTCTCTCTACACACACACACACACACACACACACACACACTGCCTGCTGAGTAACCAGAGTCATTTTTCTTAGTGACTGCTAACTGAATCAGAAGAATGATATTCTTTTTGCCCTTTCCCACACCTCAACTTGTAAATTTCCATTTCATTACATCATTCTGGTTATAATTCTCTCACCAGTCCTCTTGCCAATATTGTATAAGATAATGTAATGTGATAGCAATTTTCCATGTAATTTGTTAACCTGAGACTTACAGTTTTTGATAATTTCATTTAAAAACTTAACATATATGCCCAGATACCATTTTGTCATAAAGCTTGCCAAAACCACTCACAGTTGATAAAAATAAAGTGAAATATGTGCTCAGACCTGAATTTATGGTACATAATTAGATTTTCTGTTCATGAAAATCAGGTCAGTTTTACAATCTGATGATGTTTTTTTCTCCTGCAGAATTTGTACTACCTCCATCTTGCTATAAGAAATTGATCTTGTCAGGCTAAAAGAGGATCTTAGAGAGAGCATTTCATGCAATTTCAATTTGTTTTACCCAGCCCACAGACAAGTTTTCAGGAAGGAGAAATTGCTGAAAAGAAATTAAAGCAACTTTTCTCTGTTTCTTTGGCTTTGATAGATCTAAACTGGAGATGGGGGCCAAATACTTCTTCAAAACATGCTGCTAGAGGGGTATCTGGCAGGGACTTTAAGGCTCTGCCAGTCCAGGGGATAGAGTCTTCTTCATTCTGCCTTCCTGGCCCCTCTCCTTCCCTTTCTTTCTACTGTGCTGCAATGCAAACTTTGTCCCAGAGTTAGAGTGACGGTACTATAGGTCAGAATTGATCATGGCAGTCCATAATTAAAAAGGCCAGTTGGCTCTTTCTTACAAAATTGTGCCCCATATGACTTAGCATCTCTCCTGACCCCAAGCTCTGTTTCTTGACTCATGGCCCATCAACCCTCCACCACACATGTGCACACCATAAACACAAGTCAGAAATCAAGTAGAAATTGATGCTTCTTAAACAAGTCATGGCTTTCCATTCCTCTGTTCATTTGCACCAAGTTTTCTTTTGTTAACCTCTTTTTTGTCTTTTACCCTTAAATACATTCTGCCTGGCAAAACTCTACTCTTTCTTCAAGACTCAACCCAATTATTCCTGCCTTTTGTGGCGTTCCTCACCCATTGTGCTCACATAGCACAGAGCCCATTTCTTATACTTAATGCACATGGAGGTAGGTAATCTTTGGTTTACATAACTGTCCCTCTAAAGCTGTGAATTCGTACTCCTCTTTTTATCCCTGGCACCTACTGTGGGCCTGACACATGATTAGATACTCAGTGAAGCTGCATGGAATGGCTAGATGGGATAACATTCTGTAGGAATCTGAAGTGTGGCTGATAAATTCATTGGGGCCTCCCTGATGCTGTCCATATCATGAGGTTGGATCACCTACATACCATTCATTTTGCTCACTCTCATGGTGAAATCTACATACATTAAGAACGCTGTCTTTTATCTTTTTTTTTTTTTGGAGACAGAGTCTTACTCTGTCACCCTGAGTAGAGTGCAGTGGCATCATCACAGCTCACTACAACCTCAAACTCCTAGACTCAAGCAATCTCCTTGCCTTGGCCTCCCGAGTAGCTGGAACTATAGGCATGTGCCACCATGCCTGGCTAATTTTTCTATTTTTAGTAGAGACGAGGTCTCACTCTTGCTCAGGCTGGTCTCGAACTCCTGAGCTCAAATTATCCTCCCGCCTTGGCCTCCCAGAGTGCTAGGATTATAGGTGTGAGCCACCGCACCTGGCAAGAATGCTATCTTTTTATCTAAGAAATATCTGAGTTGGCTTTTACTAAGAAATCTAAGAGACCTTGTTGGATTCACTCAAACTCAAGTACAAACTTGTGAGGGTGAAGCTGTGTCAATCACAAACATCTATTAAGCAAACACTATATACCCACAGTATGCTCATTGTCATGGAGAATGCACAAAAGGTACGTAACAGTGTCCTGTGCCATGGCAACATGGTACTGCTGAATATAAACAGCACTGCTGAAGAGTTCACATTATTAGAAGGTCTGAAGACACAGAACTATATTTTTATAGATTCTCTTCAATTCCATTACCAGTCTCACCAACATTTGAATATCTATCTCAGGAAGTCTGATTTCGTGAAAGAAATTTAATTAAAACTACAAAGAGGATTTTGATTATTCTATAAACTCAAAGATAACTCAATAAAAAAAGTATTCAGGACTTATAAATGTTACACCAAGACAGCAAATTAATATGGAGGGGAAAATCTATAAATAACCTTCTAAAGGCTTTCTAAATAATGCAAAAACTGAAAAAGTCATATTTCTATTAAATTAATAGGATTTATTCAGTATACATAGACTTCGAAGCTTTCCCTTATTTCTCCATTTACTTAAGTGCACCATATATTATAATTAATATGAGTTAAATCTAATTCTATATGATTAAAGTTAATAGAAATGTTAAAATCCAATAGGACAGTAACATAATAAATATTTAATAAAATATTGTTCATGTTCTAGCAGTGAATTGCATCTGCTGCTACAATTTCTAAAAGCTTTATTTATATAAACATAAAAAACGACTCTGAAAGGAGATCTACGGCTAGGTGTCAGATATCATTGCCTTTCCATTCACACAGAAAACTTTTATTTTCCAAAATGAATATCTTAATATTCATATTAACACCCCATACATATTTTAGAATAGAGCTGAGGAAGCTTTAGTTTATTGGAAACTTTTTTGGAATAAAGAGACCTAAGTTTCTCAGTTGCAAAAATGAGATTAAGTTAGATAATAACAATGAAAGCACCTTACATTTGAAAATGTTCAACATGTGAAAAGTCTTTTTATGTAAATTATTTCATTTGTTTTTCATATTAACCCTATGGGAAACATAGAATTTTTTTCTTATTTTAATGAAATTTAAATTTGGAGAAGTGCCTTGACAAAGTCATACTGCTGAAAGCTATAAATCTGTATTGCAAATGCAAACCTAGATTCCATATGTCCCCTCTACCTACACGATTCTCTGAACAAAAGTACAGACTTCTCACCAAATTTGCAAAATAACTCAAATCCTAAAAACAATAACTTTCCCCTGTAAGATTATATCTGGGTCAAAAACTAAAATAATGGTGAAGATTTGCTTTTTGAGCACTAACTGAACTACACAAAGTCCATAGTAAAATAAAAAATAAAATAAACTTTAAAAGCCTACTTACAGACTTTCCCCTACAATCCATGTGCGCTGTAAATGTAGCTCATCACAAGCCTGTACTTCATCCAAGAATTAAGTACTTTCTCACTGCATTTGGTCCAATGGTTCAATTTTGTTAAACAGTGTCATTATTTGCATTCTGTAAACCTGATCTGGTTCTATAAAATTTAACTGGGGAAAACTTCCATTACAAACAAGAAACATAAAAGAGGAGAAAAAAGCAAAACACATTTTCAGTTTAAAGCCAATAAAATCCATTCTGGTTTTGGTTAATTTTGATTTTAAGCTTTAAATTGCTGGTATCGATAAATAGATAATTTTTCTTCTTGCTTATTTTATCTTGTGATGCTTTCCTAAAAAATGTCTTGAGTACCTTCTATTAAAAATATGAGGTCCAAAATGACAACTGTTTGATGTGGTTTTAAACAAAGTGGAAGACTCAGATAATATTGAACCATTCAAATGAGTGCTGCTGTGAAAAGTTCAGTGAGAGCCACAGTCAGGGAATTAACTGTGCTTTGTAGAGTGGGAGGCAGCTGCAGAAAGCAAGGGGCAGGCATATTGAGGCACTTGATACTTTGGTGGTAGTAATTTTTAATTCATAGTTTATACTAGTTTTAATTTTTACCTGTTTGTGATTAGATATTCAAGATGTATTCAACCATAGAGAGGCACACTATTCAGCGTGCTTACAGGTTTGCCACATTGCTGCAAAGCTAATTCCTTTCATAATTTCTCCCTTTGAATTAAGAAAATGGAAGTCCCTTTAAAAGTGTAAGAATATTTTCCAAGTGGAAACACACACACACACACACACAATTATTGACCGTTCCCAAGTCGAAGAGAGTTGCTGCACACAATGACTCTGGTTGAAGAAGGAAGAAAGGCAAATATAAAGAAGGGCAACTGCTAAGGGCAACCCAGAAGACTGGGAACTCAAGTGAACCTAAGGCTTGGTTTGGATTGGCTATTATTTTACCTTTACTTTTCATTCAGTGTTTCTGTGGATGTTGTAGATTTGTTTCAGGTCAAAGATTCTTCAGGCCATGATTCTACGCAGCCATCCTTACTAAAGGAGATGCATGTTTCCATTATACGAACCATGAAATTTACAAAGCATCTCTTTGCATGATGGACAATGATGAAATGGCGATGAAAATCATGCATTCTCTTTTGTTGTTAGCATCAGTTTTTACTTAATTAAAAAGAGAAGAGGAAAGGAAAGGTTTCCTATGAAGAGTGGTGAATTAGACTTCAGCAGCACCAGAGAAGGAAAGCACTAGGACAGTGGCAGAGTAAATGAATACCAGATGTGGATTTAGAGTGTGGAGATGACTTTTAATCCTGAGCCTGGCATCCAGTAGCTTTCAGGCATTGGCTAATTTCATTAAGTCTCAGTTTGCTTATCTGTATAATGAGAGATGAAACAGGGAGATTTCTGTGACCACTGATTGAGTAATTGTGTTTCTAGGTTGGAAAGTTAGTGTTTGGGAAGGCAAAGGCTGAATTTGAGTGGAAAATGACTAATGCTATTTTGATGACAAACCTGGGAATGGATGATTAGTAGAAGGGCGCTAAACATTGGTATTTGCAAGTGATTTAGCATGAGGAATTATTTGTTACAGAGCAAACATGAGGCTTAGTGAGGTAGCCAGAACAGCCTTCTAGGGAAACAACATTGGCAGATGAATATGAAAAATTTTCCAGCAAAACTAGCCAAAAGGTTAGTAATGACCAAAGAGGGAATTTCTCCTTTTAAAAATGAATGTACCAATTTTCCATATGGCAGAATTCAGACAAGAACTTCCATGGAGGCCAATAGAAAAAAGAAATTGGGAAGGTTACCATCTACATAAAGATCCAGGTTGGGGCTTAAGCCTTTAAACAGGAGTGTAGGGAAAATAAACATTCACCTCCAAAAAAACTAACCCCAAATAGGTCATCCAAAGAAAAACATCAAAAGTTCATAATATTTTGGTAAATCTAATTAAAATTTTTAATTGTTAAATGTTGAACTCTAGTGGTGAGGATATGTGTGAATTTTTTCTTCCTATCTACATTTGTCAAATTCTCACAATGAACAAGTATTAATTTAATAAGCAGAAAAACGCTTTAAAAAAAGAACACACATTATCCTAAAACAATCCACATTATTTTATTTGTATATAGTGAGAAAGAATCTGTGAAATACAAACTTGCTAATACAAATTATTGTTCATTCTGGCAACTTATTATTTTTCACTTAAGCAAGGACAGAAGTTTGTTTAGAAGCAAGTTTAGTTTTGTCTAGGTTATCAGGAAAAGCAAGAGCCAAAGGGATACACTGAAAATTTAGTTTAAAAATCTGTCGTTGATTTTTACTGACCTCATAATATCAGTAAATTAGCTTTACTGATATACTTTAGTTCCTATTTTCTTTTCTCCTTGCTTTCTATAATGATAATAATGATGACTACCATCACTTACCGAGTGCCTACTGTGTTCCAGGTCCTGTTCTATTTTTCTATGTAACCCCTTAATCCCCTCAACAACCTTATAATATAATTATTCCATTTTTACAGATGAGAAAACTAAGATATAAGGTCACCCACATGAGGTCACAGGTAGTCCCATTCCAAAAATCTCAGTTGTTGACTTGACACAATATTGTTTATGGTTATAATAGAAATAGGTAATATTCATTTAGCACCTACCATGTGTCAGACTCTGTGTTAAACATTTTATATATATTATCACAATACTTATAGCAATCAAATGAAATACCCACTATTATTATACCCTTTGCAGAGCAGGAATTTGAGCCTTAGCAGAAGCAGGTAACTTACACGGGTGTAGGTAGTGAATAGCAGAGTGAGAATTCTGCAACCTGAGTTGCTTTCCTAAGAAAGTATTTTAGGTCTCTTTACCCTACCATTACTGTGGAATCACTCTGAGCCATGGTGACATTGGCACGATTAGCCTTAATAATTATGTTATTTATGGAAACAAATTAACACTGGAATACAGTTATGTGCCCCTTAATGGCATGATATTTCATCAATGAAAGACCATATATATGACATTGATCCCATAAGATTATAATTCTATATTTTTACTGTACCTTTTTTTATGTTTAGGTAAGTTTAGATACACAAATACTTACCATTGTATTACAGTTGCCTACAGAGACTGACTGACTGTAGTTTAATGGAATTCTTAGAGAGCTTCTTATAGAATACCTTCAGGATAAACAAAACTGAGCCCAAGTTGCCTTTCCAACCTTATAGCCCACTTAATAAGTATTCTTATTATTTAATTTTTTTATAAACCATAGGCTGCCATTGTGAAATGCAAACCTAAAATCCAGACATATTTATAGAATTCGTACTATGAAAACATAAGTATTGATTGCTTAATCTAATATAAAATAGCAACAAAATATTAGACATGGAATAAAAATGTGAAATTTAAAAATTAGCATCAATTCACTAATTATTGATTTATTTTAGCTATATTCAAGAAAATAACCGTCTTACGAATATTTTATACAAATGCATGCAGAGAGAGATTGATTTGCCACTGTGTATTTTATGGATATGGATACAGAGTGGGAAGGAACGAAAGGAGAGAAGGAGAATATGAATTTAAAAAGCTAAAAAAGCCCAGCTTATTTCCTGGCGTTCTGCTTTAAAAGCTGACCTCTTTCTGACAAAGATGCTTCCAGCACATTCTAGCTACTGTCCTGTAACATTTCAGGAGGGAAATTCTTCCATTGTTTTCTGCAAAACTCTTTACTTTGAACAAAGAAACTAGACAAAGGAGGAAGGCCCAGAGGTCTAAATGATCTCTGGAAAGAGTCTAATTACAACCCAGGAATGTATAAAATGTTCAGGAAGAAGAGAACTTTTGAAAAGGATGGGAAACCAACAGTCTCTTTGAAATCCAGCAGCATCAATTTCATCGTCATTCTAAATTCTTATAAAAGGCAGTGGCAAATTGAGGAATGAAAGTAGTTTCTAAAACTGAACCAATTATGTTTATGTCTTCAGTTTATAGAAAGGATGCTCTTTGCCAAAAAGCATTCTTAACCTTATCCTCAATGTTGAAGAATTTGTTAAAACAATTTTTTTCTAGAGAATCTCCATTCAAGGAGTATAGTTAAGATCTCAGATTATAGACAAATATGTAGTCCTAGGAATAACTGAGAATCCTCCAACATTTTGTTCCAAGTTCCCCTTTCATAGAATTTGTGCAATGCCAGTATTATTTAATGATATAAAAAATAGACCAAGATCTTTGTCGACATATTTCAACATGGTGCCCAAGGCTCGATCCACTTTATTTTTCACTGAATAGACAAATTGTCTCAGCATGCACATTTAGGTAGCAAACCCAAGATCCGTATTACTTTACCCTCCTTAAGACTGAAGTTTATTGACTGCAGAGGAGTGAGGCAACGGCCAGTTATAAATCTTCTATTTATTCTATTTCTATATCACAAAATTAGGGTCAATTTTTAATACACCCATATCATTTTCTCTTAATGAACTTTACTCATGTGATTTTCTCCATAGCCTACTACAATAGGGTAGAATATTGGAGAAATACTAGAATGCCCAGCATTTTATTTATTGGAACAGTAAGTGTGGATCCCTATGGTCAACCAACATGTCTTCTAGGGACAAGAAAGTGGCTCATAAATTTTTCTCTTGAGGTTAAACCTAACAATTGATTTCTAAAAGGAGAAAGACCAAAGAAGCATTACATTTATTCCTATTTTGCATTTGAAAAAATGAACTGGTTGGCATTCAGTTTCAAAAGTGAGCAGAGAGAAACAAAATAGGGCAAGGTTATGTTGTAAACCCCCCACTCCAGCTCTCTCTAAAACTCCCCTGGTCTCCCTGGGAACAGCAAGACTTCAGCTGTCGCTGCCTCTTGCTCTGCTTGAGGCAATGATTTCAATAACCACTTGACAATGCAAAGAGATCAAGGCATGGATGATAAGGCCTCCCAGAAAATTACTTTGATTTAGCTACTTTAGCAGCTCTCATCTCTGGAATCTATTTACATTACAGAATAGCATCACCGCTGTTTGTGAGGCTCTGCTTCAGCAGGAATTCCAGGAAAAGGATGGCTTCAGATAACCTGTGCATATCCAGCTAGTGGTAAATCCCAGGACCTGGCAGAGCTGGAGCTGGGAAGCTACACGCAGTAGCTCCTGTCCTCCATGTTTCTTTGAGTTTAGGGTCCTGTATTTGGATGCCGTAATCTATGGTATTTGATCCAAAACTATCTGTGAGCATGGACTTGAGGGTATTTCTCATTACTCCATGGACCATTTCCTGACCCCACCTCACCATCTGCCAACGGCCTCTTGTGGTGACTGGGGTGGGCAGGCAAGTAAGAACTGCAAAATACTCTTTTTCAACTAATAGTAACAACAGTGCCTAACATTTTATATCCCTTTGCTAAATAATTTTTGCATGCATTCTATTATTTGATCTTTGCAACAACCTGTGAAGTTGTATTATATTTGATAGTTGATGACACCAACTATTTGATCATCGCAACACTGTGATCATCATAATTGCTGTAAGGGGAGTTTTATTATCCCTATTTGATGTTTAGAAAGATGCCAGAACTGACCTAAATACCTCAGCTAGAAAGTGGCAGAGCTAAGTTATGAACCTGGGTAGTCTATGTCCCAGTTTAATGCTCTTAACATTTGAGAAAGGAAACAATTGATTTACGTCATGATCTAGTCCTTTTTCTATAACATGGGATGTTGAGCAAATTCCCAAGTGAATCTATGACCAAAGTTTCTCGCCAATAATCTAAATATGATGTAAAGATATTAGTAGAAATAATATGAATAGCAGCCTGTTCTTATCCTATTTGGAGTGTTTACTAAAGGGAGGGGTTAATTTAGGTCACTTATAGAAAATGACAAGACTATATGCATAGATCTTCTTTGACTGCCCCTTTCTTTCCCTAACCCCAAATCACTAAGCAACTCACCAATCTATTTTTTAAAGGAAAAAAAGGCTTAAAATGCACCAGGAATTTAAACCAAGTGATACAAAGGCAATCCATGGCAACCTTATCATTCCTCCTAGGTAGAGAAAAATAAATGCCAACAAAGGAGCAAGAGAATGCCTAAGGTGAAGTAAAGAGAGCTATTGACTCTGCAAGGGCAGCAGACATCCCTGATTATAGTTCTTTCCTTTCCTTTTCTTTTACAATGAATGTCATAAAGGAAATGCTGCTTCTGACATTTTCATAATACTTTATACTTTGGGGAAAAGAAACAAGCCCAGGAAGCCAGCCTGAGGTTACAGCCACCAGAAATGCTTAGTGTGTCAAAGAACAACATCAATAGCCCCTGATGCTGGAGGAGGCAGCCAGCATTCTGTGTGAAATCCTCAGGAAGGGAATGGAGTGAGGGGTAGTGGAGCTGACAGACACAACAATGGCACTTAGCTTTGATGTCAGTGGTTTTGCTGTCACATGGCATGCAGTACCCTAGTTTTCTGTTTGGCAGTACTAGCAACATTTGAAACTCCTTACTAAAAACTCCCAACATTCTCACAACCTTTTCTCACCCAAGGAAACAGCCTTTTCCAAAGACTAAGATTTAGCCTAAGCTTGTTTTTTTTCTAATTTAAATAACAGCTTTATTAAGACATAATTCACCTACCATAGAAATTACCCACTTAAAATATACGATTCATTGGGTTTTAGAATGTTCTCAGAATTGTGCAATTGCTACTGCAGTCAATTTTAGATTATTTTCATTACCCCAAAAGGAAATCCCATATACATTAGCAATCATCCCACCCCTGCCCTGTTATCCCCAAACCTCTATCTCTAGACAACCACTAATCTACTTTCTGTCTCTGGATCTGACTATTCTAGACTTTTCGTATAAATGGACTCATACAACATGCAGCCATTTTTGTCTGGCTTCTTTCACTTAGAATACTGTTTTCATGGTTCATCCATGTTGTCACATGCACCAGTACTTTATTCCTTTTTATTGTTAAATAATATTCCATTGTGTGGATATGCCACATTTTATTTATCCACTCATCAGTTGATAGACTTTAGGTTGTTTGTACTTTTTGGCTATTATGAATGTGCCGCTATGAATGATCATATACAACTTTTATGTGAGCATGTGTTTTTAAATTCTCTTTTCACACATACGAAAAAGTGGAATTGCTAGATCATATGGTAACTCTTATTTTTAAACTTTTGAGGACTTTTCCAAAGTGGCTGCACCATTTTACATTCCTACCAGCAGTGTATGAGGGTTCCAATTTCTCTACATTCTCACCAAGACTTGTTATCATCTTTTTGATTATAGTCATCCTAGTGAGTGTGACTTGGTATCTCATTGTGATTTCATTTGCATTTCCCTGATGGCTAATGACATGGAGCATCTTTTCTTGTACTTATTGGCCATTTAGCTATCTTCTTTGAAGAAGTACCTATTCAGATCTTTTGCCAATTTGTTGGTTGGTTGGTTTTTTTTTTGAGTTGTAGGAGTTTATCCTGAAGCTTTTAATATCATGTGTACTGTGGATCAAATTTCAAACTCATCTTAACCTGATGACACCACTCTATGGACAGAGAAGTTTCTGGATTCATGAGTGGTCAGTCCTGGGTCACTTCCTTCTTGAGTCTGAGAGTGCAGTGGCTGACATGTGGCAAGGTTCCAGTTGCAACAACATGGCCTCTCACTGACATGACTCGGAGGCTTTCTGAGTGGGAGGCATGAGGCAATACTATCTGCCGTGGCAATTAAAATTCTTAGTTTGTCTACTCTCTAGATGTAACCACTGTTGTGTAAAAGCCTATCACCACTTTTCCTATCACTTTGTTGAGAAGGAAATTACTCTGCATGAGTGTAAACTCTGCTGCCTCAATGCTAAAGGTGTTTTCTCACCTATACTATTAAGGTTGCCTGCAGAGACCAGCATTTCCTGAGAGGGGAAAACAACAACTTTAAGTACACTATATAATCCAGAAAAGAACACCAGTGAAGGACAAAGGGAAATGTTTATCCCATGTTTCCACCAATATTGCTAACTATTACTAGATTTATCATTTAGTTTTGACTTTCTCACAATTCTATGCATCCTTTATTTTGATGTATTCTTTTAAAGATCAGGGCATCCATCAGCCAGTTCCCAGCCCTGGTTGCATATTAGAACCACCTAAAAAACTTGTAAAAACTATACTGATGGTGGTGGGGGGGGGGTATCACAATCAGAGAGTTTGATTTAAGTGATCTGGAGTGGCTTTAGGCATATATAGTTTGCAAAGCCTCACAGGTGATTTTAATATGTAGCCAGGTCCAAAACACAAGCCCAACTGTTACCAGCATCTTAATTTATTATCCAACTTAATAAAAGAACCTATTGCCCACTCTAGATTGCTGCTTCTCAGACTTGGACATGCATAAGCGTCATCTGGGGACCTTGTTAAAATGCACATTCTGATTTTGAGGGTCTGGATGAGGCCTGAGATCCTGCCATTCTAACACGCTTCCCACGAAAGGTGAGGCTGAGACTGAGGCTGTTGGCGGGCTATTCCAAGTCCCCAGAGCTGGTGAGCCCCTACACGTTCTCGGCCCTTTTCAATTAAACTTTTATCTCCTCAAGGATTTAATTTTTTAAGGCAGCCATCATGGACTATAATAGGTGCTGCCATCTTTTTAAAAATTCCGTCATTGTTCCTACAGTCTTTGTTAATGCAAAGAGGAAACAATAAACCTCTATATTAATTTAAAATAATGATCCAGATCCTTTAAAGTGGTCATAAAATACTGCACAGTTGAGTGAATAAGGGACCTAGTGGTTGACTCTGAGTCATATAATTGAAAGTTATTGGTCTTTAGAGCCAGTCACAGGAGCTTCACCTTGTGACCTTGGGAATTCCGAACTTCTCCGAGAGCCACTGTTTACCCTCACAGCTGTGGGTCCTAGGAATGACTTCTAGGGCAGTTTTGAAAATCTGTGAATTAAGAAATGCAAAATTCCCATCATTCCATTGACCTCTGAGGATGCCTAAAGAGAGGGTGAATCTTTAAAGAAAATAAAATAAAAGCCACTGTAGCATCTAAATATGTGAAATCCTCACTAAAATCTTTTGTGTGAGAATTTAGAAAGGAGTCTCTTCTCTCTCATCCTCCAACTTATCTTCTTCTCATCTTCCCCAAACATCAAGGGCAGTCTTAGGGGGAAAAAACCCTCAGAAGGACAGAGTGAGGCTTATATTGAAAAAGAGACTGTGAAACCACTTCAGCTTAACAATGAGAGACTAAAATATATTTTGAAGAGATTTTCTTTTTCAACCACTAATAAAGCCACCTTTCTTTCCTTTCCAACTGTCTTCCTGAGTCACCACCAGATATAGGACTCCTTGTCAGTCTGTTTGAAGGTGTTCGGGTCCTTTGAGACCCAACAGATAAGAAAAAGAGACAGAGAAATAATGTATAGATGTGGGTTTGGTATCATCATATGAAAGGCCCTGCAAAAATCAAAAGGGATGATCTGTATTTTTCCCACTAAATAAACTGATCTTTCTTAACCATTTTTTTTTAAGAAGTAGAACCAAAATGCACTTCATAAAAATTTTGGCCACATTGAGAAATATTTTAATGTTATAAGATTTGTAATTGCTTTGCTAGATTCCAGAAAATACAATTTTATAGTGTGCTGTTCACACTTAAAGAGATGTAAAAAATGAGTTTTCCCAACCTTCTTCATAATAATCATGGTAGTTGAAAATTGCATGACACCAGTTTTTCTGTTTGTTCCTTATCAGTACAATCATAATGCAAGAATTGTGTTTGGATGAAGGATTACATCTACCCAATTGTTGTAGTCTTGTTTTTGTTAACCTGTCAATTTAAAGAAGTGACCGCAGCTATCTGACTGCTTCCTTTGGTAAATGGAACAGCCACCATGGATCTGTGTCCTCAGGGAGATGGAGTCCTTGTGACAATGCAAGAGGCCTGTCGACATGGGATTGGTATGGCAATGGGGTAGACTGGAAAACACCCAAGGTCCATTCAGTCCTTGAGATTTTGGTTCTACTGCAAAACTGTGAGGAACAGGGCATGCTTTTGCTGATTATCAAGCTAGAATAACTGGCGTCTTCACTAAGCCAACCCCATCCCATGTAACAGCCCCCGTGATAGAAGACATAGCCACAGTATCCTTTATATATTAGGCTCTGGAAAGTGAGAAGTCCTCCCAAGGGTATGTTCCTTCAAAAATTACATTGGTTTATTTCACCTTTACTACCTTTGCTAAGGGAAGTAGTTCTGTTCTGAAACAAGAGGTGAACATTACCAATGCCTTCTACTTTTTGACTCTGTTGATTTAAAGGGCTAATTCATAAGGACTGACTTCATCCTGCCACTTTAGACCCACTAAAATATGCTTTAATAATCAAGTTTCCTATTAATAGCTTTACTGTGCAAGAGGAGCTAAATCAATATATAATTTAATGGCTTCTCCTGTCAGGGCCATTATTGATTCTATTACTAATGATTTTGAAATGATATGCCATTATGCAAATTCCACCTATTTTAGAAGTCTTTGCCAGACACCTACAGAAGTACTTTTTTCTTTTTCTCCATCTTCGAATTTCTAGTAGCACTAGTTATCTAGTTATCTAATACTTAAATGTTTTCTAAGGATTGTGATTCTAGTGAATTGAGATTCTCTAATGATACACAGTAAATGTTTATTTCATTATACAAACAAATCGTGTGGGGCTGTATAATTATGTTTCTCACACTCATAAGTTACTCAGTATAGAAAATAAAGCTATTACCACAATAGAGAATTAAAATACGATATTCACCAAAGATAAGAAACAATAGGTTGTTTGCTTGTTTATATTTATATGTGAATATGTTGTCATATTGTTCTGTGGGTGTGAAACTAGTGCCTTTCCTACACACTCACCCCATTAAATAATGTGGCCAAGGTGACTTCTGCCATCCCCACTGTGCTTTCTTTGTTTCTATAATCCAATAAAATATGTCATGAGGTGCAGGCTGGGCTGGGAAGACAAGATGGAGAAATGTAACATCAAATATTCGTGAGTAACACAAGCAAGAAGATTGCAACCTGACTCTCTCACAGTGGGCGTGTTTGATGCACCCTACAATGAAGGGCCTTGATAATGGATGTCCGGCAGACAGTAGCACAGCCCTTTCAATGTCCATCAATACTGCCCCACTCTTAGTCGCGTGATACTGATTGTTTTAGTAGAAATGCACAACTATAGTTTAAGGTTGCAAGACTGTAAGAAGGAAATTAAATACCTAAAATGCCTGAGTTTTGATGACAAAGAGAAGAGACATTTGGTAGGTTTTTGTAGGTTAAAATTGATCCGTAGAAGAATATAGATCTTACATAGATATTTTATGTATAGATATATCTTACAACATCAAATTCAGTTATGAAATAAAAAGTCCAAATATCATCATTCTTTACATCTATCCTCTTATGTTTTCTCTGATATTTTGTATTTTTGGGAAATTGGGGAATAATTAAATATCCCAGCTTATTTGGGGCAGGCTAATTTTTTATACAAAAAAAAATATGTGAATTCCAAAAACATAGTTCTAAAAGGTAGGCAGGAACTGTTCATAGGATACATGTAACTGGACTTTATCATACTGTTGGTAGTTTTGTAAATATCTAACTACTCTAAAAATACTCTAAATGAAATGATTGTTACTTTTGTCATTTATAGCTAAAATGCTCATCAAGCATAAGTATTTCAGTCTTTAAGGACAGAGCGGAGATAGAAAAGGTAGTTTCATGAGCTCTAACTTCTTAGTAGTGAGAAATTGGGATATGAGCTTCATGCAGGGATTTTCTTTAGCTGAGGAACAGAGAGTACTTATGGGGCTTCAGGGGACCAGAACCAATCACTTGGTCTCACTTCTATAATGCTAAGCCAAGAAAGCAAGACTTAAGCATTTGACATTAATGGATGGGAAATTCAGAGAATTAAAAGCAACTTCTATCTATGCCTCCTTCAATACTAAGAAAGAAAACTGATGGTCTTTAGCATGTATAGGTCTAAATGAAACTTGATGGCTTTGATCAATAAAATAGAAACAAAATTATAAACCAATTTCCTTCCAGAAGACCTCGAAAACACCACCAAAATGAAAGACTCTCTATGGTATGCCATTAAAACTTTGTGTCTAGACAAACTGATTGTTTCAAAAAACTTTAATCAGAAATGTTCTTGGCTGGTGTTATTGAAAAATAAATTTTCAAGGACAAATCAGTGTTTAGGTGAAGTAAGTTATAATATATGAAATGTTTAAGCACTTATTGATTGAGGTAACTTTAGATAGATTTATTTTCAGAGTCATCAAGGATGCTCACAGAAAGTTGGAATTTGCATAATATTTGCATTTGTCTACCTGCCTGTCAGTCACTCACAACCATAGGACCATAGGGCAAGAACTGCTGAAGTTTATATTATGGGAAGAATTCTTATCAGAATACCTTGTCGTATCGGTAGACTTTGAAAGTAGTGTAAATGGCATATTTAGTGAAAGTTAAAACTCAGTTTTGGGAAGGATGAAAATAACAACAACATCATGACTCCCACCTGCCACCACCCCACTTCCAAAACAGCTGTTGGGAGGCCACAGCTTCCATCTTTAGAAAGGCAAACAAACCATGAACAACTTCCTGTTGTGGCCTGGCAAGTAAATCTGACTAACCTGAATAAGAGTTTGATTCTAGGACACAGGGAGGGAGGGGTAAGATAAAAGACTTTATCTTTTCCTTTGTGATGTTTTTATACATTTATTACTTTAGTAAAATTTCATGATAAAAATATTATGTTTGGAAATATAGTAAAGCACAATGAAAGAAAAAATAACCCATAAGTCCATCACTCAGAAATAACCTCCATTAATATTTTGATACAATTATTGATTTCTTCTAAAAGAGTGTATTCCAGGCACAGCTTAGACAATCTGATGGTTAAGGTATTCACTAAACAAATATATTTTTCTCTTCTTATTATTGTGATCTGTGTTTTTCTGCTTTTCCTTCTCATGACGGTGATAAACCTATCAGTACTGAGTGCTATATTTTGCCCAAAATAATTCGATGGCCTTGGGCAGGGGAGCTATGCATTAGGTGACCTCTCCAAGCTTTCAAACCTATCTGATAACCCATTCTTGAAGAAAAAACTCACAATACAGAAGTTTCTCAATTGCTGTGTGTCTGGAAGTGCAACTCGTTAACCTTGCTTTCCTCTTCTCTATGTTCCTTCTCTTCTCTTTCCTCTTCCCCTTGTTCGTCAATTTCTATTCTTCTCTGTTTCAGCAAAACAATATCTGTCAAGGTAATTGATGATGAGGAGTATGAGAAAAACAAGACCTTCTTCCTTGAGATTGGAGAGCCCCGCCTGGTGGAGATGAGTGAGAAGAAAGGTGGGGGAGCTGCTCCGGGGCTGAGCCCAACAGCTTCTGCTGGCCTGTGCCACCCCTGGAAGCCTGCACTCTTCAGAACATGACTTCAGCGCACACATCCCTCCACCTATGTAACAGGGCATAGACCTCGCGCTGCGCCACGGCAGGCAGACCTGTAGCTACATTGGCCAAGTTTGGCCACTCCGTGCATTAGAGTCTGAGAGATTAATTTTCAGGGCAGTCGATCAAACTTCTATTTCTGGAAAATTGGTGCAGATGCCATGCAATGCCAAAATGACACCGACTTTAATTTATGTATCTTCCCAGTTTGGGATACCTACTGAGTACTAACCAAAGCAGGAAGAATTTGTGCAAGTGGTAAATTAGCAACGAAAACTTATTGGGGGCCAGCCGGGAGTACCTAAGATGCCCTTTTACATACTTCAGGAGGTCCATGTGCTGCCAGTTCTCCCTCCATAACATCACAGTAACATTCAGCTTGGTGGACACCAAGAGCATGAGTGTGTGACTCCAACCATTTGTTTTGCCTTTGTCTTGTGTTCCCACAGGAAGATCATTACCATTAGAATATTTGACCATGAGGAATATGAGAAAGAGTGCAGTTTCTCCCTTGTGCTTGAGGAACCAAAATGGATAAGAAGAGGAATGAAAGGTGTGAGAGTATACAAAGACATACCAGCGAGAAATTGTACTCTTCTCTCTCCGTGTCTCCCTACTCTCACACTTAACTCTCTCCTCTTCCTCAGCTTCCAAGTACTATACTTCATTGCCTTTGAAGCTTTAGCCTTTTCATTTCCTTCCCCTAACCCACAAGTGCACCGAGCAATTCCCATTCCCATTCCCTACTAACCTTGACTGCAACCAGATTTAATAATACTGGGAAGATATTTCATAATTCAGAAATGTTGCTACCGAAGAATATGTTGAGTTTTTTAATCCTCGGGGTTCATTCTAAAATGTTGCTCCAATTATTAAATCTCCCCTAAAATGTTAGTGATAAAGACTACTTAATACCTTTTCAAGAGAATATCAGTAAAGTTGGAAGGAAAAAAAATCTACTTAATACTAATTAGCAGTAGTAGATGAGTCTAATGGCAACTAATAAGGAATTTCAAAAGTATTCAATAATTAGGCTTCTTTAGAGAACCCAGTTTAAAAAAATGTAATAAGAATAAAAATCCTTAACAAGTAGTTATCAATTTTCTCATTTTGGTATGATGTTTTTTATATCATCAAACATGGCATTTAAAAGGTAGTATAAATGCAAAACCATAGCTGTTATCAATTTTCTTTAGTCAGAAGGACATGATCCTTCAGTAAGAATGTAACCCTTACTGAAGGCCTATCCAGTCTTATGCTCCAAAATCTTTTGACCCTTATAGAATTAATAAATTTTTAATATACACAAGGAAAAGAAAAAAATAAAAGCAGCATCATCATAACTAGATTTTGTTAATTTATGCTTGTACTTTTAGAAAATATTAGAAGAAAGAAGCCAATTTTCCTTCCTGCCTTTAATTTCATATCTATTTTATATTTATTTAGGAAGAACAGGAATTTTTATCATCTTTACAGTTGATTTTTCTTCCAAATTATTACTTGAACTTCCTATAATTGTCTTCTAATAGTGGCCATTTTAAAAGGAATCCTGTTTATATATGTAAAATGAGCATACCACATGTTAATAGCTTTTACTAAGTCCATACCAACAATTGGTGAAAGCAGTATAGAAGATGATGACATGAACCACTTTGAATGAAATTTATACTTTTATATGTAGGGTGGAAAAATAAAATATATAATACAATAATACAAATTCCTATATAGATCCAATATTTGGGAGAATTTAATCCCACATTTATGAAAACTCACTGGCGTCGGAATCCATCAGAGGATTTAAAAAAGTGTGTGTCCCTGACTTAATCATCTTCAAGATGACAACAAGAGCCTTTAGAGTGACGGAGAAAGGAGCACTGGGGACCCATTTTAATGCAGCCTATTTAATATGCTCCATAGATAGCAGACAGAAGGAAAAGAGACCAGAAAATTGCACTGATTTCTCAGAAAGATGGGATCAAAATGTCTCATTAACATACAGAAAAAAGCACTTACTTCTAAATGTATTCCTCTTAACTCAAGGAAGAGCATCTTGGATACAGCTCTTTCATTTGTCGTTTTAGTAAAGTATGCCCTCATGTAACAATAAATTAAAATTCCTTAATAGCGCTATCCAGTTTCATGCCCACCAAGTGGATTCTTGTCACTATAAGTAA
Organism: Cheirogaleus medius; assembly: GCA_008086735.1. Lineage (NCBI taxonomy): Eukaryota > Metazoa > Chordata > Mammalia > Primates > Cheirogaleidae > Cheirogaleus > Cheirogaleus medius. Next base: position 144,321,281 of record VBSM01002608.1, read on the forward strand.
ATTACTGACTCATTTTGGAAAGTATTCTTTAACGTTGCTATCATTGGAAAGAAAACTAGGCCGAAAAAAGTAATTGCAACATTCCCATCTACAATTCAAGAAGTAATTTATTGGATACATTTAGCCAGGTTGCTTTTACTAAAGTGCTACAGACAGTCTGTGTTTAAAGCACATAAACTGAGAGACAAATTATATACATCTTCCCAGTCCCCTCCCCTGTCAGTTTCATGGAATTATATGTCCACTAGAAGGATTCTGGTTATCTGATAATGTGCACAAATCACCGATAAGGACACAAATGAGCATTCATTCCTGGAACTATTAAACTTTAAGAATTTAAAAAACATAAGAAATACTTAGTGGCCAAAAGATCATCCAAATAGAACACTCAGAGAGAGAGAGAGCTTTACCTTGGGCCAAAGTCCCCTTTCATGTAGGGCAGCCAAAATAGACTTAATTCCCCAGGATGTTTCACCAGATCTCATTGAATAAAATACATAGTATCTAAGATCCTGGGTGATGTAAGATTTCTGTATGTTGGATCTACTTAATCTAGGCAATATTTAAAGTGGAAGACTCACTCAAATCAATTTGAGAATTAATTTTATACAATGTTTCTACTGATAAACTGCATTGTATCTACTGGTAAACTAGATATGTACAGTATGTATAAACATACATAGTAGAAATGTCTTATTAAATATAAAGAAATGATATATAAGGTTACATATATACAAATATATGTATGTATTCAATTACACACATTTGCAGAAATAACTGTTGGGATTTTTTATTTTGAAATATTCCCAATGCCACATTTCCTTGGGGTGCACCAAATTTTTTAGCAGTGCCTCCCTACCGCTCTAATCAGATCTGCCTGGATTTCTTTCTGCTGATATTCCTCTTACTTTCATTATTCATCTGGTCTCTTATTCTGTGTTTGTCTTTGTCTGTTTCCTTCACAGCCCTGTTATTGAATGAGCTTGGTAAGCATTTCATTTCTTGCATTTCCTTTCCATTTTTCTAGGTTATTTTCCATTTCTGTCAGGTGATATAATAAAGCTCTCTGACTTTTATTTCTATTGATTTGCTAGCAAGATTGTTGTTGAGGGCCATTGGCCTCATTTTTGTTAAGGTCACATAGTTTATATTACATTTTTAATTTAGCATAACCTTTTAAAAAATCAGTGATTTCTTAAGTATGCACAAGAATTGTTTGTGCACTAAATCTCATAATCTTGAACAATGATTAGTGATTTGGTCGTGAATGTATGCTTTCCTATTCTTCTTAATTGTAAATCTAATTTGGCAAGATTTTGTACTGTGGGTGGGTGTCTGATGTCACTGGTATTTGTTATTTAGAGTGTAAGTTAAATTGTAACAATTGTTTGTTTTCTCTTTTTTAGGTGGCTTCACAATAACAGGTATGAATTTTTAAAATCTAATGCTAATTTTATTTTTACTGTCTGTTCTCACCATATATTATTTCATTTTAAAAAATAATTTCTCATTTTTATTTGCTTTTAATGAAGGAAAATACCTGTATGGTAAGACTTTTTAAAAAAATGTTTCTTTGTTTTCCCCCAAATATCCTAAAAACTCAAACCAAAAAAACATATAATCTGCATTAACATTTAACTGCAGCAATGGTGTGCTCTTGTTGGTTTTACACATTTAACATTTTGCAAGTTAACAACATGTGTGTTATGTTTATTGATAAGCAGTTCATATGGTGAAACTGTAATTGTTCACATTTTAACACTGGTCAATTTACAAATGCTGTGTAGCACTGGTGATGCTCAGTGCTCCAAAAAGTACCAGAGTAAATAAGACACAGTTTCTGGCCTCAAAGAAACATAGGAGCTGACATCCAAAACTGCTGTGTGGCCCAAGCTTAGGGTCCCAATAATAGATAATGCCATGTTGGGAGAGGACAGAGCAGTCCCTTCCCCTCATCCCACCACACCCATCCAAGCCGCTCTTTGGGACTTAGGTTTTAGTATTAATAACATGGTAACGAGTAATATTTCTGCCACTTGAAGTTCATTACAGTGCTCTATAAAAACTCAAAATGCCAATAAAATAGTTTAAAACCCTTAAGTTGAGAATGGTACTCAGCTTGTGTTGATTTCATTATTTAGCACAACTCCGAATCTATTTTCTTGTGTACAAAAGGAAGATACTCTCTTACAGCACCCTCTTTTGTCTGTAAATGTCTCCTCACCCTTCCAGAGTCATCTATGCAGATTTAGAGAGGGAAATAAATATTTAAGCAGTAGCTCCAATTTGTCCGAAGCTGCAGGTTGAAGATGTCTCCAATGGCCTACATGGCATTTTCCAATAGACTGTGCAAATATCACAATTTTCTAATGTATTGTACAGATATCAAAATGTTGAAATCTGAGATCCAAACAAAAATAAATATTTAGGAGAAAAAATTTCCAAAATTTCTAGTAATGAAAATGCTATGGCAGGAGTTGGGGCTAACTTAAACCACTGTTAGTGTAAACTCATGAGTAAGTAGTTTCAACATGATTTTGTCCAAAGTGGAATTTTCTAAATATGGGCACTTTCACATCGGTTGTTGCTATCTACTGCTTCTCTCTAGACACAGAAGCTAATGACAAAATGATTAATAGACTCTCAGAGACACAGCAATTAAAAAAGATAAAATTGTTAAACAGGACAAGTCTTCATATTGGATTTTAAAAATCTGATATATCTAAAGCTCTCTCTGGTCATATCGCCCCAATTCTGTACCACAGAAGGTTATTTTTTAACATAAGCACAGAAATTTACATTTTTTTAAAAAAACTTTTGTCTTCTTTTTTTCATTCCATCATTTTAACTCATTGAAGTCTTCTTATAAATATTCTGATACTGTCACCTAAGGATCAATTAGTTATCCTTGGGAGATATGAGGAAGGTTGAAACTTGGCAAGCCAGCCTTCATGGCTCATTGAAGTCATTATTATTTTAAAGTCAACCATTTTAGAAATAGTATGCTATCTAGTCCTATGCAGCCTGACAATGAAAAATATTTGGCTATAGAATGCCCTGTTAAAATGCATTGATGGGTTTGGATATCTTTCTATTTTCTTTATCATTGAATATGTCTGGGATTTGTTTTTAGGGCCTTCCTTCTATGTCACTTGAATTATCTTCCCTTTTAGTATCTCAGGTAATGGGACCTTAGTTTTCTTTTCTCAGAAATTCTTCATATCAATTTCTATAATATATGTCCAGTAATGTCCAACATTTCCTACCTTGGCTATACATCTTGCATCCAAGATGACAGAATGACTTCCTCTAAAGGTTTCTGTCATTTCATGTAGTTCGTTAAGTTCTTGCTTATGGCTGAAACTTTAATCTGAAATAATAGTTTTTCTATTGTTACCACCTCTGCCCAAGACTTGAAATTGATGCAGTTAGAAACAAGAGAGTGGTCCAGAACTCTCTGGAAATTTCTACATTGGCTTGTCCATTTCTCCTTTCCAAGAAGCTGTCTCACTTTACTTGACCTTTCTCCTGAATCAGGCTAGAATGCCCAGAATCCACCCTCTACTGATGCTCCTGAGGAAAGTTCTAAAACTTAGGTCTGCAAAGTGAAAAGCAGCTTTAAGCCCTAAAGAGCTTCTCTTTGAAGTCAGTTTGAGGCTTTGAAGTCAAGGATTTGAGACTAAGGGACAGCAGAGAATTAATGTAGCCCTTGGACTTTGCCTGTAGCTTTTATTTACATGGACTTGTGCAGCTGAGTGTGAAAATCTAAATTTGAAGCAGGATATATAGAAATTGAAAAGCCATTTGATCCACGGTCTAATGCCAGTATTTCAGAGTCTCATTAGCAATGGACATTAAGTTTTAAAAGTGCTTTCAGAATTTGTAAATTTTTATTGGTTGTTCCTAGACCTTGCCTCATCGAAAGACCCTTTGGACCTATGATCTTATTTCCCCTTGACCTTCCAGTCATAGGACATGATAACACCCTATATATTATAGCTCATTAGAGTTTGTAAAGTATTTCTTATTCATTAAATCATTTTATTATAAACCTTATGGAGTAAGACTTTATTGGCCTTAGTTAGATGGGGAGGAAATGAAGGTTCAAAGAATTAATCAGTCTAACCCAGATCACCCATCCAAGGACTCAGAGCCAGGCCTTCTGTTTTTAAGTCCAAGGCCATATGATAATGGTTCTGCCACCAGCACTGTTCTAGTTCCTCCCCCTCAAACCCCTTTATTTTTACCTGCATAATGAAATTATACACTGAACCCCCTTTCAGTCCAAAGCCCAGATATGCCTCATAAATGCCATTGTTGTGGATTCTAGCCATATGAAAACTAAGGGGGATCCAGAAAGAAGGAAAATAAAGCATGTAAATACCATTATTTTGGCTGGGTGTGGTGGCTGATGCCTGTAAACCCAGCAATTTGGGAGGCGAAGGTAGAAGGATCACTTGAAGCCAGGAGTTCAAGACCAGCCTGGGTAACATAGTGAGACCCCGACTCTACAAAAAATAAAATATTTTGGAGTTCCAGGCTGCAGTTAGCTGTAATCACACCACTGTATTCCACCCTGGGTGACGAGTGAGACCCTGTTTGTAAAAAATGTAAAGTAAAATAAATGGATATTTTAATAAATTAAGTATTCTACCTCAATATGGAAAGGAAATGATATGTTTGATCCCCAAAGTTTTTAAGACATGCTGCTATAGAGTTCCCTAATTAATTAAAATTATATAGCAATCAATATACCTCTTTAATATTACTCCTCCAATTATATTATATTCATCATGTAATAGAATTAATAAGGCCCATGGCTTTTTAAGAAATCCGAACTATAACAATTCTGAGAACTGAAAACATAGATTAGAAGAACAAAGCGCCTTCAAGTTCAGCTTCATTTTACAATTGGGGAAACAGAGACTCAGAGAGGAGGAAGGCCTCGTCCAAGTTTATACATACAGAAGAGTTGGCACTGAGTCCCAAGTCTCATGATTCCCAGGCCAGGACTGAGTAGCTCTTGGTGGAAGCAAACAGCAAGTGAAGCTGGAAGTCCATTGAACTGGCAGTTCAATGAAACCCTAGGCCTGATTAATCCAAACAGTTGTGATGATGGCTTACAAAGCCTGCAAGTGTATGTACCATTCTCCCCTTCAGACTGCCCACGAGATAAATGTAGTAAGCATGTTCCCAGCAGTTATGATATTTGACCCTCAAACAAACCTATGACATAGAACAGGTTCTACAATTCTCATTTTACATATGGAAAAACTGGAGAAATAGCTTACTAAAGGCTATAATCTTGGCATTAATAGGCTTCAAAACCAGGACACCTGTCACTACACCATGTGCTTTCTGTTGTTCCATGATGCCCCTGGAAGCAGTGACTTAAAGGACCTGGATACTCCATTTCAGACACCTGAAAGAATCTGGCTGTACCTCCTACCATAAGACGTGTGGTTCATTAACATAGTCTGGTTTGGCTCATGGGACACCTGGCCCATCTCTTGGTCCCTTCTGCAACCTATGTAGGGGTGACCTATGACCACTTAATCTCCAAACTAACATTGCTTGCCATGTGTGCATCTGGGTGTGGTGTTTAGTTTACTAATCCCACAAAGCTCTGATAGCAAACCAGTGCAATCCATTGTGCTGATTTTCTTCCTGTCCTTTTGCTAGGCCAACCTGTCTTCAGGAAAGTTCACGCTAGAGAACATCCGATTCCCTCTACTATAATCACCTTTGCAGGTACTCATTTCATCACGGCCCTTGAAAATCACAGCCTTCAAGTGTTCTTTAGCTCTTAGAGACATTACAGACATACATTTTAGCTCTGTCGCCTCTAAAATATTGCTAAATAACTCTGTGGCTTCTCTGGCAGCTGGGGGTGCGGTGGATTGCAACACAACACGACCACATTAGGGCAGAACAGGAGGCATTGTGGAGGGAGGGGGTTGCATGGACTTAAAGAGAAACTGGATCCAGTGGCTTCCCCCTCTCAAGTTTCAATACATTCCAGATTTCTTGCAAATGTGTCTTCTCACACATGAGCTTTTCATCCCAAGTATAATGAAGTTTCTTTAAAAGCTGAGCTGTATTTCTTCCTAGAGCCTGCCTGCCCTGCCTCCAGGCAACATGGTATTAACCAGATATGCACAGGTGATAGTACTTCTCTGGGGTTTCTCCATAGGGGACTTAAAGGAACATTGACAGGGTGACGAGAGGATTACACAGCTATCCCAGATCTAGTATAGGTCTAGAGCCTGCTATCATCTGATGGCACTAAGTCTCTGGATGAGGACAGGGATCTTTGCTCTGTAATCCTAACTATCGCCCACCCCTGGCCATGGCAGTAGAAGACACTCTGCCCAACCCAGTAGGACTTTCCTCACCCTCACATCCCACACCCCTGTTCAATAATCATGACACCCTGCCTATAGAGTTGTTCCAGAATATTCCTCATGGAAATAAAAGTACCAGTTTCCTTAGGCTCCAGAGAGACCATCCAGGTGCAGAGATCTCTGCTTTCAGACTTGTCAGCACAGTTCTGAGTGAAGGATTAAAAGAATCTTGAGCAAATTATCCCACAGCTGGCCATGTACCCTTTTCCAAATTCTACATGGTTCATTGGGATTAAAAATTGTGACCACATTAAAGAATACCAACAGTAGCTCCTCAGCTACAGATCTCAATAACGAGATCGCCCCTGTGGGTTGTGTTGTTTTCTAATAGTGATTCCCACTCTCAGCCCTTCGTCTCTCACACTGAGGCCACTCTAAAATGCAGCTTGAACCAGAATGCATTAGAAGCAGCTTTTTCAAAATTCTATTTTTCCCAGACTCCAGGTACCTGTTAGCTTTTATCATGTGTTGCTGTTCACAAAATCAATTACTCAGGAGAAGAGCAATTCCCCACTAGGGATTTTAGTGCAGGATTGTTTTATGTCCTGTCAATATTGATTTTAACAGTGGCTGTTAATTATGCATTTGATCTTTAAATTGTTTTGGTTGGTTAAGACTATGATGGTATGTAATTTATTTCTAACTTCTCAATAAAATATGACGAGTTTTAAACATATTCATATATACGCGTGTAGAGAGAGAAAATTAATTTTCTCTATCTGAGAAACAAAACTAAAACAACAGCATGTTGTCACTGCATAAGTAAGGAAATAAAACTGACTTTGACCATAGTAAAATGACTTACGTTTGATGCAATGCTCACAGTGAAAAGGAAACAAACATAGTAAATGATGAAAAGTTTAAAAATACTGTTAAACCATTTCCCTATTCAGTAAAAGGTATCTAAAGAGAGGACACTTAAAAAAAATAGATTCAACTCTCATTTTTGCCAGTATCAAAAATCTAGACCATAAATGCTTATTTGTCAGGATCATTGTAGAGCAATAATAGGATCTGTCCTGCTGCTATCTCTCAATCACGTATAAGTTCACGACACTTATGAAGTAAAAATAGCCCTCCCCTTCCATGACTGTGCCATTGTACTTTGACTTCTCTAAGCCTAGAATGCACTTACTCATCCCACCCCCTCCTCGCCATCATTACCACCACCTTCCCCTGGTGAGCTTTTGTACATTCTTCGAGGCCAATTTCAAATAGCTGCTCTTTCCTGAAGCCTTCCCTGACTCGCTCAGGCAGAGTGAGTTGTTCCCCCAACCCTGGTCCCTCAGTCCTCAGCATGTTGTACTAGAAGTTGTTCATCTAAATGCCTCTTCCCATTAGACCGTGAGTTCCTGCTAGAAGGCAGAGGGTGGCAGGAAAGGTCTGTGGCTCTGCTGATGTGGTGTAGACATGTGCTCAATAAATAAATGATCCTTTTTTATGGACAGAGCAAATAAGAGGCTTTGCTAACAATGAGTTGAAGAGTCACACAACAAATACCAAGCACCTACTGTTACATTCCATACCTTGTAACGGGCCCTGGGAGATACCAGGGTAGTTCCAAGTGCAAGGAGCCATACTATTCTATTAATATCTCAGCAAGTTTACATGCCAGACATTAGTATGTCGAGGTAATTTATTAAAAATAAAAAACAGTATATGAGAGTATCCATATTCAATACACACAATGAATATTAAGGAATTAATTTAAGGTTAGAGTGATAGTTGCTAAATCCCTAATCATCCATCAGGAAATATCTCATGTAAGAAGAGGTAAGGTTTTGAAAGATAAGTAGAATTTACCCAGATGTTGATAGCAAAGCTTTTCCAGGTGGATAGACAATGGGATAAAACTGTGGTATTAGGAAACCCAAGTCAGTTTGGAGCAAGAGTGTAGCATGTGATAGAAATAAGATACCTCACTTTTATTTAGGTTGGTATGAAATCTATTAAGACAGTATTTCCTTAATTTTTTCATTCACATACCTCCTTTTCAATTTTTGCTTTGGTTGCATACCAACTATATTATTTACTTAATATAATTTTATAATTGCCTCATGTTTTTACTCATTAAATTTATTTTTAAAAGAAAACTTTAAGTCACTAGCACAAAGAAAACCAGTATCATCTGTCATAAATAGAAAGTATGATTTATTAGGTCATTAAATATGAAATGTTTGATTTCAAGTCAAAAGTTTAGAACAATAAACATATTTCAAATAAGAAGCAGTACAATTAATCAAAGTATGCACCTAAACTATTGACACAGTTTTGCCATCTTAATGGTAGCTTGTTTACACCAGCAGTGAAGAAGCCTGGAGAGCGAGTGGCAATGGAGTTGAGAAAAGCATTTTCCACAGCTTGTCAAGAATTGAATATTTTTCCTTACAAGAAGTGGTCCAGAGCCTGGAAGAAGTGATAGTCAGTTGGTGCAAAGTCTGGTGAATACAGTAGATGACAGAGTTTCCAATTCCAGCCTCTGTAGTTTGAGCAGCATTGTTTGTGTGACATATGGTCAAGTGTTATCTTGCAAGAGGATTGACCTGTCTCTATTGATCAATCTCGCTGCTTACTGGCAAGCATCCTAATCATTTCATCCAGTCGGTTGCAATAGACATCCGCTGTAATCAATTGACCAGGTTTCATGAAGCTATATCAGATAATACCAGCGCTAGACCACCAGACAGACACCATGAGCTTTTTTTGGATGAATATTCGGTTTTGGACTGTGCTTCGGCACTTCATCTTTATCCAATCATTTTGCGGAACCCTTGCGATTATCAAAAAGAGGCCATTTTTCATCACATGTAACAATATGGTGTGGAAATGGTTCGCCTTTATGTCGTGACAGCAAAGAAGGGCAAGCTTCGAGATGATTTCTCTTCTGATGCTCCTTTAATTCATGCAGAACCCATCTATCCAGCTTCTTATTGATTTGTTTCAGATGGTCCAATATTGTTGGAACAGTAATGTCAAACCTTGCTGCTAATTCACGCGTAGGTTGAGACGGATCCTCTTCCATTACGGCTTTCAGCTCGTCATTACCCACTTCGGTCTAACGTCACCCACATTGCTCATTTTCAAGATTAAAATCACCAGAATGGAACTTTTCAAACTGTCGACATTCATTAGCCACATTCTTCCCAAACACTTCGTTGATATTTCAAGCTGTCTGCGCTGCATTGGTTCCACAACAGAACTCATATTTGAAAATAACACGAATTTTTGACTTATCCATCCATGGTTTCACAAAAATTGCTCTAAAAATCTTTGAAAGATAATAACAAGCCAAAGTATGTTTTTGAAAGAATGAGGATGTACCTTCACATTACAGATAAAACAAGAAGTGTCAAAGTGGTATGTCAGAGATAGCAACTGTCAAACTTAGTACTTAAGGAAAACAGACATTTCATACTTAATAACCTTAATAAAAATTTTTAATGGAAAAAATACTATTAAAGTCTAGCTAGATCCTGTCAAATGCTCTATGCCTGAGGACTATATTCTCTCTCTTAAAATAGTAGAAACCCAAATATTAAGAACTAAAGATATAATAGCACCAAATTAAACATTTCTTCTTAATCAGAACTGAAGGATTATTGGGAAAGAACCTTTTTATTTACTGTATGACTTAATTTCATTTGTTACCATTTCCATTTATTTAATACCATGTTCCAAACCAATTTCATTTTGTGAAATGCTGCACTTAAACAATGCTACCACATCACCTTTCTTTCATAATTTTTTTTCTACCTGAATTGCCTTGAATCCCATTAAAAGCAATTTATTGTTTATAAGTAAACTACAGAAAAGAGGACCATAATAAATATTCTCCAGCAATGGCTTTACAATTCAAATAGATATCCAAGTTATAATATTTCTTCTTCTGGGAAAATAATTCTTAAATGATGCAAGTCTTTAAGACATCCATGGTCAGCCAAAGGTTTGAACAAAGACACTAATATCACCTGCTGCTATGAAAACTACCAAGAACATTATCCTTGGTTCAAGGATCAGAAAGCAGTGGTAATCAAAATTTGATTGCATGAGACTGGATAAATTGGACTTCATGTATCTCAGCCAACAGCCTTGACCAGACACATAATTTCACAAGGACAAATCTTAAGAGACCCCAACCAGAAATCTTTGCCTTCCTTTGGGTCATAACTTCCCAATCCTACTATTAAAAATATTACCACTTTTACAGTTAAAATTAATCTCCATGTCCCTCTCCTTTGCCTCTGCTAACATTCAGTAGCTCTGACCTTTCCAAAATCATTAAGTTTTTATCTAATTTCTTTGGTGCCCTGTCATCACTGAGGATAGAAAAGCAAATTTTAAAATAGCCTTTTAGGAAGACACTATTAAATGTGTACTAAAGAATTAATCGATATGCTACATTCTGCTTTTTCCTGTTTTGGGTTTTGACACTTAGTATATAAAATGCTGTCAGTGCCTCTAGCCCATCTGCTCCCTGCCCTCAGTGAGCAACTGGGCTAGGAACCATTCTCTGCAACAATTGCTAAAGTCACAAATGGAGCCATCACAGCAGGGTTCCTCAGGGGAGGGGAAGCCATGGGTCTTTGGAGGGAAAGGGAGGTGTGGACTTCCACAAAAGCTGATGTCTAAATGCAAAAGGGAGGAAGCCTGGGCAAGAAGTCCCTCTGTTTTGGATGTCTCTGCAGTCAACAGACTCCTGCTGTAGGCATTTGTCCGGAAGTCCTAGAGGTGAGGGCATCAGGGCTGAGGTCTTCCCATATCACCCGTACTGTTTCCCTGGAGACAATGTTCATTCCACTAGACTCTGAGAGGAAGTAGCCTGTGTTGTTCCAGCATCCTGGGCCTGAAGGATAAGAGTAATTATAGGACTAGTGTTTGTCTTTCTTATGTGCATGGCCTTTTCAGTCTGGGATTTGTCCTAATGACCTACACACAGAGAGACCCAACTGTGAGCTTCCCCTCATTAATGGACTCTTGGATCCATTAACATTTTCTCAGCACCAACGAGCCTCTCCTGGAGTGTGAGCTACATGGTGGTTCTGGAAATAATCAGGCTCACATGGGGAGTGAGTATTAACTCCCTAGAGGACTCACTCTCGCCCTCCCTGTTTACTTTAAGATTAACATGGTCAAGGTTTTCCTAACACAATTCGGCTTTGCCCCAGAGAGAGGAAGCGCTGGAGCCAAGGCATCTTACAAAATGATGCAGTGGATGTTTTGCTGCTTAACTTGCAGCAGGGGCTTTTGGCAAGTAAGAGGCTAAGATCAGAATCTCCTGTTCCCATCTCTGTAGGCTTGGGGTATTTTCTGCTGTTGCTAGAAAATGGAGAGGAGGCCACACTCTCCCATCCTTCAGGTCACTGTAGTGCGTTTACTTGTGTTTCCCTTTGGTCATGTGCTGAAGGAATGTATACAAGCAGCCAGCTGAGCCGGCGTTACAGGGAGCAGCTGGGTGATTCCCTCAGCACAGACAACGTGCAGGCAGAGTCTGTCTCAGTGCTATGCCCCTGTGCATTACTCTTCCTCAACTGCATGAGCCTAGGTTGTGGGGCATCATAATCACCTGCTGTCACAGTGATATGCTGCACAATGTGACAAGTGTCTGTCTAATTCTCCCTTCCATCCTCATGATCTCACCCAAGGGACATTTAGTAGGTCATTAGGGCTTGCTTCCTTCTTGGTTTTCTTGTGGTAAGATCCAGAGATTTCCAAATAAAACAGTACATTCCTCACTCTCTTGCCCTTCCCTTTCACAGACGAGTATGATGACAAGCAGCCGCTGACCAGCAAAGAGGAAGAGGAGAGGCGCATTGCAGAAATGGGGCGCCCCATCCTGGGGGAACACACCAAGTTGGAAGTGATCATTGAAGAATCTTATGAATTCAAGGTATGCTCAACAACGTTGCCCACTGGGGAGCCAGGCCCACCTTGGGACCAAAACTGTTTGTAGTGTTGGCCTAAGCTGTAAGATCCGTCTGGAAAGAGAGGTAGATGTAATTTCAGGAACTGGCTTATTAATTGAGAGGCCTTTGGAGCCAAATTGGAATTGCAGAGTTAGTAGGGAACAAACAGGTCCTGTAAACTAAACAGCATCAGAACGAGGGCCTGTCAGGAGGCATCTGTCACTGCACAAGGTCAGAGGTGCCCCAAAGGCAGGTGCTATCTGAGGGAACAGCAAGGAAAATGCAAAGGTGGATTCTAAGAGATTGTTATGTGTGGAAGAAACCCAGCTCTAATTGAAAAGCTAATAACTGTCAGAAGCAAAGCATCCACACTGCTGAAAATTAAGAGGCTTTTGTTTTGGAGGAGGGGCTGGTAATCTTGCTCTATGGAAAATCCCATTGACAAGCTTTCATTTATGTTGTCATCTTTTTCATGCCTGAGGCCATTTTAGCACAGTCAACAAGTTGAGCTGATAAAATTGGATTCCCAATTCTCTAGATAATGAAAGTTATTTTTTCAGAAGTTAAATACATAGGCCTTACAGTGGAGCCTTTGAAATGAAACTTCCTGTGGATCCTTAGCTTCCCCCTTTGCCCCTAGCCCCCATCCCTTCTCACTCACACATTCCTGACATCTGAGAGACAGTGAGCGGAGCCACACCTCAATTCTGCAGTGGGAAATGAAAAAGTTCGTCCCTCTTCCTGCTTTCCAGAATTACAAACCCAGAGCACAGTGATGTTCTCCTCACCTGTTTTTCAAAAGCAGACTCTGCTCCTGTTTGAAACACCAGAATGATGATTCCAAAAGGGAGAACCAGGCCACCAACTTAGAAAACTTCAGTATTTTATCTGGGTTTTTTTTTTAAATAGTGGCCTCTTTTTATTTAGCTGGGTCCATTAATTATTTTTTAAATTTAGTTCACAAATTGAGGTGTCTGATAGGAGACAGGTGGAAAGCAAAATGTCTTTGCAATTATAGTGGAATTTTTAAAAGATAAAAATGCAATTAAACTTTCCCTTTCAGGCCACTGAGAATCTGTTAACACTTCCTTTGACTCTTTCCCATAGAAAGAGAGTGCAGGGATAAACACTGGAACCAAAGCTTCATAGGGAGATGCTGACATCAGAACCCACCCGTTGTGTGATATGGAACCCTGGCGTGTTGCACAGCCATGGCTACAACATGCACATGTTCCCTATAATTCCAGAAGTACAGGAATCTCAGACTGTCCATTCCTGTGGACCAGTCTGTCCATCTCTTGTCCAGGTGTGTCCAGCCTCACTCTTCCTCTTTTCATTTGGAATCACAGAGCCTGGTGCCACTTGCTGCAGCAGAGATTCTGAGTTGGCATTTCCAAAGCAAGCGTCCTCCCACCCACCCTTCCAAGGGTTCTCATGGGGAATTGTGTGTTCTTCCTTACAGAATAATCCATAACCTTCCCCTTCCATGTACCCATGATAGGAAGTGAAATCGTGATAACTTCCTTTAGAAGTATTGGTTTAGGTAAGGCAGGGCACACTCTTCCAGGCAGCAAAGCTTTCTTAAATACAAAGCTCTTTCTGATAACCAATCCAATGATCTAAACCTTTGAAAGTGCCCTATTTTCTTTACATGAGTCCAGTTGTTTTGGGTACTTACCCCTTAGAATAGCTTCCATAGACTATTTCCTCTCATCTCCTCAAAGATCAATCAGTACAGTTATCATTAGCAGCTAAAGGGCACTTTGCGGGTTTGTTTCTGAAGTGCCCTCAAGTCTCAATTTTGATTTTATATTATTTGTCTAAGAAACTTCTTTTTCTAGAATATAACTGTTTTAAAGAACTTGTTCAAAGCTCCCAAAACTGCATTAGAGACCCAAACCTGGGTGACACCTTATAATGAATGTCCTACTCTGCTTTGCCCACTGAGTTCTGACTTACTATGTTGCGACTGAGGACAAGCTTTACTCACTCCTATTGCCGAGGGTGAGGTTTTACAATCTCTTGAAAGTCTAGAGCAGTGAAGAGCTAATCATTGGCATTTAGGAACTCTCCAGGCAGATACAGACAGCAGTGTCTGAGTCTAGGTGTCTGAACTTCAGATTCATCCTTATTCACTCCAGGACAAGACTCATATGCAAATTACGTCCTAGGAAGAACCCTGACTATCCCACAGTCCCGCAGGATTAACACGAACTAATGTTTAAAATCTACCCTGGGTTTTACACATGTATAAATGTTTAGTTTATCTTAGAAATTTGTTCTTTTGCAGATATTTCTTGAGGAAAGTCTGTGTTGAACTGTTTATCTGTTCAGCTGTTTATCTCCCAGGTGACAGAATTCTCTGCCTTGGCTTCAGCACAAGAGAGAGTTCCCCTTTGGAGAGAGCTGTCCCAAGTTTCCATTACATAAGGGAAAATTGAGGTCATTTCTTGTTACATGCTACACAGCACTTTGAATTTGTATCAACCAAGATTCTAAGACTGCTTGATGAGATGTAGCTGAGTTGAGAGAGGAAAGACAGATGCGTGTCATGTGCTTCAAGTTATGGTGGCCAAGAACAGTGACTGTGAGAGCTCTTATCAGGGGCACCAGAAGTTCTAGACACAAGGATAGACACTGAAAAGTCACCACCCTAAGGACATACAATCCAGCCAAGAATAATGTTGCAAATGCATAGTGAGCCAGTTGGAGACGGGCCCTTTCATGTTTATTATCGTCTCAATGTTTCAAGTCAGTTCCAATGACTCTTCTTGAGCTAACATGGTTGATATTATGATTTGGCTTTGGCCTTTCCTACAAGCCCCTCAAATCACAGTTTCCTTACTCCAGTTAGCTGATAACATACTCTCTCTCAAACTACAGACAATTTAGGTACACTGCATTAAACATGTACAGATTTTAACCTAAGACAAATAATACGTGTTTTCTGCCTCTTTACAATGAGTGGAAATTCGAGGATGCTCTGACAGTAAGTGTGGATGTTTGGTAGACTAGTTGATGTGGTAGTTTCTCTGGGAGGAGCAGCCTCAATGCTGTGGAAATTACCCCTTTTGCCGTAGTTGCCCTGATTTGTGGTAGCGCTTTGGGTGCATCTGCTTACTTAGTATTCTTGTGAATGCTTGGCCGCTCCTGTTGTTACATTAACTGAATTTAGAAAGCTAGAGAGTGCTAATTGTACAAAATAAAGTGCTTTAAAAGTTCTAAAGAAAATAAGGGGTATGCAGCACAGTGCCAGTAAAGCAGGGGGAATTCAGGGCAAGATAAATTGCAATGTGCCCTATACCCTAAGAATTGACCTTGTCTTGTCTTGTCTTATCTTGTCTATTCTTGTTTGCTACACAAGTAGGGTGAGTGGAATTATCCAACAGCCAGCAGGCTGACCAAACTAGTAGCCAAAGCAAAGTCTATGTATTGATGATCTTGCAGCAAGCCACCTTGAGACTCTGCTGTCTGGCTGCATTTCACTGATAAACAAAAACCCAAAATAACAGTTTTTGGTTTCATAATCTGTCTGTTACTTCGGGCTATTCACAGGTAGTGCTGAGCAGAACATACATTAATTTGCTTGCAGACAGCACACTATAGATGAAGTCAGTAGAGAAGCAAGTTGGGACAGCATTCAAGGAGAATAGATGGGCTTTTGCAACATCTGCTATTCTAAACACAGAGGCTATTCTTCATTGGCTGTTAGTCAGTGAAGGAGGCTTGTATTTGCTACAAAGAAGTTTCCATTTCAAAATGTTTCCAACTAAGAACCATGCTTGTTTGCATAATCATAACAGTGTTTGATGTCAATACTGTTGTTCTGAGCCTAACATCTGCTACCCTTTATATAACTCTGGGGTTTCAAAATCAACACTCTCTTAGATTTCCTGAGGCCTTAACCAGCCCAGCAGTTATTATATTATTCTTTTCAACCTTTCTAGAGTACTGTGGACAAACTCATTAAGAAGACAAACCTGGCCCTCGTGGTTGGGACCAACAGCTGGAGAGAACAGTTCATTGAAGCTATCACTGTCAGCGCGGGTGAGTGCCTTTCTCAGCATGTCATAAACTAACATGGCCCAGATCTGAGCTGAGTTTTCCTACTGTGACTACTTGGTCTATGGCAAAGCACCAAAGGGCTTCCATGCTAAAATTAAAAGTGAAATAAATGCATTTATTGCATGTTTGTACATTTTGGAGACTAAATTAGACATCTAAGTGAAGCAAACGTCTTCAAACATGACATGTTTCTCCATCTATATTGCATCTTTCTCTCTGGAAATAAACAAGATAAATTTAGAGCCTTTTGTGTCTCCAATTCACTGAAAGCCAATCACGAGGCTTTGTCTGGAAAATTCCCTGAAAGCAGCACAAAGTGGACAAGGGAAGGTCAGGAAGAAAGCAGCAAAATCATAGGTGGGAAAGGAAGCCATCAAGGCATTTTACCACTGCCATCTGCATCATTTTACACTCTCTTCAACAACATTTAACAAATAAGTGGTTGCACTGGCTCTAGAAATGGAAATAGAATCACATTCTGTTTCTTCCTGTACAAGCAAAATATGGAGTTTTATTTAGGAAAACCCTACAAAATGAAGTGTTTTTCAAACTCAAGGAGTCAGAAACCTGAGAAAATTAAATACAGAAAGAAGTATCCCTTTCCTGTATTGTCAAACCTTGTCCACTCTCTGTCTGATTGTACAAAGATAGAGGAAAGTCCCTTTTAAAAATTCATGAAAGCAACAATATCCTGGGATTGTTTTTCCCCAGTTCTTCTGCTCCATCTACACTGCTTCTTTCCCTTGAAAGATCCTTGCAGGCTCACCTTCTACAGTTACAGCTAATGAACAAAGCTAGAGTTTTCTAAATATGTAGTGATTCCCAAGCTGTAAAATATGGAAACAGCGTCACTAGCAGTTGGCCGGTGACTTCTAACACAACTCCCTCTTTCCAATCTGCCACGGGATAATTTGACAGATCTCCCAGGTTCTAGGAGAGCAGAGGGTAGTAAAAAATTTTATGCCTGTTTATTGTTAGTGCTGTTTATAATCATGTTTTAGTTTCTTGCAATTGAATATACAATGGGATTTTATGAACATTAAATGGTTGATAACTGCTTAGGAGAGTGGATTTGGAATTTGCACTTAAGCTGCAATGGATGAGTGAGGAAACTCCCTCTTTATGGCTTATATTTTTCTATAAATCTAAGATTAGCATCTGAGGCATGAGCTCTACTCCCTCTTTACAGAGAGAAAAACTAAACAGACAAAAAAAATGCCTTGAATAGGAAACTGCTGACGAGGCCAATCATAGAAAAAACATTAAAAGTAAACAAAGTATTTAATGGGCTTTGAGATATCAGAATTGAAACATTAAAAGCACCATAAGCCTTATAGAGAACCATTCCTAATAATTTCTAGATTTTCTTTAGCTGCAGATATATGGGCATTAGTATAATGGTCAATCATCGTTCTTGGTGCAAAGTAAATGACAGTGAATGAAACAAATACCCCTGCCCAAGCAGACACAGCAAATAAGATAAATGATTTAAAATAAAAGTGTATATATGATGGTGAGCTCATCATAGAAAAAATTTAGCTGTGGGGGGAGAAAGAAGTGTGTGTAGGGGCTGCAATTTCAGATGATGGCTGGGATGTCCCCATCAATAGGCACACTAAGGCCAAATTTGTTTTTCTAGCAGTGGAATGGCTTTGTGTTTGTTCATTCACATATTTTTGTAACTCTCAGGGACCATGGAAATATTTTATAACCGGTCTATAACAATGGAGAACCACCGCTTTAAACAGTGAGTGAGATTGTGCTACCAACAAGGCCAAAGTCATGTTATTTGATTCTGGTCAGAACAGGAACACAGAGAAACAACTATAAAGATGTTAATACTGCCTTGCTTGAAAAAGATGGATTTTAGTTTGCAAACACTTTCATATATTGTGTTGAATTAAATCCTCCTTTTCTATTATGGTTGTTCTTACCTTATTGAAGAAGAATCTGAATCTCAGAGAGGCAACTTGACTTTGGAGCGTAGTTCAGAGCCCTGATCTACTGAATACTATAGTCCAATGTGCTCCCCGCTGCCCTTACAAGAAAGAGAAATATCAAAGGGAATAAAATTGCTCCCCACCTCTGTCTCATGGACAGAGTGACTGGCCTTGTCATGACTCCTGGTGCCATCATGTCATCATTTCATGATGGGACTAACTCCTGCCTAAATCTTTTGAAGAACTGTTAATAAATGAGATGCAAAACCTCTCAAGTGTTCTTATTTGTCATGCAATATATTGTGCTTTATGTTTCTAAATGGCTGCTTGGGAATAAGGCACAGTTGCAGGCTGCTGGGTAAATTGACCTTATTTACAATTTTGAGAGACAACATATCAGAAAAGTAAACCCATGTTTTAAAGGCACCAAATCTACTAAATTACATGAAAGGCAGTTTTAAAAGCTCAGTATTTGTCATTATGATTAAATGTAAGTGTCTAAAGAATGTAAGCATTCTTAGGTTGTTACATGGACAATAAAATTTGTAAAGCAGCCTTTATTGAAGACAGACTTTCATTGGATTTTAAAATTTCATGGCTAAATGCTTGAAGATTAGAAAGATTTGCCTTATTAAAAATATTAAATTGCTTTTAAAGGTCTCTACTGAGAGTTTTTTTTTTTTTTGCTATGCAATTTTCTGTGCGATATTGATTCTGTATATCTTGCTAAACAAAAATAATAATTTTGTAAGTAGGATTTTGTTTCTCTTTCTCACTAACTAGTTTCAAGGTTTCAATCCCCTGGCAGTCTTTTGCTCCTCTGCTTTTTCTGGATTTCATAGCTCAGTACCTTGGCCTCCTATGACCATGTTTCTGAGAACCAAATTCTTACAGTTCAATATTTGAAGAATTAAAGTACTTATGAGAATCCAGAGATTAGGAAGGGATTAAGCAGTCATGTCCCAGCAGTTCTCCTTCTGTTACCTCCTGGGTTGAATACCAGGAGCAGCGGCATGCAGTAGCTAAGTGACTGTCAAAAACTTGCAAAGCAAGTCCCATGCCACCAGGTGCTTTTAAGATGTGTTAGCACATGAGCTTCTAAAGGAAGCTAGCATTCACGGTCTGTCCAGTTTGAATTTTCCCCAGCTCCCTTTTCTTCTGAGTATCTCCAGTGGGGCAGGATGGTGGGTGGACATTAAGAAGCTGTGTGCCAGCTGGGATACAAAGGAAAACGGGTGTGTCGGAGAAGTGGGCAAACATTGGCCGGATACAGAGAACCAGGGTGCCACAATAGCCTTGGGCCGAGGGAGGTGAAGGAGAGAGTAATTGCAAGGCTGACTTTGGAGACAGATGTGAGTTTGTGTCCTAGCCCTACAAATATTCCCTGGGTAACTCTGGGCAGATTACTACACCCTGAGAGCTCAGTCTCTCATACATAAAGTGGAGATAACTGTACTTCACTCATGGAGTTGCTATAAGGATTAATTAAACAATGTATGTTTTCATAAGGACCATCTGTACATTTAGATACCAAAATTGGCTATTTGGAAGGGAAATCTATTGAGATTCTACACTAAAATATACACAAATTTTGTGCAGATGCAATTAATTCAATTTAATTACTAAAATGACTAAGTGAATAAAAACATACTGACCTTTTTCTTTCATAGTGAGTATTACACATGCCATTTTATAAATAGGAGTACTGAGATTCAGAAAAACAGTGTGATTTGATCAAGAAGCAAAACTGGTAAGGGACAGTACCAGGATACAAATCAGCCCAAGATCTTCTCCAGTATGAAGGGTACACTTGCTTGCTGTGCCAGGGGCCTGAGTGTACACAGACTGACACAGACACACACATACAGAAACACACATGTAGGACATGCCTATAGACATAGATGCATACAGACATGTGTGAACATACAGAGGCACATATACAAATATACACAAACACATATATAGATAGACACATACACAAACATACAAAGGCACAGACACACAAAACACATGCATACAGAGACATGCACATGCACATTATATGGCATGTATTTGTTTGGATATTTGAGCTGCAGCTTAAATAGGAAGTTTTTTTCTCCTTAATATTTAAGTCTCTTCACAGCCTAGTTCATTGTTCCTTGGGGAGGATGACAGGCAATTCCCCGAAGAACAATGGGAAGTGTTTGTTTTCCTAAGAGCATCCATAGGCTTCTCCTGCATACTAATTTGTAACATTCTTTGAAGAAAGTCTACACACTACGCTCTCTTTTACAAAATAATTTTAAATACTCAGCACTAAAGATCTTGCTGAAATTCTTTTACTTTTGATGTAGATAGTTCATTTGCATATCAGACATAGTACCTATTGGCATCTTCATGATGAAAGAACACTCAAGAGTGACCGTAAAAGACCTCCTCGTAGTCTTGATTCTGTCTCTTATCAACTGTGTAACCTTGCCAAAGTATTTAACCTTTCTGAATTTTAGTTCCATCATCAATAGAATGAGAAAGTTGGACTAGTTTAGCTTTAAGATACCATCCAATAGTGACATTTTGGAGCTCTGTCAATGACCATTATGGTCTTAGGGCATCCCTAATGGTATTGTGCTTCATGGCCCACCTGATCTTGACTTGGAAAAACATACCCTGCCCTTGCACCTGATTTGTCTAAATTAAATATTCAGCACAATAACAGCATATATTCCACATCTATTCTCCTACAAGAAAAGAGATGAGAGGATAGTCAAATTTAGCCTCAAAGAAAACCAAGTGACATGATGATGATTTGGAAGTGCCTAATTTTCTTCCTGTTCCATAATTGGAACTCAGGAGTGCTGGTGCAGTCTTCTACAGTACAAGGGAAGAATATTCAACATGAGGCCAGGCAGGTAGATGCAGGTGACTAGTCTGTGCTCACTATACTTCACAGTTCATTACAATAAGCCAACTTCAACTGCATGAAGAAGTGGAGGGCACAGTCACCTGAGCATACCAAACCAATATGGAGACTAGTTCAGTTTGGGGAATGTTTCTGTCATCAGTCCTTCATCCTTGCATGCTCTGTGGATTAATAAGTATTTGTAATTAAATTGAATTATTTAATATCAAAAACTGTCAACTCACCAGTGCCCCTAGACAATAATTCTCTTGAATAATTGTCAGCCTGAAGACTGATCCACTCCAAAAGTCCTAAACAATAAAAAAGAGTTTCAAGGGATTGCCATGCAATCTGGTCTAAGCAAGAATCTTTCTAGCATCTCCTCTGCAACTGAGCATTATTACTGTGGGGAAATTCTCATTACTTAATGCGTTAATCCTGGGTCATCTGAAAATCCCATTTAAGCAGTTAAAAAAAATCCTGCAAGGTCAGGTTTGACACAGCCTCATTGTTGACTATAAGACAACCAAAAAAGGGAGAGAGTGTTAGGAATTTGGGGTTTCATCTTGCCATGTTTCTTATGTGACTATGAGAATCTTTTATGACATTCTTAATCATCCTTTGCCTAAAATCATAAGCTGACTGAGGTTCATGAAAAAGGATGCTGGTTTCATGAGAAAAAGTAGGCACAACTGCCTTTAAGAAAGTTAGTCAAAGACCTATGTAAGAAATCGTGGCCCACTTTTTGCTTAAATAGTGTTAGCATTTATTGTCTGTCTACTACATGGCTAGCATTTTGCATTATTTCTGTTTTGCACAGATATACCCTGAGCTATGTAGGTTTTGTCCTAAGTTTATAGTTGAAGATCCTGAGGCCCAGAGTTGTTACATAACTTATTTAGGGCCACACATCCAGCAAGTGGCTAGCTGGAATACGAAACCCATCTCTGTGAGTCTAATACCAGTAAGCTTTCAGCTCAACCCTAGACGTACCTCCTACAACTTTAGTTCAGATCTTAAGTGGTCTCATTTCGGATGAGTTAATCCAGGACAAAAGGGATGAAGTTAACAAGCCTTTTAGTCTCAGTTACACACAGGGAAGTTAAGGGTTTGGAAATTTGTGCACAAGCCTGGGGCAGAGGTGTAGAAGGACAAGAAAGAATAGAATCAATCATAGAAAGTGGCAGGATCAGTCACTGGATTTCCTAGTAAGCTCAGGTTAAATCTCATCATGAAGAACCCAGAGGGACTTCGAAATTGTTTCTGTAATCTAGTAATTGTGTTTATATATGCTGCTAGAAATTGTGTCAGGTCTTCTAAAACAAAATGGAATCAATGCCCAGCCTTTTATCCAAGCTCCTGGTCTTTCCCTATGATAGTATTAGTTACCCAGATAGGTCTTTTTCGTGTTTAGAATCACTGGCATGTTTGAACAAATAGGAACAAAGGTTGCATAGCAATTATTTGAAACTTGAACAGGAAATGTGAACAAGACTGCTGCCATGCAACTTAGCTCCTATTCCTTCTTTCATTATACAACTAAAATATTCATATTCTTTGTGATAGAGAGTACATATAATAAGTATGACAAATAAAGTGTTTAAATTTTTTTAAAATTGTGTGTCAGAATCTTTGGCTTCTCTGGACATTTGTGTCCAAATGATCAAAGAGCCACCCACCAACTAGTTGTATGGCTCTAGACAAGTTCTCTAACCTCAACTGTGAGTTGAGAGGATTGGATAAAATGACCTTGTGAGTTGTCTTTGGGGCATGGAAATACTAAAGCATCCCTGTCCCTTGAAGGACCTCTCATTTTAATAAATAAAAT
This sequence comes from Cheirogaleus medius, assembly GCA_008086735.1. NCBI lineage: Eukaryota > Metazoa > Chordata > Mammalia > Primates > Cheirogaleidae > Cheirogaleus > Cheirogaleus medius. The sequence goes on from VBSM01002608.1 coordinate 144,344,299, forward strand.
GTCAACTTGCTTTCCATCATAATACTATTTGTACTTTAGCATTCTAACTTTAATCAGGATGGAATATCTGCCCTAGAATACATGATAGATACAATGTGTAATTACACCAACTTGGCAACAAGTCATTTAATATTAATGCTATGCTTACAATACACTGTTTAATGGCCATGTTAAGTAAATTTGGTAGCTGTCCTTACTTGCTTTGACTAGGATATCAGAAAGTAAATCTTTCTTAACTTATTAGAGCCCCATTCAAAACCACCCTCACTGCAGTATAATTTAGTTATAATTTTAATGTTTACCTTTAAAGTATAACATTTGAAAAATAGTGTTTTATTTTTTATAAAACCTTAGTTATGATTATTCACAATGTCACTATACTTTAAAGAAAACATGATAAATTTCTACTTTAGTTAAAAGAGAAGAGGTTTTATTTCCACAGAAAATTAAGTTTTATCATCTCTATAATTAGAAAATTATAACTGTATAATTCAATGTTTTCTAATTTGCTTTGGCCATCAGAAAGCTTAGTGGATTCTTTTGCCTAAATGTTCAAAATTCACTCAACTCCAGTGTCTAAAAGCATCCTTTATGTCTGCTTCCTTCAGACATTTTTTTGTCCTATTTTATCTTAAAATATCTTATGCTCTATTGATAGGTACAGATCTGCTCAAGCCCTGTTAGAAGTAGGAAGAATCTAAATTTAAAAAAAAATTAACAACAGCAAATGTGTCTTGTTCATCACTATTTCTCTAACACCTAAGACAGTGCTTGGCAATGCTAAGTCTGTGTTGAATAAATAATGAATACATTTATGTGTGAATTAATGTTTTCTAATCCATATATAACTGGATTAAAAGCCTATTTTCACTGCATCATACTGCTGTGATCTAGAAAAATAATCTATATAAATACATACTCACACACACATATGCCATGTTTCAAAAAAGGGTTTGAGACATATGTAATCCCTATATAAAAACCCATACACACACATGATATGTAGATATACATATTCATGTATTTACACACATAAAATATATTTATCTGTATGCATGCAAATTAGATATGCAAATGAATATTTCACATATTTTACGTCAATCTTCCTAAATGTTCTTACTAGAATTTTACTTTTATTTAGCTGATAATTATGATCCTAAGAGGAAAAGAGGGGGACATGAATAAGAACGAAGATGAGAATAAGTTCCAGAGAGAAACTATTTATGGGAGATATTCTAGGGCCATACCAGTAGATAAGCAAAGCAAATCTGGGATAGCTATCAATCTTAGTATGTTCAGTGGTAGCAGGATAAAATGTTGAATCAGGAAACTTCAGCTCCCAGTTTCAGAACAAGGAAGGTCAGCTACACAGGGGTGGGAGCACAATAGGGCAAGGAGAAAAAAGCAATTATTTTCTGGCCCCTGGATATGCTTTAGCTGATATTTCTGAAAAGAATATTGTCTGGTTGGGCTGTTTTTCCTCTTAAATTGCTTATTACAAAATCTTGAGGAAAACACCATGTTGAAGGGCTCCAGGATGATTCAGCATGCTTATTTGTAAGCCTGAAGTCACGTCTCTAATGCAGCTTTGTCTGGAGAGGTAGCGGCTCGGCTCTGCAAACAATGTGCCATCACTGGATCCAGTAGCTCTTTTGTTGGCATGGGCTGCTGCGATGTGAATTCAGTTTTAGTTGTTGCTTACAAATCAATGCATAAGGCATGGGGGATTTTTCATCCCCCGGTGGGAGCCTTTGTACACTGTTTTCGGCGGGGGAAACATTTCAGCATAATCCAAAGAAGTGGAAGGATGAGAAGACATAGCCCCCCACCCAGCACACACGCACACTCCCCATAGGCAGAGAGGAGCCACATAAAAGAGACTTGTAGCATTAATTCTTGCTGTTCACAGCCTGTTCTCTTGATAAAGACCTTGTCATTGCAGCTCCTGCCTTGAAAAACCACTTACCTGAACCAACTTTGATACACACACCCCATCCCCTGTGTCTCCCCTGCCTTGCTTTTGTGGGTTATGTTGGCCGGCTGCTGTGCCTTATGTCCTGTTAGAACACAGAATCTTGGCACAGGGCTAGGAAGGAGCTTACCGATCAGCTATTCCAACCTCCCCCCTTTTATTTTTGATAAATAAGAACCTAATACCAGAGATGGGAAGAGTTTCCTCCAAGGTCACAGAGCCTGTTTTAGAACACCATACAGCACTGATCCCACTTTTATTTTGGAGTTGCAGAACCAGTGCCTTAACCCCCAGACATTCCATGACTGCCCGCTGAAGTTATTTGATGACCATTGGGCTTCTTGGTGACATTGGATCAGACAAATCAAAGACTGAAACTTTCCTGAGCCAACCTCTTAGCAGCACTGAATGATTGAATGGCTTCAACATTGGCGAATAGTTGTTTTATGTTCACACAAGCCTCACAGCAGCCCCGTGCAATGGATATTCATGAACCCATTTACGAGAAAGAGGAAACAGAAGTTGGGATAACAACACTCTGACCCATGGGTTCTGATTCCCACCCAGGTCAATCTTCTTTCCATCTCGTCACACTTGTGCCTCCAGAATTAATGCCTGTAGGCCACAGGCTTATTTCTGTTCTTCACACTCTTGTGCTCAAGCTGTTTCCTCCATGTCTGGCTGTGTCTTCTCATTAAAGTCTTAGCTCACCTGTCACCGCCTCAGAGGGGTTCCTCTACCACTCGGTCATCTGACTTCATTGTCTTCATAGCCCATATCAGTATAGGAAAGTACTATATTTGTTCATATAATTTCTCTTTTAAAATCTCATTTATCTTTTCAATAGCACAAAAGAGTAAGTTATACTAGTTTGGCTAGCTTAGCTATGCCCATTTTCCAGAAGAGAAATTGAGGCACACAGAGAATCTGTGAGGTGCCCGAGAACCAGTAAATCATGGGAGCCTTCTTGTTGTCAGTGAAGGGCCCTGTTCACTGGGATCTCATTAAAAATCCCAACAGAGAGAAGGAAATAGGAGCCAGCAGATGAGGGTGGCCCTGAGTGATTGCAACTACTTCGTATTATGCAAACCCAGGCTGTCATTAGAATCTTAGATACTCTACGTGTATAACCACTTTGCCAGCCAGTCCCCATTGGGATTCTCCTCATTTTGAGATTAGGCAAACAGCCACAGGAGAGAGTTGTTGTCTTTGCTGAAGGGCCAGAGTCCTTCCCATTAATATTGGCTACCCACAGAGATAGATGTTTGCCACCAAAATGAGGAGAATCCAAATGGGACCTGAATTAACCACTAACAGAGGATTTGTCCAAAGATTTTTTAAAAGAAATCAAATTCTAGGAAGAATAAAGTGGAGCTAGATATTCATATGCTGAAAGAACAATTCAGTATTTCATATATCATATACAGAGGCTTAATTTAAGGAGGATAGCTCTCTCTCCATTACACTTTCATAAAACAGTTCCAAATAAGCTTAGATTTTTATCTGAATGAATTTTTGCAGAGATTTTTCTCTATGGAAACAATGGGTCAAGTAATTATCATGAAGTGGTAGAAAGAGTTGTAGATCTCATGAGCAAGTCACTTAAATTCTCTGAGCCCTGGATTCTTCATCTCTAAAATGGAGAAAATAATACCTACTTCAGCAGGCTCCTGGGAAGATGACAAATAAGCGAGATGTACATATTTAGCCATATACATGAAGTAATGCTCAGTAAGTGACCCTGAATTCATAGCTTAATCACAGCATCTTAAGGGACTCTGGGAGGTCTTTATGCCCCTCTGCATGTGGGGCACCCTTTGGTACACATCTACCCTTTTTATGAATTTTAACATTTTCTAGGACAATTGGTATGTTTGTTGAAAATTACAGAGTTATCATTGCCCAAACAGTTGCTTCAAGGCTCCGCTTCCCACACTATAGGAGGCTAATTTAGACACAGCTGCTGATATTTACAAAGTGTTATCAGAGCCCTCAGGCCAGTCTTAGAGCCTGGGTTGTCCACAACTACCCACTGTAACTAAACCATCTCAACTAGCAGGAGGCATCTACACTTGCTGAGTGTCAGTTCTACTTGATGAAGGTTTATTTCTTACGTGCTCAAGTCTGCAGGGAATGTTTCTCTACCTCAGGAGCCTGGAATTCTGTCAATCTTACAATTAATAAAAAGTAAGAGAACACTCTGAATGTCAAAATCCTTACCCTGACATAGAGTTAATTTGAAAAAAAAACAAATTGAAGCAAAAACACACGTGTCTAATTATGTCAAGCTGTAATTATTTAGGAGGACTCAATTCACATAGAAGAATTCTTAAGAGAGAGAACGAGAGAGTGAATGAGCTAAAGCAGTCAATTTTCAGCTTTAAACAGATTCATTTTGTTAATAATCAAACTTGCATGGAGCTAAAACTCCTTAATGGATCTGTTTTTCATTTTGACAGTGGCTACATTTGCTGAGAAATATTTCTGTCACATTTAATATCCCTTGTGCAGTGTTAACCATCCTAACAAAGTCCATAATGGCCTAAGCTAGTAAGAATTCTGTTCTTTGTGGATGATTTCATCTAGAGGTTCATTTATCTCAAACAGGATTGAGAGTTATTCGCAGACGGTGAGTTGCCTTCTTGAGTCCCTTTCCAATACTGTCTCACATCACCTGGCCCAAACCCCCCAAGGACCAGCATTGGTCCTATGGGACAGGATGGCTTACAGCGGTCTGTGGCTTGGAAGTAGGGGGTGGGGAAGGTTAATAGGGCCTATAGAATGTCCTCTCCATCCAAGAACAGGCTAGTAGTCCAAGTGACAAATCTGTAGCAATCTGGAACTCAAATTTCATGCACAATGATATTGATATTCAGTGCATTTATTAAGAGAAGGAGAATGAAAATCAGAGACCAGTGGGGTCTCTAGGAGTAAACTACATGTCGCTATATGTGGGGGTGCCTAGGTACAGTAGATTCTAAGCGTGGGGTCTCTACACTAATTCTGATCCTCACTAGCTAGTGAAGAAAGACCTCTCAGTATAACATGAGGCTTTTTCTAAGGCCCTTGGCTATATGCGGCTAAGGCAGTAAGACCAGCCACCAACAGCAGGGCTCACACCATCCCCAAGGACAACTGGCCACAACAAGGGACTTTTTAAAAATTCAAATACATACTTAAGAAGGATTCAAAAAGACAGGTTCTTAGAAAAGCTGGTATTATGTCAAAGTACAGATTTTCTTAATAACTAAATTTTACACGGACTGAAAAGAAAGATAGTAAGTAACCACTTCTCTTAAAGAGCCTAATAAGGATGGATGAGAAAGATTGTACTTTTAGATCCACAATAATCAGCTCTACTAGTGTGGGAAATGGAAGGCGTGCCCTAGAAATGGATTTGACACAGCGAGTTGTTGTTGATGCGTAGGTGTAGGAAAGCTCAGTGTATGCCCATGTGTGATGTGGCTACTGGAAGCCCAATGTGTACATTAACACGTCCAGAATGAGAAAGGTGAAAGACCTTCCCCACTGCGAGTGAATTAAGTGCCTCTTAGACTTGTATTCTGCTCCAAGTGCTGTATTTTAAAGAACAAGGATGTGGCTAACGAGGAGGGGGCTCAGAGGAGCATGGCTTGCTGACAAAGGAACTTGGAGCAAGGACTGAGGGTAATGTGAAAAGTAGCTGGATTTGACTTACTCCATACGGCCTAGGGCATGGGGCCTGGATGAGTGAGTGGAACCTAACAACCTGGGATGACCACCAGAGCTGCCAAACCTGCCTTATGGGATCATGAGTATCCTAATAGCTGAGACTCTCACCTGTGGCACAAGTGACCATTTGGCAGAGAAATTTTAAAGGAATTCACATTAAGCAGGTGGCTGAAATTGGCAAGCTTCAAAACACTCCTAAAGCTTAAGTTCAGGTATTTTCTAATATCCGCTTGTTTCAGTTGATAGAGGCAAATGTTGCAATTTTTTTCTGTGCTTTGGCAACTCATAGATCTAGAAATTTGAGGAAATTGTGTTTTGAGATATGTCTGATAAGGAAATATTTTTCAATATACTTAGAAGAAAAATTGTTGACATTATCTACTTTGCATCAGAGAATATGTACTTCCCACCAGCTAGGTTATAGGGAAATGTTTATTGTACTTCTCCAAAATCCAGAACAAGAGATAGTCTTGTTTGGGAACAAATCTTTGGGTTACTAAACTTACTGGCATATAGAAACCATTAAGAGTGGGAAGAGATTATACTTGTTTTCTCACTAGAAATGAGATACAAGCACATAAAAGTGGAAAGAGAGAGAAAAGAAATTTTAGGTCACTGTTTGAGCAAGACAGTAAAAACCAATGGGTTTAATTCAGCCCTTACGTGTTACACACACACACATACACACTCACTAATACATACACATAGATAGACACAGACAGAAGAAACTAGGGAACAAAAATTCCTTTATTGAATTCCCATTCTCAGGTTCCTTTTCTTCTTAAAATGAGAAGAGGTGAATTAGCTGATTGCTAAGGGGTCTTTCATCTTTTACATTTTATGATACTGTCAGAACCTTTGAAAGCAAAAAGAAATGGAAATATATAATGGGACAGTGGAACTCGATTTGTAATTACTGTATATCAAGTTGCAAAAAAGTGATAATTATGAAGAAGAATTTTATGTATATATGAATATATATATTTTTAAAAAGAGCTCAAATACAGAAAGATAGAGAATGAAACAGTGGTTACAGTGTTACCATAGGTGGAGGTAGGAGGAGGAAATGGAAAGACATAAGGTCAAAGGATACAAAATAGCAGATATGTAGGATGAACAATTTAGGGATCTAATGTACAATGAGAGGGCTAAAGCTAATAAAATTGTATCATATTATGGATTTTTGTTAAATAAGTAGATTCCAGCTGTTCTTGTTACAGAAAAGGTAACAATGTGAGATGATAGATATGTTAACTGCTTCACTATAATAAACATTTTACTATCTATATGTAGGCCATAGCATCATGTTGTGAATCTCAAATATGCACAATAAAATTTATTTTAAAATAATTTAAAATTAGGCCAGGTGCAGTGGCTCATGCCTATAATCCCAGCACTTTAGGAGACTGAGGAGGATCACTTGAGGCCAGGAGTTCGAAACCAGGCCGGGCAACATAGCGAGATCCCATCTCTTAAAAAAAAAAATTAGCTGGGTGTGGGGGCATGCACCTGCAGTTCCAGGTACTCCACAAGCTGAGCCAAGAGATCGCTTGAGCTCAGGAGTTTGAGACTGCAGTAAGCTATGATCATGCCATTGCACTCTAGCCCAGGCAACAAACAGTAAGACCCTATCTCAAAAAAAAAAAAAAATTAAAATTAAAAAAAGATTCCAAAGTGATCACAGCCATGGTGTCTTCCCTTTACTTGATTTTTCTGTTTCTCATGTTTACTTGGTCCCTAAGGGCTTCAGAAAGAGCTTATAACTGGCTCTGTGAAAAAAAAAAAAAACAATCGTATCTAGAAAATAATAGCTATGACTATATTGATAGTGTGATGGTTTATCTTTTCATATTCCTAAAAAAGGCAGCATTGTATCTGTATAGCACCAGGCATTAAAAGAATTCTCAGATTCAAATTTTGAACCAATATGTGGTAGATGCTAAACTCTTCAACCTGCTTCAATAAGGCATTATGTGTAGTAAAACATTCCCTGGGCTGTTAGATCAAATCCCAACTCAGTCACTTAGCGACTACGTGATTATTTGTAAAAGTCACTTAAATTCTCTGAACTTCAGGTTCTTCATATGCACAATGGGATTAATAATGCCTGCCTTGCAGGATTATCATAAGGATGAAATCAGATCAGGTATGTGGAAGAATTTAGCTCGGTGCCTGTCACTTGGTAGACACCCTACTTTGCTTCCTCCCTCTGTTTCTTTCTTTCTTTTCTTACAATCAAGCAGTGCAGGGAAACTGGTGATAATGGCCCATTTAAACAGAATATAAATTCAGTGAAATCAGGACATTCAGGTTGTATTGATTCTCTGCCTTTCCTCTGACAAATAACAATAATGGAATATGGCACGTTTGTCTGTAAAGGGGTTTACAGTTTTCTAAAGGACTTTATTTTCTCTTCTGGTCCTCACAGCAGTTGTGCTGTGAGAGTTAGGAGATTCATTTGACAAGTGAAGGAAGTTTAAGTGTCTTGCTCCAAAACAAGTTATCAGAACTGGAAATTGGCATAAGTCTTCTGACTCAAGTGTCCGTCACACCCCAGCAGCCTCTTTTTCTGGTTCTCAAAGCTCTCCCTGAGGCCAAACCCTGAGCACCTAGGGAGGGATGTAAGAAAACACCTGTTTACTCTATAAGATATGTTATCTGCAGGTGCCAACCCCAGGGGTTGCCTTTCAGGATCGGTTGTAATGGTGATGCCCTTGTTCTCATGCTCCAGAGCAGGGGCAGTGCAAGTACTGTTCATCCATAGAAGAAGTGATGCTCTCTCCACTATCTGCACTTTTAATGATTTGCCCTTTTTTTGGTAGTTATATTTAGGAAGTCCAACATGTATCAACAAAGCCATTTAAAAGGCTGTGGGAGGGATTAATCGAATATAGCTTGTTTCTTATCTTTCCATTAGTAGAATCCATAAAGCTCAAAAGAAGGATTCTGAGATAAGAGGAATTTACTTGGGATCCTATAAAAGCAAACCCACCAACCTGTCTGTTTCTTTGCTAACACAGAGAAAGGACTTGAAAGAATTATGTAGCCTCCAGTAACCCTAAGCTGGCAAACATATAGAACCACAGAACCAGTGAATTACTATCATCTTTGTGTCACAGAAAAGATGTTCCTGGGATTTTTTTTTTTTTAATATTCCACCGCTCTTTGCAAGGAGCAGACTTTTAAGTATAGCCCAGTTGGTGATGGATGAACATAATATTTCTTTGTCGTTCCCCAACACAGGGTAATTGTGCATCATGCATGGCAGTCAGTGGTCATTTTTAAAATTTAAATGACATCTGAGTTAAGGATTAAAATTTATAAAGAGCAGTGAGATCCCAGGGAAAAAAATGGAAACCACTTCTAGTTTCAAACCATTTCTATAAAACAGATGAGCCTCCCATTCCAGACTTAAACATTAAATGTTAAGATTCTTTTGTGACGCTGGAAGCCTACAACAGGAGGAATTCTGAATCTCTCTGTCTTTCTCTCTCTCTCTCTCTCTCTCTCACACACACACACACACACACACACACACACTTATTTTGCCTTAACTGATCATGAAATCAATTTCAGAGGGCAAGATTAAATTTTGTTTTCAAAAACCTAGAATGTAACCTTAGTACCCAGCATGTTGACTAAGCAATTAAATAATGAGGGGGAAGCACAGTAACAATCCTAAGTGAAAGAAAATAATGATAACTGCCATGATAATCATTACCTTGAAATATCCTCAAACACTTTGCAAAGATGATCTAATTATTCCTGTGCATATCTCCTGTGGGAAAGGTGTTATTATTTTCATCTTAAAGACAAATATAATACCCACTCTCAATTTGTGTGTCATTTCTTCTGAGAAGTTTCATTATTTGTTTTCTTGTTCATCTTCAAAATATGAGAGTTAGACACCTCAAATTAAGTAATTTTGTAGAGAATAAGAGGCAGAATAGTCTGTGTTTCTATGAATGATTAATTAAAATGTAATGTTTTCCAAACTATTTTAATCATATACCCTGTGAAATTATAAAATGTCCACAAATAGGGAAACTAAAAAGAATCTGATACAAAATAAATATAACTAGAAATTCTAGTGCTTTGTCTAAACTTTCCTGGGAGCGTGCATGGGGAATGGGTAGGAGAGGAAGCTGGGGAAGAATTATCATGGTTCTCTTCTTCCTCTCTCCTTAAATGAGCCTGAAATATTGCATCTCTCACCTTAAGTTCTACCTGGAGCTAAAGTGTAGGGTAAAAAAGAAGTAGGAAGAAAAGTGAAAGAAGGAAAAAGACATGTATGAGGAAACAAGAAAAAAAGGAGATAATGGAAACACTGAGTGGTCGTTCCTCCATTTGCATGTCATGACATAGGAAGCCACCAAAGGGCTGCTAAGTTAGTTTGCTAGGGCAGCCATACTACGTACTACAGACCAGGTGGCTTAAACAACAGAAATTTATTTTCTCACCATTCTGGAGGCTGGAAGCCCAAGATCAAGGTATTGACAGGTTTGGTGGTTCCTAAGACCTCTCTCCTTGACTTGCAAATGTCTGTCTTCCCACTGGGTCCTCTCATGGTCTGTCCCCTATGCACACACATTCCTGGTGTCTCTCTGTGTGTCCCAATTTCCTCTTTTTATAAGGACACCAGGCATATAGGATTAAGGCTTGCCCTGACGACCTCATTTTAACTTAATTACCTTTTTAAAGGTCCTGTCTCTAAATAAGGTCACATTCTGAGGAGTAGGACTTACCATGTGAATTGAGGTGGGGAGGACACAATGTAGCTCATAACAGGTGCTTTTATTAAAAAGTATCTTCTGCTTTCAGGCAAGGTTGATATCATAAAGCTGTAATAACCCTATGGTATGAACACTGGAGAAAACTCACACGTAATTTGCATAATAATTCTGACCACGTGCCCATGGAAGAGCAGGCCATTGCCTTTTCCCTCTTCCAGTAAAAATCATAGATGACAAATCCAGATATTTCCTCTTTTCGTATTTTGTGAGAGGCACTTTTCCTGCAAATCTCCTATGCTTTGGTAGGGTTTCTCCAATCATGGTCTGCACCAGATGACCTCACCACCACGGAGGGTCTCAGGAAGAGCACACATATTTGCCCCATGCTGGTCAGCTCAGGTCACATAGTCAGCTGGGAAGTCACAGCTGCAATGGGTGGACCAAGCAAAAGAGATCCCTGGTGACAAGGTTGGAGTGGGTGATCAAAGTGTTCAAGGAGATGTTCTTCTTTCCAAACTGGTGAAAAAAAAACACATGAATTTGCTTCCATGTCAAGAAAAGTTGACATTCAATATCCTAATTTTAAAACATGTGAATGGGGATTATTTTTACTTTATAAATGAAATCTCCATTTTAGAATAATGTTATTGATTTCTCGGTTCCTTTAAATAGCAAGCTTTGTGCATTTCCTTGTGCAAGCTTTTTGATAGTATGACTTACTTGGCAAAATTGTGATCTATGTGTCTATATCATGTCATTATGTAGTTACATAAAATCAGTATAAATGTATGCAGGCATTCCCTCATTTGATAAGCTCAACCACTTTAGTTCACATACTGGAAATGGTAACAAACACTAGGGACACAAAAATGAATGAATCCCTGTCCTGGAAGCACTCACAGGTAACTGGAGAAGAGAAGGAAGTGAACAGATACATGGACACAATTTAGAGCAGTGGTTCTCAAACTTGAGCATGCATCAGAATCATGTGGAGGGATTGTTCAAGCCCAGATTGCTGCCCATCCCCCTGCCCAATTTCTGATTCAGTGGGGCTGAGAATTTGCATTTCTATCAAGTTTCCTGTACTGCTGGTGCAGGAAGCATACTTTGAGAACCACTGATCTGGAATTACAAGTGTTGGGGACTGTGGAAGCTCTAAGAAGGAGTTCCCAGCACTGTCTGGGGGAGGCAGAGAGAGCTTCACAGAGGAAGTGATTTTTAAAGGACAAGTGGGGAGGATAAGAATGGAGGGATTAGGACATACTGAGCATATTTAGTTCTTTCTTTTTTTATTTTTTTTTAAAGAGTACCAGGAGGAATGAGCATATTTAGTTCCAAAGGACAAAAGTAGGAGAAAAATGCTATGGTTTGGAAAAAAGAATGCAAATAATTTCATTTTAGGCATATAATTATTTGGCAAATAATTCCAAAGTTTGAGTTTGAAATAGTCGCAGGAAATAAAGCTGATGAAATATGCAAGACCCAGAACTATGATTACAGACTTTGTTTGAACATTGTTCTATAGGTGATTATGTAACCGTTAACTGCCAGAGTTAGACTTCAAGCTGGAAGAAAAGAGCCCTGGTGGAACTCTGTCCATAGTTGTCCTTCTTCAAAAGAGGCTTCTTTCTCAGCCTGGTACAGGGCTTTCCAACCTTTTGGAAGACATCCTTTTCCTTTCTCTGAAGTAACAAAGCTCACTGGAGGTGATAAGAAAGTAGACGAGGTGTGTTGTTTGCACGTGGGCAGACTGGGTAGGGGTTAAGTTTTTGCCATTGGCCCATGAGCCACGGTGAGGAGGCATTTTAGTACCTTGATAATGAATTGGTTACTTGTGATTCACTCTTGGAAAACTCTAGGATCCACCCACCTCTCACGGCCTCCTGCCATTCAGAGTGGAGGGATGACGGGCCTGGAAGGAGAGATTGGGAGAGAGGAAGACCTCAGTAACACAGATTGTGATGAAATGTACTTCATTCCTTTCTTTTTAGGGGAAGATGATGATGATGATGAATGTGGGGAGGAAAAGCTGCCCTCCTGTTTCGATTATGTGATGCACTTCCTGACGGTGTTCTGGAAGGTTCTCTTCGCCTTCGTGCCCCCTACAGAATACTGGAACGGCTGGGCGTGTTTCATCGTGTCCATCCTCATGATCGGCCTACTGACAGCTTTCATCGGAGACCTGGCTTCCCACTTTGGCTGCACCATTGGCCTGAAAGATTCTGTGACTGCCGTCGTGTTCGTCGCACTGGGAACTTCAGTGCCAGGTAAAGAATACGTTCATGTATAATTCCTTTTATTTTTTCTTTATTTCAGAATGCTATGGGGGTACAAATGTTTAGGTTACATATATTGCCCCCAGAAGCGGAAGCTCATTTGCCTTCTTGACCCTTTCTTTCCTATAATTTCAAGGGCTATGATAACAAGTCAGGCCTATGAAGGATGACAGCCGAGAAATATAGATAATGTCACTGTCAGAGCATTGTCATGGCACGGCTCAAGTTTAGAAAGCTGGTCAGTCTCAGCATGATGACAGGAAAGCATTCCCAAGGGGTCTCCATGGCCTGCATGGAGAGAACAGATGGGTTTGATGGATAGATTTTCAGATCAGCTTCCTATTACAATGAGCACATGAAGAAGACAAACAAAAATACAGAATCATCTTTAAGAACAAAATTTCTGTCTTTCATATATTTATAAAGTTCAGATGATTTCCATGAAACTTATACTCATTTGGGTAACTGAGATAACATACTTACTGCAGATCTGACAAAATATTCGCTTGACCCAAATATTAATGGAAGTAAATAGAAAATAGGCATTGATCAGGACAGGATAAAAGTAATCCTGACAAAAGTGAGCAGACCAAGTATACATTTCATGGGCATCCCTTGATGCTTCCCTTATAAGGTGCATTTTGCATTTTTCTTCCAAACTACAACAGCAGTTTATTGTGTTTACTCAGATTCTTGAGTAAGACGTCATCTCCCCAAACATAATATTGACAGCAATAATTTTCAAACTTTGATGGGCATCAGCATTACCCGGGAGCTTATTAAAAAATGCAAATGCCTAAGACCCATCATCAATCTTTGGAAGATCTAGAGGAAGGGCCCAGAAATGTGGGTTGTAGCTCACAAGTGGCTCTGGTGCACACCAGAGCTTCTATAAGTGAAATTCCGGACCTACTCTCCAGCACTAATAGGCTGACAAACATACAGCCTTAACTTTGAGCAACAAGACTAGCATTCTCTATGGAGCAGTAGGGCCAAAGACAAGCATTATGGTGGGCTTGAAAAATGCAGGGCTTGGAGCAAATGTAGCTCTGAAGCTGGTGCCATTCACTGTCCACTGCCCTCCCTCACCACCGTCCTCAGATGGACACCATGATTTCTATGAAAACTCGCCATTGCTGGCAGTCTTGGCTCTTGGTTTGAGGTTGAAAACAACTACAGTTTAAATCATGTGTTTCTTTCCACTGAAATTCACAAGTCTTTCCTCTTCAGAATGGTGCATCTAGTAAATCAACTGGGACATAGAAGGAACTTATTAAGATAGTAGCTCTTACCATTATTATTTATTAATGTTGAATTAATATTCACCATTATTGTTTATGTTGAATAATTTAGGATGATATGACGAGTATAAATCTGGATACTTCGTCCACACTTACCCTGAGTAACCCTGAGTGATCGTGAAGGAAGTGTCCAGATTCTTACTGGCCAGACACAACACATGGTGTTACACAACTGATGAACCAGTAGGGGGTCCTGAGCTAGAGACCCCCACGTGGTTTGGGTGTCCAGCCGAGGTAATGGAGGGGCCAGGAGACTCAGAGCACACCCTTACTTCCGCCTTAGCAAGCAGGCTGTTCGAAGATGTCCAGTTCACTGTTGGTCCTCAGAGCAGAGCAGACTCCCTCTCAACCCCAGCTGTGTTTCAACAGTTCCATATTTGGTTTTTCTCTGAATTTTTTCCAGAAATTTACCAGACAGGAAAAAAAACACTTAAGATATTCATATATTAAGTTGTTTTGTTTAGAGAATATATAAAACCAGAGGAACTAAACATCATGGTTGTCCATTGCTTGTATTTGAGGTTATTACAGGAAAATATGTTTTGGGGGCCACTTTCCCTAAGGCTTAAGTCACTGTATCTCAAATTGTGTTCAAGTTAGTACACACTATTGGCCGTGGGTTTAACCCCTAAGGAGAAAATGTGCAAATTATGATAATAAAGGCAAAATTAGGTCTCTTATGACAGTTATCCGTAATCAGCCTGCCATTCTGAGAAGGCAGCAGTTTATCCTACCAAAGGCATTTCTTATTTTCAAAAAGATAAAAAATACTTTTCCTACGTTAAATCCTCGTTTGATGTAGGAAATTCTCTTACGAGATCAAATCTCTCACTTCTGAAAATGTTTTTTTATTCCCCGATGCCCCTTCTCCGGTATCACAAACGGACTCCTTTTTTCCAAATTCCAGTCTTTCAAAATGCCTCTGTGCATCTCATGCTTTAATAAACTGTTGAAACATGTGATAGCCATATGATTAAAGTTTATTTTTTTCTATAACATGAAATGTGGATTATAACAAACCTTAATGTTAGGGGAGTCACTTGTTCTGCTACTTAAAACTAACTCAGAACCCAGGTGGAGACATTGAGAGGTAAGAAAGCCTGTTTGGGAAGAATACAACAGAATCATTAGTTTTTGAAATGGTTTCCCTGCACTGCTGGAAATGCTTCCCGTTGGGACACAGATTATTTTGCTCTGTTACTGGGAGAATTCCATAACTTGCTATATTAACTGTGCAGCAATATATCCATAGGTAATCTCAGATAATCATATCTATATAAATAGACATTTTTTCCCAAAAAAAACTATAAAAATTAAACAAGATGCTGGATGAACGTAATATTTCTGACTTTGTTCTTCAACCCTGCTGATTCAGAGCAGTGTTTTATTATATCCCTTGACTTCTAAAAAAAATGATGCTATTGTTTCTAGATGACAAAGCCCAATTGCTATAGGCAGACGAAGAATAAAGAAAACTAATTCTCTTCACGTGTAGCCTACCATTAATCAGCATTGGTCCTGGGGCCCAGCTTCTTCCCTAGGCTGATGTCTTGGCACTTTTCCTAAAATAGCAGGGCTCCTGCCTGGTGTCTGATGTACCACTGTCTCTTTCTGCGTAAGACTCTTAGCTTCTTAGACTGTGATGGCCAGATGAGCATTGAAATCTTTCCCCCTATTAGTACTCCTGCCTCCAGGCAGCATTTACTATCTGCATATCTCGTTAAAATTACTTTTTATCATACTGTTTACAATGTATGTGCAAACGCTTAAGATGTTTTGAGTGAGACAGAGCCTCTTCCTCATACCAGCTGGTATCAGATGCTCATTATGATCTACCGGCAGAGAAGGACTCATAAAGGTCATCACTCATCCCCAACCTCAGGTGCCTACAAGAGCTTGAAGACCCGTATCTATCAGTACAGGAAGGGCCTTCTTTTCCTGAATCACCATTCTTCAGACCTGTCTGGAGGAACAGGCTTCTCCAACAGTCTCTTTCCACCTTTAAATGTTGGTGTAAGCCAGAGACTGGTCTCCATACCTCTTTCCTTTTTGGTCCATAGTCACTTCCTGGACATCAGCCTCTATGGTTTTAATGTCACCTATATGCCAATGATTGCTAAATGTATAGCTCCAGCCTCAACTTTCCCCTCAGTGCTAGATTCATATACCAACTGCCTTCCCTATGTTGATACTAGATGTGTCATTTGCAGCTCGGAATTACTATATCCAACACAGAACTGTTGATTCCTGCTGCCCAAGGGCCTTATCCTTCAACCAAACCTATTCTTTCCAGATCTTGCCTTTCTCAGGAAAATAGTATCATCATCCACCCTGGTATCCATGATTCCTTTTTCCTCCTATCCCTACTCAGCCCATTTATAAGTCCTGCAAATCTCTCCTCTAAAGTATGTCTTGATCAGGCCCACCTCACTCTCTTTCCACTGCCACCATCCTAGTCTACACAGCCATCCATTCTCTGTCACCTAGATCCCTGCAGTAGCATCTTGTCAGTCTCCCTGCTTCTGCTAGAGATCATTTTAAGGTATAAATGAGACCACAGTCTTCCAATGGCTTATTCCGCATAGGATAAACTCCAAAGCATCACTCTGACTTTCAGAGACCTTTATGATTTGGTCCCTGCCTATCTTTTCATTCTGTTCTCCTCCTTGCCCACTGGCCTTGGGGCCCACCAGCCTATTTGCTATCCTCCATGCACCAAGTTCACTCCTTTCCTGGGGTTGCACTAGCTATCTGAAGTGCTTCTCCCTCCATTTACACAAGACTGGCTCTTGGTCTTCAATTATATTTTATCTTAAATAATATCTTCAAAGAGGCCTTTTCTAACCACAAAATGTGAGGTGGTCACCCAGTTAGCATGTATTACCTCACTCTGTTTTCTGTATTCATTACTTTCTGGATTTTTTTTGTTTTATTTATGCTTGAATGTCATTATTGTCTAACTCTCCCCTGTAAAATGTAAGCTTCATGGGAGCACAAACCTTGTTCTTATTTTCTCTATATCATATCACCAGCTCTTAGAATGGTGCTTAGCTATCACATAAGCAATGTAATTCTGGTGTGTGTGTGTCTGTGTGTGTTGTATGTAAGGAATGTACAGATCAGTTATTTACACATTAGTATGAGTCAGTTCAATCAGATTGCTCTCTTCCAAATACATTCTAGAGACAACTAAGAAAGTTATGATTATTAAGAGAGATAAATAGTAGATATTTTAATAGTGTGGCTTATTCTTGAGGAATAGGACAGAAAGTTATTATAGTGAGAAGGGGCAAAAATTAACTTAAGGCCACTGAGGACCTCAGTGCAGAAACAATTTCCTCTTTCATAATTGTGGCTGTGATGGGAACTGCAATGAGTAGCAAGATACTTTTGGTCTCTTCTTCATTCTTTCTCTTCCTATGATCCCGATTTCTAAGACCCAGACTTCAGACCAGTACTTTTAAAACTTTGAGTACACTTTGTAGAGTGTGAAATAGGCATTCTGCAGTAGCCTGACGTGGTCCATAACTATGTTATATCATATCGTTTCTATGGAAAAACAGGGTCAAAATTCAAGGGAAAAAATGTAAGAAGGAGCATTTGGAACCCAGCCTTTTTGTGTACAGACCACCTAATAATTGCACATTCTTGTAGTTCACAGTTATTTACTTGCCTGAACCTTGGGTATATCGGGCCAGGAAATTCCAACTTATATCCCAGATTCACAATACGGGCTTTCCTTTCAGCTCTTACTCCTATTGGGTTCGAATAGATGTAAGTATTCTTCTTTAATGAAAGGGAAAACACCTAGATGTTGGTGAGTTGGGGATATTTCTGTGTAAGTCTTGCCTTGCTCTTCCTCCATGCATCTTGATTGTGTTTGTGCCTGATGTTTGCCGACTGCCCCTCCATCTCCCTTAGCCAGCTGCTCACTCCTGGGCCAGAAAAGCTTAAATGTTGAGTATGCTAGGCTGGCCCTGAGCCCCTGGCATTCTAAGATTTTCTGCTTCCTCCCCATGTTTTGAATATCATTTTATCCTTAGAATTCTATTAGGTAGGAATTATTTCCCTCTAGAGATTTTAAGGCATTAAGGGAAAAGAAATAGATAATTTGGGGGAGTTCCCCCCCCCATTTTGTATATAGAAAATTTTTTTAAAAACCTATTTTAGGGAAAATTTATGTCATTTTTAACTGACAATACTTTTAAACTTCTAAATACCACAGGAAGAATTTGATATAAAACTGGATATACTAGTTGTTCAGTATGTTCTCTTACTGCAGTGTTAATGAGTATGTACCATGGGATTATGGGGACAAAAGCTTTAGAACTGAATTCAGGAACCTGGACTTCTAACCATTGTTTTCTATATGGCTTTAATCAGCTTCTTGACTCTCTGAGCCTCAGTTTTCTTGCCCGTAAAATAGACATAATAATACATGGCAATCCAAACAAAGTTGATGAGAGGATTCAGTAACATCATGGATCTCAGAGCACTTTCTCAACTCAGAATTGGTATAAAATGCAAGAAGTAATTATCATTATTTATACTGAGATCAACTTTAAAAAATGTGAAAAGGAATATAAACTATGAGAATAAATGGGAAACATTTGGGACAAGGAAAAAAGTTTTTAAATTTACCACAAAGCTCCACTATGTGCTAGACATAAAGCACTGTATACACATCATCTATTATCTTATTTAAGTTATATCATTAAGTGATGTGAAGTGATTTTACCTCCTTTCAACCTTTATTATTTGGTCCTTCAAGTCCTTCTCCTGAAAATGAGATTTCTTTTTCCTGTTTGTTTAGCACTGTGCTAGAAAACATTATATTATTTTTTGTAATAGAAAAAAGTTTTAGCTATTGATGGTTTAAATTTTTTAGTTTTTAATTTCCTAGATTCTAATAACTCTCGAAACTAAGAAACTCTGCAGTATACTTAAGCAGAAAGTACTTTACAATTTGCTGCATCCTGTTGCTTTATTTATCAGTAGAACCTAGACTAACTTGTATGGTTGCATACTGCAATCTCAAGGTGGCCCCCTAATCTAAATGACACTCCTGGAGATGTACGGGGTACTACGTCCACAGATGTAACAGTGGTAGCCCTGTCCAAAAGCCACTGAATAGCTTATAAGACAATAAGCACCAGTATCCTCATGTTACATGAGGAAATTAAAGCTCATAGAGAATAAGTGTTTTGTCCATATTTAGCCAAAGTTTATATGGTTGGTAAATTGTAGAACCCATATTATCTCTCATTTTTATAATCTGGTACTTAGCTACTTTATCATGCTACCTTGGATTTGTTTTTAAAATATTACATAAACTCCCATATGACTTAGAGTTTTTTTGAAATTACTAATTTTTCTCTTTGCCTCAATTTTAGTATTTCCCACTTTTAAAGCATGCAACAGTGGGATTATATTTAAGCTCCTTGAGGTCAGGCACTATTACTATTCCGATTGATATGAAAAACACCTAGTACAGTCCATTCTTCAAAACATTTCATTAATGAATAAAGATCTAATTCTATACCCATAAACTCTTAACATTTCCTATACGTAAAAATTTAAACACTAAGACAACTGGAAACTCTTTTAAAGATGCTCAGCTCTGACCT
The DNA here is from genome assembly GCA_008086735.1 of Cheirogaleus medius. Taxonomy (NCBI): domain Eukaryota; kingdom Metazoa; phylum Chordata; class Mammalia; order Primates; family Cheirogaleidae; genus Cheirogaleus; species Cheirogaleus medius. Next base: position 144,363,919 of record VBSM01002608.1, read on the forward strand.
AGCTGGCAAAGAAATAGAATCCTAAGGTAATGCTCGTAGGCACGGCCATGTGCTGCCAATGAATGTGAACAAAAGGGAGATTTGGTCGTCCTGGGCTACACCAAACTGCCTGTGATGCACAGCCACCCAGACGCCGGTCAGTCGAGCCCAGGAGGGGCATGCTGAGGACACTGTCATAGCAGTCTCATTCTGCAGAGGTTTACAGGCAGCTCTGGAAACCAAGTTCCAGTGTTCTTTGTCTCTGAGCAGAAATAGGAGGCTGGGAGTCGGATCACTAGAGGTTGCCGTTGGAGGCTTCATCAGAAAACACGCTCAGTCTACTCCTCGCATAACCACAGAGATGCTGTCAGGAGGGAACACCAATTCACCCACTCAAAACAAGCACTCTTCCCAGTGGGAAATTAGACTCGGTCATTCTGGATTCTCAAAGTCATCTGAGCTCCCTTGAAAAATAGCAGGGAATTTGATTAACTCAGTCATTTCCTCTCATCCCATCCACTTCAGACAGGTTTGGTGTTCTCAGTGCAGAGCTCACAGATTGACAGTTAACAGTCTCAGTCTCAGAGAAATTGTGCCAAGTCTTCCCCTAGTGCAAAGACTACACACCAAGCGGGTATCAGAGAACATGAGCTTTAGAGTCAGGCAGACCTGAGTTTAAGCCCAGCCCTCCCTCCTCCACTTACTAGGTGTATGGCACACCCAAGGCAAATTGCTTAACTCCTCTAAGCCTTAGTTTCTTAACCTGAATAATGGGAACATGAAACTCAATGAATGTCCCAAAAGTTGTAGTGAGGATTAAATGAGAGTGCATTTATAAAGTACCCAGCACAGAGCCTGGCATATAGTAGACACTGAAAAAAATGTTAGATCTCTTTTTCCTTCTATTTCAATGTACTGATAAACAGGTTAGGCCTCCTGAGATACTTAGCTCAGCTATATTGCAGCAATTGAAAAGTAGAAAACCGAGTGAATTCTCAGCCTATCTTCCTTATTACCCTATGTTGGGAATTCCAGTGAAGTGGACACCCCCAAATGCCTTTCTGTTTCCTGCAATTTCACTGTCTATGAGCTTTATCCTCTGAACATTGGCATTTCACATCAGACAAGAAGTGCCATCACTAGTGTGTATATATACTTAATTGGACGATTAACATTTCAGCTTAAATGGAAATGAAAATACAATTACTTTACCCTGAACCATTATTTCCCAATGGCTATGGTGCCCGTTCCCCCAAGAGTATCCTAAAGTCAGACATATTATGTTTTCAGATACTCTGATAAGTGGCCATTTTCTTTACTACCAACAAAGTTGGAGACTGCTGAAAATGGACCCTCTCGATTTGTAGTCAGATCGAGAGGCAAGGCCACCCAATGACACTGTAGGAGGAGCAGCACAGGACAGCCCTAATAACTCAAGTGACTTTCCACAGGACCTTATCTTAACCTCACTGCAGCAAGGAGCTGTCTGTAGGTAAAATTTTCCATAGTTCCCAACACACTTTCCCATGAATAGGTGATGTGATTAGAGTTGAAGGAAGCCTATAAAAGCAAAAATTTACGAGGAGAGAATGAAACAAAGGAAGGCTAGACACCAGATTTCACAAGATTTGCTCTATAAATGGCACTATGGCTGCCTGTTACCCTATGCTAAAAACACTGGGGAATAGGCTACATGCAGAGCATTTGTAAGACCTTGGGAAAGATCCATTTCAAAGCTATTTGCATCCTTCATTCTTTCTACTCAAAGAAGAGTGTGTATTAAATACTTTTAAGATTTTCTGTTGGCAGTTATACTCCTTGACTTATTTTTCTCAAAGGGCAGGACTGCATGGGCATCTGGCATCACGTACAAGGCTGGAGAGGGACCAGGATGATAAGGATGATGTCATCCATCAGGAGGTGGTCCAGGGAGCAGGGGTGCTCGGCATGTGTCATGCTCTATCTGAAATCCTACAGAGTCTTTGGATGAATGCCCCAACCCCACAGCAACCAGCTTCTCTCAGTCCCATGAAAATCACAGGATAAGAGAAGAGACCTAAAAATGTTTCATCCTATTCTATCTAGGCCTTCTCACATACTCTACATCAGCCAAAGCAAGGACACTTGGCAGAAACATCATGCTAGATAGGTGTGTGTTTGTGTGTGTGTTTGGTGTTTGCCGGATTGGTGTTATGCATGTGTGATGTGAATGAATGTAAATTTCTCATTCTTTTCAGTGTCAGGGTGTATTCCAAAGGGAGTGAGCATCGAGTTTAGCAAAAGCATTAGGCCCTTTTGCTCCATGGAGACTAACAAGAGTGATGACTTTCATTTATCCCTTTTCACAGCTGAAAAGGTAATGACATACAGGTAGTGACAATGAAACATTTCAAGGACCACTGATTTATTTTGTTTTGTTTTCTTTTCTTTTAAATGCAGGCTCAGTCTGCATCTTTAAACAGCTTTATTGAGGCTTAATTTACATAACTTTAAAATTCACCTATTTGAAGTATATACAATTCAGTGATTTTTAGTAAATTCACAGAGTCTTGCTGCCATTACCCTAATCCACTTTGAGAACATTTCATCACCCCAATAAAATCCCTCATGGCCATTTACAGGTAATCCCCATTTCCACCTCCAGCCCCAGGCAAGCACTCATGGACTTTCCGACTCAATACATTTGTCTTTTCTCAATCTTTCACAAGGACTAATTTTTATATAAAAATGTCATGGATTCTTTGAGTGGTAGTACTTGTACTTACTCTCATAATTCATGTCAAAACTTACCATGGATTCGGTAAGATTTTAAAATTATTTTACTCATCACAAAATATCTATAGACATTTATAAGCTACATTTCTTTTGTGGTCTTCATTCCTTTGTGCATATATGGATTTGTATATCATTCTTAAAAACAATCTCACTTCCCTCCCCTCCAGAGTAATCTTAGTTCACACATTACAAATTGCTGAGTGTAGAAATCACACAACAGCACTTAGAATTAGCACTATAGAATCTTAGGGTAATATCACATGTTTAATGATATATGAATGCTAAATGGCCTTGACCGATTCAGTCACAACACAGTGCTAAGGAGGCAGTTCTCAAATTGAGCTTCTTACTCACATCCGTGATCCCAGGGTGTCGCCCTATAGATGCTGTTGGCCCCTGGGTCACTACAAATCCATCCCAACCATTAGGAAGAAAGTGCAGAGATCAAGGCCTATTGATCAGAGGCTATGTGCTCCCTGCACAAGAATGACACATTGTTCCTAACCTCAAAAGAAGAAAATATGGGCATAACTTAATTACCATGTCATGGGCCCTGCATGGACAACAAAATGAATTTAAGCCCATTGGTATTTTTAGAAGAGAGGGCAAATAAAATGCTGACTCAATTTAAAAGGCAAATTTTACATGTGGCCATAAAAGAACTGTAATATCTGTTTGGGATAGTGCATATTATAGATATGAAATCACGGTGCTTGGCATTTATGCATAATGCCAGCTGGAATGCCATCATCACTCCTCAGCACACAGACCTCACATCCTGCCTTTTCTCAGGAATGAAACATAAGATCTACATTACTTGTTTATACTCTGCTTCATTCCAGAAAAGGATTTAAACCCATAAAATGCCTTGCATTGTTCAGCCATCTTTTCCAGCATGTGATCTAAAAACACTAATTCTGTTAGTGACGATATTTGATAACCTTAGTTTAGCTCAGCACATATAAATCCTATATTTTGTGGACAAGGAGAACATGGCTTATTTGGGTTCTATTATTTACAATCAGGAAATTATTTCTTGTGCTCCCCCCAGCCCCCGCCAGCCCCTCTGGAGCCCGGGGGGGCTTTTTGGCATGGCCCTCCATAAATTTCAAGCTATTATTAGGTTATCACTGTAAAAAATCATGGGTTGAAACAAACAAACAAATCTTACTATGGCTCCAAACTAAAATAATCCCACGGGGGCCCACAAATGGGCCCAGCAGAGGATTAATCACAGTCTGTCAATCCTGAGTTACAGTTGCAAAATAACAGCTAAGCACAGATGTGCAAAACAATCATAAAAATGTCCTTCTCTGAAAAATTATATGTGGTGAGGCTTCTAATAGCTAAAATATGGCAAACCAGAACCCCAACTCTACCCCACTTGTCAAACCAGAAGACAGCAGCTCAAGTCACTCAAGGGGAGTCAGCAGTAGAAGTCGTTGGAGGTGCTGCCTGCCCTTTAGTCTGTGTTTTAGGGAGAAAGGGGACAAGCCACATAGAAGAACCTGACATCAATAACTTCTGCCATGTCAAGTATTCTTTTCCTGAGAGAAAGAATTAAGCCCTGTTTTCTATAGCTTCTACACCTGAACTGAGTCTACAGTGGAATAATGGTGATAAGAAATATTCAGAATCAAAAACTGTACTTTGACCGTGCCAATTGCTAACTAGGAATCCAAAACTGAGTCTCCGAAGCAATGTGACATTCTTGATTATGAAATATTCAAGTGGTTTTTCCTCTACACAAGTCATAAAAGTATTAAAAAGCAGATGACTCTGGGAGGCCGAGGCGGGTGGATAGCTCAAGGTCAGGAGTTCGAAACCAGCCTGACCAAGAGCGAGACCCCGTCTCTAAAAAAAAAAAAAAAAAAAAAAAAAAAAGCAGATGAGGCAGGCACAGTGGCTCATGCTTGTAATCCCAGCATTTGTAATCCCGGCCATTGCAGGAGGATTGCTTGAGCCCCAGAGTTGGAAGATGCAGTGAGCTATGATTGCACCACTGCACTCCAGCCTAGGTGACAGAGGGAGACCCTGTCTCCAAAAAAAAAAAGAAAGAAAGAAAAGAAAAAAGAGAGATGAATACCATTTTTGAAAGGGAAGTACTATGATCCAGTGACCAAAGCATAAGCTTCACACCCATTCTGCATTTCTTTTCATTCATTAACTACACATATTTAATGAGCACCCACTACGTACTAGGCACTGTTCTGCATCATGGAGGTAAAGGGATAAACAAGATGGGTGGTATGCCTAATCCCATGTAGTAAGACTAAAACTGGTTCTTACCAAAAATATGAACTTTCAGATAGCAAGGAAAATGAACATTGTTAAGAAGAAATAAAACAAGATCATGGAGTCATGGAATAGAAAGTGCTTATGTTGAGTGGGGGAGTATTTTAATAGGGAGGTTTGACTGTTTGCACCACTAATCTTTGGCAAATTACACTTCAAACCACTGGTTCTTACCAGACCTCACACCCCCACGGACTTACCCCGGCAGGTCCAGTCTTAGAAACTATGAATGTGTTACTTTTACTTTTTCTTTCTTCCTACTTCAAATAATGCCTTTGAATTATTTTTCCTTCTCTCTCTGGAAGCTGGTACTCTCGTGTCACCCCTACCACATCTGTTCTCAACAGAGAGCAGCCCAGTGCCCTGGATTTTTCTCCCCAACACCCTTTCTCTGCCCCATCTAAATATTCTGGGTCAGTTATGCCTTTGGAATATCCAACAAATGATCACATTAAGGCACCAGTGATTAATGAGGGTTTCATGAGGGCAGAGTAGGTGCATCTAACACAAAAATCATTTCAATACTAACTACATATGCATAGCTTCCTTTTCTAAAAAGTGTGTTTGTATAATTTATCTCTTTGAAACCCACAGCAGCCCTGGGAGTTAAGTAATATAGATATGTTAACAGGTTCCGAGCATGGGGATATTATCTGGCAAATTGATGAAGGATCCTGGAAATGAGCTCGCAGCATGAGAACCTGAACACCAGGAATCACAGGATGTGGGTTCTAATCCCACTACCTGCATTCACATCTCTTCTGACCCCTAAGGAGCTTCAGTTTCCTTCCCTGAAAAAAAAAAAAGGACTGAGGGTAGCTGTTCCCAGCCACCTCCCACTTCAGAATTGTCAGGAATAGTAAATAGTATAACATCCATGGAAGTGCTCTGAAAATTATAAAACTCTGTAAAAATAAGAGATATTTGTCAAAAGATATTTATTATCTATGAGGAGCCATGCTAGGTGCGTGTGAGAGAGACAAGAAGAAACGTAAGGGCTTAGGGCTTTACATAAGGGCTCAGCCTCATTGCATATTCTTAGCAGCTTGGGTAGAGCCCCCAGCCTTTATTTTCTGGTCTTTGCATTACAAATTACATATCTAGCAAGAGCCCAAGTACAAATGATAAAAGACTTGGGCATTGTATCCCCTTCCCAGACATTTCAAGGACATGAATCTCTTAACAAGCTTGTAAAAAAGTATTTGTCAGGTTAAGTGAATATGCGAAGCAATTTTGTGGTTGAAGTCAATAAAACATACTGTTAGTAAATAAAATATAACTGTAACACAAAATATAACATTAAGAGAGGATTTGGGTGCTGCTGGTCCACAATACATAGTTGCTTGAGGAGAGTGGTTGGAAGGAAACTAAGACACACACCCATCCTCCCTTCACAAATGGAGTTGGGCAAACTTTCATCGCGAGTGAAGTTGTTTTATAGAATTCTTGTTCCACTCTGTGGCCTGTCCTGGGCACCCTCCTGACCCTAGACTCCAGCTTAGCCCCTGATGACCAGGATTTCTCCTCTTCCATTCCCCTTCCTCATCCTCCTCACCCTTCACACATACAGAGATGTGCCTGCTCTATATGTAGTATGTAGGACGCCTTCTATCTAAGGATTAATCTAGCATAATCATGACTAATGACATACCCAAAAGGACCAGAAAAAGGCTGAAATTCAACCCTCCATTCATTCCTAGACAAACTATGTTATTTATATCAGCCTATGTTAATATATATTTATTAGCCTTTTGATAACACAATAAATAATACATTCTCTTTGTAAATAAAATAGGAAACATTAATAAGCAAACAGTGAAAAAAGAATCCTGCAATCTGACCACCCATTTGCATTCTTGTATCCAGCCTCCAAATTTTTAAATCCTGGTACATTTATATAAATTGCACAGAACTGTGTATACAGATATATATCAAATATTTACCCACACTTTTTAATGGACTGATACTAGGCATAGTTAAGTAACCTGCCTTTCACTTAGCAGAGTGTCATGAACATGTTTGTTAGTGTACTTGTACATCATGATTTTAACAGCTGCACAATATTATATGAAGTTGCAATTTATTTTATCAAAAATAATGGACAATTAAATTATTTCTAATTTTTCTCTACTGTAAAAACTCTACTTGGACTAATCTCTTACTAATCCCTTATATAAACTTATACATTGGTAAAATTATTTCTAAATCCCCAGAAGTAGAATTACTGGGCCAAACAGTTTGAGAACTTTTCAAACTTTTGATAGACACATATGCTTTTTTGTAACACATTATTAATACATAGGAATGAACTAATGGGGGAAATTTCACACCAAATCACAGCAAAGTGGGAGCCAAAATGGGTGAATTATCAGAATTTTTCAAAAGCCCCTAAAGTCTCACCTGCCCTCAAGCATCACCGACTGCCTTCTGTGCCGGATTGGGGTTGTATGCGGTGACCTTTTCTGTTTATTGAGTTGCCTTCATTTGCCTGCCTTTAATAGTTTTCCTGTTTTTCTGAACTTATAATGTACAAAGCAACCTTTTTGAAAAGAGGATGTCTATGTGGATAAATAACTGGGTACACACCCATAGAGCAAATATGTGTGTCGGTATCATCAATGTGTTGTCTAGATCCACAGACTTAGGATCATATCAGTGTAATCCATCTGACAAGGAAATTCCTTCATAACCCATTAAGGCTACTGCTAGTGAACCTTATTTATCTCCTTTCCTTATTTTTTCTCCAAGTTATAGTACAGCTTTTCTATCTGATCCTGCTCAGCTATCTCTAATTCTAGCAAGACACGAGAGTGGTTCGAAGTTTAACCATCTATGAAGTAGGAAAGAAGGGAAGAGAATTTGAGAAGATTCAGACCAGAGATAGATTTTCCAAAAATAGAACAAAGCATAGAAGAAAGAAACAGGCTTCAAATGCAAGAAGGTTGAGAGAGAGAAAGAGAGAGGTTATCAGGAAGGGAGGAGAAGGGAACCAGAGGACACTTTTCTGTGCAGGGAAACCCTAAACTGTGTTTGGGGCAAGAAGTAAGTTTCAGTTGTATCTATATAATAACAAACAATCTGGCTGGGTAAAATGACAATTAAACCAGCTATTTGTTTGAGCCTTAAATCCGCCCTTCCCTTTTTCCTTTTCAAAATTAAGCAATTGTTGCTTGGATCAAATCTTACCAATTTTTTGCCCTCATAGACTCGGTATTATTAAAATAAAGAGCTATGATGAAAGTAATAGAATTATGGTTCAAAATTTAAAATATCAAAAAGTTCATGTTATTTTAAAAAGTACATTTATTCAAGCCCATTTTTAAGTACTATAAAGACAATGAAAACATAATGCCAGGAGAAGCCAGGAACTAAAAGAATAAAACAATTTATCAGTCAATGATCTCCATTATTGTTCTTAAAGAATGAAGGTCTTTCATGAAAATAGCTCCTTCTTAATCTGTTTCAGATCCAAGTCAATAGATTAGACTTTGCTAAAGGAGTCAGGCTGATGTTTCTATATAGAACAGTTTTATTCTTTTTTTTTTTCAAATGATCAGCTGCTCTACCATTGTGTAGTTACACTTGGAGTTGAACATGCTGAAGCTTCTTGATATTTTCTTTGAACCTTTTGTCCATTTTCAAATGTGGCAGTTATCTAGTCCTTGTCAATACCCCTTGGATCTCTCTTGGGCATTTGTGAACATTGCACTAAAAAATAATCCTATTTTAAGTGTGTTTAAGAGTAGAGTATTATCATTTTTTTTGAGAATATGTATCAAATCACAGTTTGGAAAGCAAATCAAATAGCATTGCTGGTTTGTGTTCTTTCTTTTCTCTGCCTTGTGTTCCCTGGAAAATAAACTCCCATTATTTTTCTCTATTAATTAGAATTAATCTCTTTCTTTGAACTTAAAATAGCAGGATTTCAGATATATAATAGGAAAACCAAGCCCCAAGGGTACCTCTGCAAGTGCAAACTTTCAAGTTAACATGTAAAAATGAAATATAATTAATGTGCTGTTTGATAACAAAAGTGGTTGATTTTTTCTTTTAATCTATGTATCAAAGCCGTTGCAGACATCATTACCTCGGTTAATCCAGGGGAGGTGTCATTGTCCTCTTTACAGGGATGGAGAAACCAGGGTTGCAAGTGGTTAGTGAGTGGATCTCCATCTGGTTGGGGAAACTTTATAAAATACCAATGCTCCGGCCACATGTCAGAGCAATTAAGCAGAAACTCAGGGTGGGCTAGCAAGTCAGTAATTTCAAAAGTTGTCCTGCTGATTCTGATTTGTAGCTGAGGATAAAAATGACCAGAAATAGGTGCTCTGATCCTGCCAACACGGGTCCTCTTGAGCTTTTTACTCTCCTCTGTTTCTTTCTCTTCTAAAAATAGGTCATGTCACTGTCTCCATTTCTTTTTCACTCTCTTCAGGGACAACATTTATGGGCAGAAATTTCGTGTTTTTCCTTTTTTCAATTTTTTCAACTCTTCTCCTACCTGGTTATTAGTCAGTCAAACAACAGCAATTCCCTTATCTCTGTAACTTCACTTGGAAGCCAGAAAAGATTCTTTTCACATGAACCCGTGAAGCAAGTGTGTGAATGTGAGTGAGTGTGGTTTTGATATTTACTTGGATAAATAAATATCATAACTCAAGACAAAAGCTTATCAAAGGTCCTCAGTGACGGCAGAAGAATGAGCACATAAAGAAACACTATTTCTCTCTGAATTCTAAAAGAGCAAGACAGAGGAGTACCTAGAAGGGGGAAAGATTTGAGCATGAGCCGCACATACATTGTTTAGGCAAAGACACCTGCCTTACAGCCACTAGCAAGATTAGGGCCTTACCCCAGAAACTCTCTAATGGTTTCGAACTCCTGACCTTGGGCGATCCACCCACCTCGGCCTCCCAGAGTGCTAGGATTACAGGCGTGAGCCACCACGCCCGGCCTCTAATGTCTTTTTATGACTTTGGTTAAATGAACTTTTCAAAGTGAAATAAGTAAGAATCTCTTTGATTTTAAGAATAATCTTATGCTCTATCATACTTTTAAATGCAAAGGATTGTAAAATTAATAATTCTTTATAAAGGATGTATGTTATAACTTCTTAAAAGTTTAGAATCATTAATATAAGTCAGAATTCCCTACCATGTATGGATTCTCTTGGGATCTGGCTCTGTTATATTATAAAAATAGCTAATAATACTCAGCACTCTTTAAGTGGCAGCCCCCATTCTGAGTGCCGTTCATGTTAACTCATTCCCTTCCAAACCCTATGAAGTAGACAAGCTTCCACCCTGGCAAGTAGAGCAGCCACAGTTCAACAAATTTAGGCAGATTTCCCCCCTCCCTTGGCCTTTTAAGGTAGCTGTACTGGAACAAGGTTTAACAAAATCGGAGCATCTCATAACTTGAATGGGGAGCAAACTTCAATGAAGTAGCCCCAGCATCCCCACCAAGCCCACCCAGGTTGTTTTATGAGCCACATGACCACTTTATCTGAGGGCATCAATGTTTCTAAAAGAAACAAGCTGCTTCTTACTTCTTCACAGCTGCTTCCCTGAAACTCAGACATCTATGACTCCCAGGAAGCCCCCCAAACTGTGGGCACTTGGAACATTAGCTCCTATTTTCCTGTGGCTCTCAAACCTCGGTGTAAACAAGAATAACCTAAAGCACTTGTTAAAATGCATATTCTAGTATCCCTTCCTCAGAGAATCTGATTAAATGGGTCTAGGATGCAACCCCAAATCCACATTCTTTTTTAACAAAGCTCTCCAGGAATTTGTGATGCCAGTGATTACAAACGTTATTGACATCAGACACGGCCTTGGAAACATCATCATCTCTGCCACCATTTGTATCCCATCTCATTCCTATACATGGATGGCCAATCAGAGTGATTTGAAGTTAATAATTTTGCCAACACTTCTTACCTGATTTTAAAAGGTAAATGACTGTGCCGGGTAGTTCAATTTCATAAATATTGCCACAGTTTGTTCAATGGCAATATTTTTAGGTCTTGAGATCTTCCTTTTGAGAATCCTCAAATATTTCATTTAGGTCATTTATTCTTTAACATGAGAAGATATTTATTATCATTAGTCAGTTCTTATGCAGAAGAGTGGTCATGTATAAACTCCTACAGGAAAAAAAATAAAATGATACACTATATATGAAGTTAGTATTTTGGTGTATTCTCTGCACCACTCAAACAGTAAAGTTAGAGTCTTAGAGATACTCTCAACTAAATTCTTCATTTTAAATGAGGAAACTGAAATCTAAAAAAGTGAAGTGACTTGTCCCAAAACATAAAGGTAGTCAGAAGGGCTCAGAGTATCTCTTTGATGAGGTTTTTGCCATTACTATCCCCGAAGCCCCTGTACACTTAGGCTGTCTCATTAATTGTCAGTAATTCATAGGTGCTGGGGGAAGCAGCCATACCTTCATAACCATGATGGACTTCAGTTAAAATCACCGCCAGTGTCAGTTCCTGGGCACAAATCAATTTAGAGTTGAACAGTTGGCACCCAAAGCATGTTGAGAGTCAAGGATAAGATGAACCATCTGGGGTGAAATCCTTGCTCTAGATCATACATAAACCTTATGTCTGGCCTGCAAGACTGTAAGAACAATGATTTTTACAGAAGAGATGTTTAAGGCTTAGTCTATAGGTAACGTTTGAGAAATCCAGGTAAAAAATAATTTCTGGAGGAAAGGGGAGGGTGTTAGCCTATTCTTACATATTGACCAGTTGACTTAGCCTATTCTTACATATTGACCAGTTGACTTAGCCAAGGTTGTATACAGTGAACTTGAGGCAAATCTGCAGAGAATATTTATGTCCTGACTTTGTGATGTGTAGTTTAATTCCAGCCATGCCCCCTCCCCCCAAAATCTTCCCTCTTATTGATTTACAGTCATACGTACCAAGGAGGCAGGACCAAAAGTCTAAGATTATATGACTGATCTAAAGTTCATTAGAATTTAAGGTGGGAGTTAATAGCAAAAATTCCTATTAGAAACCTGGCCTGGGGTATATATGTAAGAAAACAGATATATATTATTGTCAACATATTTTAATTTATGCCAATCACATTGAAAATCTTGTTCATTTATGTTTATATTTAATTGACCAAGCTCTGAATATAATTACATCCCCTCTGAGACCAAGACAGTAGTTATTTCTTGGATTTTACTTTAGGGAATGGTATTTTCTCTTGTTCAACCCTAGGCAGGTTACAAACTCAGTGTTCTGGGTAGGGCTTGGCAGCACTTAACATATGGTATGTGATGTGTTGCTCTCTGCACTAAGCAGCAAAGCAGCAATAAAAGGTAATTTGGGGAGAAGCCATCTCACTTCATTTGGAAAACAGAGTTCTCTCTGTTGGAGCTAAGGTTAATTGTTTGGATTTGTGTGTGTTCCTACAATATCTTTTTACATAGCTTTTGAATTGAAAATAAAAATAGACAAAAGGCCTGATGCCTAACCCAGGAAAATAAAACCTACCAGACTCAAAGAGACTCAAAACTTGTTTCATTTATGTGACAAGCTTGGCTATTATTTTTTAGGGATCCCAGAAAGATACATTTGAAAAGCAGAACATATCATTACAAGTAAGAATTTTCATGCAATGTTTACGTTAATAGGCTACTGAAAATGGCTTGAGGGAGAGGAGATTGCTGCAGAACCAAGTGTGCCCCCTATTTCAGCCTAAAGGATTGCCCCCCAAATCTTTTGATTTTATTTATCCTTCTCTTCTGGTGCAGCGGCAGAGGTGCCATCTAGAAAGTCCAGGGTTCCTGAGTGGTCATAGGGTACCCAGGAAGTCCAGTGTGCCATGCACCAGGTGTCTGCAGAGGTAAGCAGGTGTGTGCTATGGAACAGCTCCAGGTCACCTGATTCTGCAGCAGAAGGAGGGAATACTCTGTCCCCTGAGTGCCCCACCTAATGTGGCCATCTGTTCCCCACCAGCTGGTGCTAGCAGCCATTTCCACTCGGAATCACATCTCAGGTGTTCCTCAGCAGCAGCTGAGCTATAAGCTGCTTTCTCCTACCTTGAACTCTTGCTTCTTTACTTTCCTTGCTCTGCTGCCTGCCCTTGAAAAAGAAAAGAGAAATAACTTCTCTTTTTTTTCTTCAAGGCTGCTGCTGCAGCAGCTCCTATTAACTCTTAATAATGAAATGCAAGAAACCATTAAGATTTGTCTCGCTTTGCTTTTACTCATCAGTCTCTGTGATGGCCCTGGTCGGGCTGCATGGATGTGTGCTCAGCACAAATCCAGGAGGGTGAATTGATAAAATGCCCGTACCGTCTTCGGGCTTTTCCCCCCGATGTAGGAAAGAGCGTTTGGTGAGAACCTGCTTCAGTTTCTGAGTGGAAGGAACTGGACGAAGAGGGCAAAATGGACTAAGGGACAGGAAAACTTTAGCCTTCCTGGGTGGGACAGTGTGGTGTGGACTGAGAATGGGATCTGAAATCAGTCTTGGTTTAAAAGTTCTCATTCTCCTGACTAAAACCCTGTCCAAGAGGCATAATATCACAACATCTTAAGTTTCCAAAATTATAAAAGGGGAATAATAACATCTAGGTCCATAATGCTTGTGAGAGGCTTAAATGAGAATATACATGGAGCCTATGTAGCATAGTGTCTGGCATGGAATAAGCAGTGTTTGCTTTATTTCTTTAATTATAAAATAGTAACCAGACCTGCTGTCCATCACAGCCAGAGGTCAGAATCAATGAGACAGTCCCTCAGGGTTGACCAAGTCCCTTTCAGAAAGAATATGATACTGCAGATACAGTACCCTCTTTGCAGCCTAAATAACCTTGTCCATTGTAAAGCATGAGAATCTATAGGCTGATATAAACTTACATGCTTTATGTATTGTCCCCATTGGAGATTTACTGAGGAAGGATGGTGGCAACAGAATAGCAACAGAGAGGAGAAACTAGTCTAGGTATTGCATGACTACCTGCATGTTCAGAGCATGCTGGGGACCTCCGGAGGACCAGAGCAGATGACACAACACCTTGTAGTCATAGAATACTTGCTGTTACTGGCTTTGCAAATGTGAGTTCAATTTGAAAGCTATTATTATCTACTGTAAAACTACTGTGCAAGGTATTTTGCAAAGTTAGCTGAGTGGACTTTGATGTCAGTAACTAGGCATCATATAGACGAGAGTTTAATATCTTGTAAGTTAAGTTTTGTTTACATGCTTAATAAACAGAGTTATTTTAGATCCTGCCCCAACTTTTAAACTGTTCTAGACTGCTCTATTTACATTATCTTTCCAAAACAACAAAAAGAGCGGCTCTTACTTTATGCCAAAAAGCATGAAAAGCATTTTACATATTATATTTCAACCAAACAACAGAACTCTGAAGTAGGCATCACTATCCCTATTTCAAGATTAGGAAATTGAGGATTAGACAAGTTAAGCAGTCTGCCCAAGGTCACACAGTTAGTGGTGAAAGTAGGATTTGAAACCCTCAGGCTCAAATGTGCTCCAGACTCCTGTGCTGTACTCATCAAGAAGTATAAGTTACTGCTTTTGGACCACCTGTAGTGGATCATGGCTTTCATATCTTCAGAAGGAGATACATTCAGGATTATTGGCAAACTAAGAGCTTTGAGGATGGTCATTGGTACCCATGACACAGTGAAAGGAAACATGGCTCAGTGAACAGGCATCAGCCGTGAAGACAGAAAGCCGGAGTTCAAGCCCCAACATGGCTTCTTCCTAGTTGTGCAATGTTGCACCCACCACTTACCATCTCTCAGCCTAGTTTCCTCACCTCCTAGAATCATCACAATCAATGCAGTAATATAGGTGAATTCGTAAGACTCTAGGCAAACGTCAGCTATTATCATAGTTTAATTCTTTTCAATTCCACTATTGACTTGCTCTTGAATCTTTGGAAATCTTTTCTGACACCTTAACATTTTCATCTATAAACCAGAGCTGCTGATACAGTATCTTTTAGTAATACCCTGCAGCAGCCGTTTTCAAATTTTCATGACCTAGAATCTTTTGAGATATTGTTAAAATAGATTCCTGGGCCCCAGTTATTGGGACCTGGCGCAGCTGGATGGAGTCTTGTAATATTCATTCTTTAAAAGAACCCCACTTGATTCTGATGTAGGTGAGCTGTGATTACTCTCGGAAAAATACTGCCCTGCAAGCTCAATATTACAAAAAACTTTGGTATCCGTGGATAAAGAACTTGACCAAGATCCCTTTCTCAGTGCATAACACAGCCAGCACCAAATGTGTGACTCCCAATATCCAGATCCTGCTACCATGTGACTCTGATTCAAAGGAACATCAAAGCCAACTTGGTCACTTGGTTTATTTCCAGGGTTTGAATCTACACTGCACGGCTGAAGCTTCCATCTCTCCCCAGACATCTTTAAAAGTTTAATTGAGTGTCATTGCCTTTTTCTTCTTCCTCTGCAGACACATTTGCCAGCAAAGTGGCAGCCACCCAGGACCAGTACGCAGATGCATCCATAGGTAACGTCACTGGCAGCAACGCGGTGAATGTCTTTCTGGGAATCGGCGTGGCCTGGTCCATCGCTGCCATCTACCACGCGGCCAATGGGGAACAGTTCAAAGTGTCCCCTGGCACCCTAGCTTTCTCTGTCACTCTCTTCACCATTTTTGCTTTCATCAATGTGGGGGTGCTGCTGTATCGGCGGAGGCCAGAAATCGGAGGTGAGCTGGGTGGGCCCCGGACTGCCAAGCTCCTCACATCCTCCCTCTTTGTGCTCCTGTGGCTGTTGTACATTTTCTTCTCCTCCCTGGAGGCCTACTGCCACATAAAAGGCTTCTAAAGGAACAATCAGATATAGTAAATTTATATATATATACATATATATACATAAAAATTATGTATAATGAACAGAGGAAACTGACATTTGTCATGTTCACCTACCTGCTGATGGAATCCAGCTTCAAGAGCATACTCTGTACTAGGGCCGAAGTAAGAAAGTGTCACCTCCCATTCCCAGGGTCATCGTCGTGTTGAACGAGGCACGGAGGCAAGGCCCTCGTTACAGCTCGGCCTGGAAGGGCTGTACTCTCTTCAAGTTCACAAGTTGTTAAGGCTTTCCTTTGTTTTCTTGTTTTTGATTTTGTTTTCAGTGGGATTGGGGAGGTGGTTGATCTTTGGCTCTTACTTTTGTTTCATTTTGTTTTGTTTTGTTTTCTGTTGGGAGGGTCAGGGTTGTTGCTTCTCTTTGTGGGAGGTGATGAACCATCCAAATGTAAATGGTTTTTTGATAAAAATTTAAATTTTAAGATTCCCCTCACCTCCACCAAACACTTTAAAAATTATTTTGGATTAAGAAAGGATCTGGGAGTGGAAGAAGAAAGAAGCATGCCTTCACTATATTACCAAATTTCAAGCTTATTTCCAGAACGTGAGCCGAGGTGAAACTGCCTCCAAGAAGAAGCATAGGAGCTAGAATAGAGCCAGGAAATGGAATGGTTCTAGATATAGTCTGACATTTAAGGGCATGATGCCTGGCACTCTTGTTCAACAGGTACAGAGATAATGTGCCTACATTCCCAGGAACATGCAAAATCCTTTATTTCTTATCTCTTTAGCTCTGGACTGTGATTAGCAAGGCCCTTATTCTAGCATCCCAGCCCAGCTAACCCCGTAAGTGTCCCATTCCAGCCCTCTTCCTCCTATCCACCCGCCATACCCCTGCAAACAGGAAGAATGGCCCCGTTCAAAAAGCACATCATCCTTTTCCATTTGCATTAACATGTGTCTCAGTCCCATGTTGCTGTTGCCTGGGATTGTCCGTCAGTTTTATTTTCAAAGGTATCCATGGCTTGCACAATCCTGTTCCAGTCATAACTGAACCTTTGCTCCTTCTTCATGTGCCTGTTTGGAAATGTTGTTGTGATACCTGTTACACAGTGCATGGATGAAAAAACAAATAAAACAAAACAAAGTGTATCTGTACATAGTAGAGTATAGTATATACTGTTCTCCCATTCAGCAACGTTGATTGGACATTGAAGACATAAGTGAGTTTTCTTTTCAACTGAGCTGTGACTTTTGTGTTGTTAATGAGTTTGATTATTACTAGGGACAAAAGGAGAAAAATGGCTTATTGTTCATGGATCTGCACATTCATTTCTAAGAAGCAATAACCGTTAGGTGGGGAGAAGTTAAAGTTATTGAGACGATAACAGGCAAACTACAAAGACCTTCATGGAAAATTAGCCATGTGGAACACATCAGAGGCCTCTAAGAATCACCCATGAGTTCAGGAAGGCCACGGGGAAAGGCCTTGTAGATAAGTGGATGCATTAGATGTGCCTGGGCTTTCAGAGCCACGCTTTCCACAGCACCCTTCCCTCCCAAGTATTTATTTCACATCTGCTCTGTCTGGCACAGATGGTAGATAGTGCTGGTTTGTTCGTTTTATTTTTTTATGTAAAAGGCTATTTCGAGCCCTGTTTATTTCACTGTCCAGTCTAGACCCCTCTGATTATATCAGTAGTTCCTGACTCAGAAAGAAGCCAGGGTGACCAACAGGCCTTTAGAAGTGCTGCCTCTCCTATACTTAGGATGGAAGAGAAGGCAATTTAATGACATTAGCGCCTCCCGGGAGGATTGCACTGGGAGATTTTTAACCCTTTAAAAGGAATGGCTCTTTCTATTTCAAAATACCAAAGAACATGGATAAACCCAACATTCCAAAGTAGTGAGTCCACTAATGAGAAAAAATAGAATGACTTTGGTCACCTCTGAGAGACTTCTCTGTTTATAAGGAATCTCAGGATGGAGACATCCCTGACCCTCTAGATTGATTCAGAGATACTTGAGAAATTAAAGTTGTTGAGACTTATTTTCTCTTCTTCCACTCAGTAATCATGATCATTCGACATTTGATAAACATCATTTGGTGACTGAATGAATAATTAAATGCTAGTTACCCACTAGCATTTATGCCAGGTGGTAAGAAACGTCCTAGGGACTAAACCATGAACACAACAGTCCAGATCACACTGCCCTGGGGGGATTACAGTTAATGTGACTGCAATTTTCATGAGTTAAGGTTAAGGCGGCCATATGAAAACAGTTTTGTCTTGCAAGGAAAAACACAATTATGAAACTTCTTTGACATAAACACCCTGAAAATGCACAAATGCAATTGCCCACATAGCCAAGATTTTCTTTAACTAAGAGAGTATAAAGCATTGGTTTGGAAAAGCACTCTCTTTAACACTGGCCAGCACACAGACTTGTACATCTTCCCATTTTAAACCAAGAAGGGCATTCATGTCAATGGTCCAAATCACTGAGAATGTTCAGTTAATACCAGTTTTTATCTTTGGTGGCAACAGTGCTTTTTTATGACCCACACCTTTACAATTCCTTATCTGTCTTAGAGACCCACCACTAAACTGTCACGGCCCACCAACACTAGTGACCTAATTTTTTGGGGGGTAGGGGGAACACACTTTAACCCATCCTTTTTTTTTTCTCCAGAGATCTAGCCTAGAAACACCAAGTAAATATAGCCAAGGGATATAAGTTGTTTAAACATTAGAAAGATTTTGCACTCATTTCTTAGCCATATTAGGAATGTCAGTAATCCTGTAGCAAATTTTCACAGAGGACTTTAAGAAATTCTTGCTCTTGGTCAATTTCAATTTCAAAGCTTTTTGGTTTGTTTGCTTTTTAAATTTTCATGCTAGAGGAAAATATGATTCTGGTTGTTCAGGGTTGTTATTAATTATTATAGTTGTGTAAAATTATTTCATTTTATTTGTTTGATTATTTTATTTTGTGTGTATTGTGCACAGCTTTAGGGGGAAAGTGCACTAATTGTGCTGTTCCTTATAAATGGTACACATTATTGACACAGACAAATAAAGTTTCTAATTGTTTCTGATTTAATCACTAGTAATACAGCATTTTCTGTATAGAATGTTTTCGCTCTTCTCATTGTCATCTACTTCATTTTCTGTTTTCATGTTTTGAAGAAATAAAGACCAAAAAGATATTATTGTGCAATTGGTATCCTCATCCAAAAGAAAGAAAGCAGACATCCAGTGATCACACTCTTGCAAATGTCAACCCTTTGGTCATGCAATGTTCTCTTTGTAATGTCCCAAGAGAACACAGTGTCAAAAGATTGGTCTATCTTGCAGTGCTAAGATGAATGTTGGGCATTCCTCCACTTCACTATTCTTTTTCTACATTGTTTAGTATGACTCTATCTCCATTCTTTCTGCATCCAAGAACATAAACCCATGAAGAGTTATATGTCAGACAACTTTTTAGCATGCAGAGGATTGTATCAAATCAATCAATCCCAATAAAACTGAGCAATGGAAGTAGAGTTGCTTTCCAAGGGATACCTAAGTAAATGGCTCTTTTAGTTTCATATACTGTATTATTCTTGATTCCCAGTAGAACTTCTGCATTACATTAGTAATTTCTAATTATATAAGTTATTGACATCATACAATCAAAATAGTATAGGATAGGAAGAAGTGGCATCAGAAATGGAATAACCATTTTGGGGGGAAAATGTGACTTCTAAAGTTCATGTACTTAAGGCTGGGCATGGTGGCTCATGCCTGTAATCCTAGCACTATGGGAAGCTAAGGTGGGAGGATCGCTTGAGGCCAGGAATCCGAGACTAGCCTGAGCAACATAGTGATATCCTGTCTCTACAGAAAATAAAAAAAGTAGCCGGATATGGTGGTGCATGCCTGTAGTCCCAGCTACTCAGGGGGCTGAGGCAGGAGGATCAGTTGAGCCCAGGAGTTTGAGGTTGTAGTGAGCTCGGCTGATGCAACTGCACTCTAGCCCAGGCAATGGAGTGAGACTCTGTCCTCCCCCCCCAAAAAAGTTCATATACTTATTTGCAAGTTTACAGTAATATCAGTGGATTTAGTTCTTACTACAATAGATAGAATCTGTCCACCATGTACATGTAAATGATGCTTTATTCATCTTATCATCCTTACAATTTTCTTTAGAATTCCTCATTATATTCTTATATGGTCATATGTGGCACACTTTCATGTGTGAAAGAAATAAGGTATAATTTAAACATTTTATTATATTAAACAATTGATGTATCTCCTAGGTACCAACCTTTGGCTTAACACAAAATGAGCAACCAACATCTACTTCTTTAAACAGCAAAAAGAGTAATTCAATGACCAGAGTGACCTTGACTATTTAACATCCCTTCAGCAAAATGCTGTGGCCCAATGATTCTCAACTTTCTATAAGCAAATCTTAATTTGTTCAAATTTTCTCTTTCTACCTTTCCACTAGTGAAGATTTATAGTACTTTCCTATCTCTCTGTAGTTCACGGCATAATTCCACTCATTTTTTGTTGCTTTTCAAAAATGAAATTAAATTACAAAATGTTCTGTTGTAAACAACTCTGAGATTCTGACAGGTGGCTCCCATCCACTACGAGAATCCTGCTGCAGCACCTTTCCCTAGTGGCCTCACTGTTAATGATAACTCACCACCCAGCACATACTGCCTGTTTCACAGGGGTTTGATTCACTGATGATTCCACAGCCCAAGTTCCCTGATCCTAACCTATCAAGATAAAATGAGACTAACTAGTTTGTTCTGCATACATTTGATAACTTTGTGGAAGCAATTAAAAATTCCTCTGGTAGATGATGAAGCCCTTCATTCTCTAATAGTGACAAAACCTCACCTTCTCAAGAACCTAAATCAGCCCCTTTGAGACTTCTTTCAATGTTTCTGGGCTCAAGATATTGGAGTCTCTATTTTGATTCTGATTTTCTCTCTCTGATTTTGGACAGTTGCATACAGAACAAGTCTTGAGTGTAGTTTCATGACTTTAAGAACATTTGGCCATTTTATGATTGACAATATATAATATTGGATTTCACCCTGACCTACAACTGGCATTCAACTTTTGTTGTAGTAATCACCTTGCTTGGCCACAGCATTCTAGCTGTTGGTAAAACTGAGAAAAGGTCAATGTGAATTTTAATCAACAAATAGGTGAGTGCATTATGCAGAGGTGACATACAAAACCATATGTGTCTTACAGAAAAAAAAGCATGCTGTTTTGAGTGGATTCATTCAATTTTGTTCAGATTTACCTACAGATTTTTGCTAATGGATAGCATTTCTGCTTTTTTTTTTTAACCATTATGTACTTATCACTTCTAGCCATGCCATTGTCTTCAAATCACCCAGAACATCTCAAGTGTTGGGAAATCCCAATGGTATTACACCTTCAAGGATAACATGGGAAGGATAAATAATTGAAATAGTTAGATATTTCAATTTTGGAGCTTATTCAGGCCATGGTTAATTATCTCACAAAGCAGAGTGTCTTATCTATAGAAGGAGCAACCACTGAGAGGTGGAACTCCCAAGGGAAAGAGTGCTGCAGCTTTCCAGCCCAAGAAATGGTAAGTATCTAGCATTCTGTGACTTTTCCCCACCTGCCAAGTGTCCAAAAAGATGCACTCAGAGGCTCTTCAAATTTTCAGTTTTGTCAAAGGTCCTCTGATAAAATCTCCTAAGGGGCATTTAAATCAGTGGTCATATAAATTGTTTATTTTGATTTATTTATTTTTAGGAAAGAGCATTACTTTATAACTTCACAACCTCAAGTAGTTAAACCGATCTTTTCAGATTTGCTTGCCTGAAATTGCCTTGTTTATCTGTGATCCATGCAGTATTTCAGCTGCTTGGCTGGTTCTCATTCTTTAGAATCATGCTGTCCTAATGTTTTTCAAAGAGTCAGAGTTGTTCCCTTGGGAATATGCAATTTTAATCTTTCCTTTCCCTAATTTCAACCTTTGTAGTTCTTCTATGGCTACTCCCAGTGTACCCAATTACCCTTAGTGATGCTATTACCTCTCAGAAATGGATAAAAGGCTCATTCTAAAAGGAATTGCTCAGGGCATGTTTTTCTGAAAATGAACTTGTCACAGGAAAAACCAAATATGATGATATTCCATCTAGCAAACAGTCATTAGAACATAGTGTGGTAACTCTATAAATGTGTAGGACAGATTATACCCAACAGCAGTTACACTCTACAACAGTACTCTTGATTTTATACTTCTTGAATCACATTTATCATGCTTCAGCACCCATCTACCTAGCCTTTTATTCTATCAATTTATGTAGGTATGGAGTGCGAATAAGGACCAGCACACACATCCCCAATCTCCATGAGCGTTTCTACAATGGTGTAATATATAAACATAGAAAAACATAATATATAGCTTCCATGCATCTAAGAAATACGAGTGAGCCAAATGCTTCTTTGTGGGTATTATATTCCTGATTTACAAATAGTAGGAAAGTTCACATTAATTACCAAAAAACACACCAAAGGAGAAATTAGCTAACTTCAATGTTACTCTGTCAATTTTGACACGTAATACACAGCCCAGTCCTCATAATTTGTTCACCGCAAAGACAGATATACCTAGCCAAATTCAAGAATGCATTCAGGGGTGGGGGAATTAATTTATTAGAATGATTCTGCATCCTTCTATACTGGAAATTATTTATTCACCTAGAAGGATCCCACCCAGAGATTTTCAGAGACTTTTAACTCCATTCCTAACCTGCTTTTAATTGACAGAACTTTTTATTAGAACTCTTGAAGCCAAAAAGTAAGACAAGAGATAAATTTTCTAAGGAGGATTTTTCACCCACCTTCTAATGTGAAGATTGGATACTTGACTCTATATCCCATACTTTTTAAATGGAAAGAACAATTCTATTAAACAACCAAGTGCATAACCACTTTTTGAAATATTCTACCTAAAAAATAAAGGATAAAATAAAATTATATAAATATTAAAGATAAAAGTGATGTGATCCAGATGGCTAGTTTTGAGAAAAATAATATTCTCCATAGGTTCCTTTCTATACCTTTCTACGCCTACCTTAACATTAAACTTTGAAAAATACTCCAAGGAAGAAATCTGGAAAGATTTTACATTGAAATAATGCTCATATAATTGAGTAATTTGGCATTTTGGATGATAATTATCTGTGTTGTTGACAAGAACATATTTAAAAATGAGAGAATTGGCACAAAGAAAATGTGTTAAGTAGGATTTAATCACAGATTACCCTTATCTAAGATACTTGAAAGCTATTACATATAAGTGTTGTATTAATAGATTCCCAGTTTCCAGAAACAATGATATAATTGAAACTTACATTCTCAGGTTTTATATGAAAATCAAAGCTGAGCATACATAATTCTTGGATCTGGTAATGAAAGTATGCTTTTGGCACACTTTCCCATATTATGGAGTAATTTTGTAGAATACTCTGGACCTATGCAGATGTCTCATAAAAAATGCATTCAATAATTTTAATTTCTTCCTTTCTGTAGGCCATAAAGGTCTTTTTTTAGGCCATAAAGTTTTACAACTTGATAATTTAACAATTTCATTTATAAAGGGCGGATTCCATTTTGATATTGTTATTCACATTTCAGAATTAATGTTAATATTTAAATAATTGATACCTCAGATGGGATATTGAGCTTGAGTCTAGCATAAATAAGCCACAAGGCCCAGACAGATCTGTCAATAGTTAAAAGGTTTCTGAAACACTGGCTTTTTAATGCACAGCAAATACTAGTGTTGTTTTTAAACTTCTTTCTACCATAAGTTTCCATTTCAACCAGTACAAAAGCAAACAAAAGATTTGGAATGGTAATTAGAAGACTATTTCTATGAGAATCAGACATTGTTTCAGCATTAGATTTCCCCCATCCCATGTCTCCCTAGAGCATAGAGACATGTACATAAATACAAAAATAGATGACGTGTGTCAAATATCTTGAACCGCATTTTTGGATGGCTAAGATTGACCTAAAAGCTCATGTCAGGCTCATATTCCTTTTTATCAGATCTCCTTCATACATGGAAAAAGGTGGAGAAACATGGAAGAAAGCACATTCCTGATTTTTTTTTCCTTTTTAGCTAAAGATGTGAATTTGAAGTTGTTCGAAAACTGCTTAGAATAATATTAATTATATGGATCCTTCTAAAATCAGAAGTAATTTTTTTTAATTCCTGTTACTTTATGTAGCAAGCATTTCTGATAGAAAGTCTTTAGGATCAATTAGATAGTTTCTTTCTGACTTTTGTGGCGTGATGAAAACAGCTCTTAAAAATACTATCCTGGTCGAGGTCTAATGCTGGGGGATTAAAAGGCTGAGATTTTATAGTTTCCCTGGAAACATAGCACTGAGCAGGCAGATTCCCATGCCTGCTGCCAGTCAGCATATTCTAAAAATGTGTTTTGGGAAGTTGGGGGAAAATAAATAGGAGCCCCACCTAGTCCTGCCACAGATAGCTAATCTACCTAATCTACCACCATGAGTATCCTCTGCTGGCTCAAGTTTAGCTTAGATTTTCTTAGCTGAACCAACCCTCAACTTTCACATATACTGAGCGTCTTGTTCCTAACATTGTCCCTCCAAGGTCCTACTAACAAGCAAACTAGCCCATTCAGCCAGATGGTGCAAGAAATTTTTCCAAGTGGGGTTGCAGAGAAGGCAGTAATGTCAATGCCAAGTCACTAGAACCTATTTAACCAACTGCTTCATTACATATTGGACTCTATTTGAGACATTGACCCTTGGAAATAGTAGAAAGACTTTATTTTATTACTATTTCATCAACAGTACTTCTGTGGCATTAACACTAAGCAAAGGATAACGTCATATGAAAACCAAAAGTTATTTTTATTAGCTACAACTGTTATTGAATTTGCAAGAAAATATTGTCTTTAAAGTTTCAATCCAAAACTCTAAGGAGAACAAGGTTTCTACTGCCATCAATAATCCTATAGGAAATTCGAAACTCCAAATCATCTTTGAGACAGATAATGCTATGATAAATGTATGTATGAGGCTTAAAATATTCTTGATATTCTCAAATTGTTCTCACAATTCTGCATAGATTAGCTTTTTTTTAAAAAAAAAAAAAAAGGTACCTTTCTCATCAAAATGGATTGGAAATTTTTTCCATAACTGGTTGCAAAATGAGTTTAGCATCCAAAGAAGCTATGAGCAGTTGTTGCAACAGCAACTCTTCTTCTATGCCCTCTTCTCCTGCTTCTCACTCTTAACCCCAATATACATTCTTCAGAAATAACTGAAAATGGCAAGAGAAAAGTCAAAAGGAAAATAGTTGTCCTTCCTTTTAAAATGGGCTAAGTTTGCTTATCGCTTTTAGCATTTTGACCAAATTTTTAAATTTTAAACACGAAGCAAAGAGATATGTTTTAAATGTCAAATCTGAAGCAAAGATTGCATTTTTGCAAAGCTATCCAGAAAACGGGTGTTAATTAAGACATGGGATTTAGTAACACATCAGTGCCCAACCTCTGCCTCCCGTGTCCCATTCACACAGTATCCAGAGGCAAACAAGCATCTGGGCAGGGGAGACATAGCACTGTTAATGTCATAACATCACCAGGGGGTTACTAGATGGGGTCAGGAACTAGGGCAGAGTAGATGGGGCCAATCCCAGTCCTCAAGCCATGCCACCATCTCAGCTCACCCCCTTGCTGGATGTGGTTTATGAGCATTAGAACAATGCTAAAAGTATTTTTTTCACTTGATGTTAACATTACCGACAGTGACTCCTTTCTGCTCTGAACCAGTCTGTTCTGTTTGACTTAAACCTTTCCAGAGTCGCACAGTTCAAATCACATGCTTGTGGCCTCGTTGCCTGCATAGAGTGAATCTATTATTTCAAACATGTTGCCATGGACCAATTTTTTAAAACACTCAGAGCAGCACAGACAAGTGAATTGAACTTAGTGATGAGGAATCTATAACCTTTTATTTTTTCCTTCCAAGACAATATTCTGACACTTCAACTCCAGAAGTCATATCATTAGTAAAATGAAAATAATAATCTCTTTATCGCTGTTTAGAATCAATTCATACCTCTTCACAGCTTAAAACATCCACTAACCAACATTAGAGCCTTAAATAGTATTATTATACCTTTTCCCAAAGATTGGATTTGTTTTGTGAAGAAATCAGAATTGGTTTGCGTCCCTTAAAAGCAACGGAGAAGATATTTAATAACATTTGAAAACAATGAAGAAAAAAGAAAGGTTCTGCATAGGCTACAGGGTTATAGTGGAGGGCAGAGCTTTTGTCAAATTCTCTTGATGTTTTTCTCTTCCTGGTAAGTTTTCCTCTGTCTTCGTTCCCGGTGGAATATTCCCCATACTCATTCTGTGGGAGGATACTGACGTAGCTCCAGACTCTGCCTTTTATTTTCTAATTCTCCCAGGAGAATTAGAACAGCCATTCCAGAGCTTGTAACATAGAGAATGAAAAAAGAAAAAATTGCCAGGTGCCTCACTGATTGATCGAGAAGTTTTGTATAAAAGCACACACCATTCTGATTGTCTCTATATTAACATTGTACTCACCAAACAGTTTTCTTAAAGTGACTGAAGCTAGATAAATATCAACTGGATAATTACCTAAGTAAGAAGAATCACAAAGAAATTAAACTGAAAAACAGAAAATTAGTCAGTTTAGCAAGTCTGCCTTCCAAGATCATTGACTGACTTTATATTCAGTTAAAAATTTTTAAAAACACACACAGACAAAAACTATACAGTCAAGACAGTGGAGCAATTTTAAAATCAAAAGTTAGAGTCTATTATATTTTTTCAAACATACAATTCCATAAACCTCAAGCATTTATATTGTGCAAAGTATTGTATTAGGCACCTTAAGATGGTATGAAGAATTCAAGCCAGAGTAATTTAAGAAAATTAACACTAGTCTTGGATTTAAGTCAGGAGGAGTCTCATTACGGCATTCTAATTAAATTAACCTTCCATTTTGGTCTAAAGGCATTTTATCAATTTGAGACTGCTTAATGGGTCCATTGTGAAATCTATCAAGAAATCTTCCTTTAATAGAAACAGAAATATTAATTTTCTTAATTTCACATTCTGTCTTTCACTAATAAGGTAAATGGATTCAGACTCAACTAACATATCCGCAGTCTATCATGAGCCAAACCTTGTATAAAGTTGACATACGGTCTTTTATTTAACATTTCAAATTAGAAAAAGTTTCTTACAAAGATGTTTTGCTTCCCTATTGCTGCTTTTTTTATTGGATGTTGATACTAATGCATCACTGGATTTTCTTAACTCTTCCTGTGCTCTTTGAGGCATCTAGCTCTAGCTCCAGTGAGTTACAACTCCAGCTTTCATCTTTTAACAGCCAACTAGAGAAGAGGACCTCAGTCCCTATCTCTGAGTACACACGTTCTTTTCATTTTAAGATCACATAGTCACAGGAGACCCGAAGGCTTTTCTCTTTTGAAAATGAGTGTTTAAGTGATCTCTCTAGATTTGAATTTCCTCATCATAAAATGAAAGGACTTTGCCGTTAGCTTGATTTTCCAGAATGCATCAAGCCCTTCACCATCAATCAGTACTTCCCTGATATCACCTGCTTGTGGGTATGAGCTGAAGGTGCTTTAAGTTGAGAACCATTTGCTCCCCATGATGTGTGATTACCAGCACAAGTGTCAAGCCAATAAAACCACGTGAAAGCTGATAGAAATTTAGCCAAACATTTATTTTAAAATAATTCTATGTGCATTGCTGGAAAGAAGTCTCCCTTTCCCCCAAGGGAACTGAGAAATTTTCTTTCTTTGCAGGAGGCATAAAATAGAAAATGTAATGAGATTAGAATGGATTCCAAATCAGTGACCTTCTTAAAGCTGAATTCACTATGCTTCTAAATGTAAACTTTAAGTTCATACAGTTTCCCATTATAATTCCACTTTTATTTTTCCTTCTTTGTGCTTAACCTTTTAAAAGAAGGAGACTGACAGCAGTTATTTTTTACTAAAGTATGTGAATTACAAAGAGGATGTGCAATAACCAGGCAGAAAGATATTTAAAGGTACAAGTATTATAAAGGAAGATGAAAACAAAATTCATTTGCTACAGATTCAACTGTCTTTTAAATGCATCCCTTGTTATGGAGAAAATGACTACTCAAAAAGATTGCAAAAAAGACTTAAATCCTGCCCCCAGCAATCAACTGGTCTGCCACAGCCCAAATGCCTCATTAGCAATATGAATTGCACACCAACAAAATATAGCAAGAGAATGTAGGCATTTCCATGGGGAGAAGAAATAAAGAAAGGAAAAGCAAGCTCTGCTTATATAAACAAAGAATGGTTTAGTGGAATGAATGGAAGCTTCCTCTTGAAGGAATCACAGAACGTCATCGGAAATGGCAAAAACTATTTCAACCTCATAGCAGTAATATATTCCAGCTTCATTAGCACTGAGTCACAAAGCTAAATTTGTCAGGGGTAGAGGTAAATAAAAATTACTGACATTGCTACAGATAAGGTGTCTTGTGAGCCTCGATGTTGAGACAGAAAATTGAAATAGATAATATTTTTGTTATAACTGTAATCATTTCTATGACTTCTGCCTAGGGATGAAATTACTTTTCCTTCTCTCATTATACGTTTCTATACAGAGCTGCTGTTGCAGTAGGCATTGTATTTCTGTATGTCGATAAGCCTCTCACATGAAATTTGACCCCCATTTCAGATTTGATTAGGAAATGTTAAATTGAAAAGATCGTTGTTCCCATCTTTTTTAAAACAAATATGCACCGTAAGCATTTTCTGCTGATGACTGCCTTAAGCAATCCTGCCAGAGCTGTCAATCAGCGGCAGGTGTTTGTTGAAGGAAGGGAACCTGTGAATAGATTGAGCCCTCCTTCCTCCACCCAGGCAGCTGCTCATTCACACAAACTCTCATCTGCCTTCTTCCTCAGCCCCTTCCACCAATCCTGCCTCTTGAATTGACTCAGGTGTACCTATCAGTCAAACAAACGGTGGTTTCTAATTATGTGTGCTGACAGCTTGTTCAACTTAATTCTTCACCCACTGAAGTTCATGGATTAACCCTTGATGTTCTTTCCCTCTGTTTACTCTTTTATAGAGGTCCTTGTATGTGACATACTTTAAAAAGGATTTTTACAAGAAAAACATCAAGTCCACAAGCCCTAGTGTGTGTTCAGTCAGGAAATGGTGAACAAATTTAGTTGTTCTGGTAATCATACTGAGGTGATTGAATATCACCCATGGGACAAGAGAGAATTGTAATGTTATTACTAAAATAATACCCTATGGAGAGAGGCCATAGAATTTTCCACATATAGCCTTTTAGGAACTTATACATAATATATAGAAAAATGATATTCTCTTTATAGAAAGGTCATGAGCTTGAATCAAATTTTATTTAATATGTTTGATCTATATGTTGATAAACTCTGAACCTGAAAATTCTCTGTAATTAAACGAGCATTAATAG
Organism: Cheirogaleus medius; assembly: GCA_008086735.1. Lineage (NCBI taxonomy): Eukaryota > Metazoa > Chordata > Mammalia > Primates > Cheirogaleidae > Cheirogaleus > Cheirogaleus medius. Next base: position 144,393,391 of record VBSM01002608.1, read on the forward strand.
AATCTGTCCCTTAACTATAAGAATGTGTGGGGGGGAAATCCAATATTGACCTTCACATTCCACGTGGCAAAACTTTGTTCTGGAAATGCAATTAAAGTGACCTAAAATAAGCTACTGCTGTGATTTCTTAAAGTTTGGTCCCCAGATAAGCATCATCAGCAACAACTTGCAAATTTCTTAGACATGCAAATTATCCAGTCCCACCTGAGACCTCAGCCCAGGTCTATGAATCAGAAGTTCTGGGAGTGACTCCAGCAATATGGGTTTTAACAAGCCCTTCAGATGATTCTGACACATGCTCAAGTTTGAGAACCATTGATCTACTATGCAGTGCACTCTGTGGTCAAGAAGAGTCAATGTCACCCACTGCTTAACTCTGCTTCCTCTCAGGAAAAGGCTTAAAAGCCTAAATATAGGTTCCTTCTAGGCACAATACATTCAGATTTATGGGCAGAAATGTCCACCATTCAGACTTAAAATATAATTTTAAGGAAAATTAATCCTTACAAATATCTTTTTTTTCTGGTATAACTGAGCTTCAGGCAGACTCTCCAGAGACATTTCTAATCAGCTTTTCTAGTTCTTTTTAAAAAAACCAACAGCTGATCTGCTTTGCCTGACTGCCTCTGGGCCTCGAAAATGACCCTGGACTCCTGTCTCCTAAATGATTTGCTGAGGCTCATTTGCCTTAATGCTAAACCACTATGTGAAAGTACTGAGTTATACTTAATGCTGCAGTCCACTGGTTTGAGGAGTGTGTACTGATGGAGCTCAAAAGACTACTAGTTATGAGTGAGTTTTAATTTTAGAAGATGTTTTCAAAGACTCACAAGGAAGGCTCATAAAGCATGAAAACAATAGTGTAGACATCACCCCGAATCCCCTGGGAGCTCCTTTCTATGGTGTCTCATTTGAGTTGGTGCAGAACTGGAGAGTCAGAAAGTGACTTTGCTTATAAAAATAGCCTAGCCTTGAGAGTGTGGGTCATGTGTTCACATGAGCATATATGTGTATGTTTCCTTAAATCTAACCTGAAAAAAAAATCACATTTATGGTTTCTTAAAATACTCATATATATTTGACTCTTCATTTTGATACAAAAAAGTAACTCCAAATATGTAAAGGAGTCCTAAAATGTAAGCTGTTCAACAATGATATTCTGGAAAGAAATGCTATAACTGTCACTCCAAGCCTCCCTTAGGAGAAGCCAAACTTGTCAGATATTTTGGAATGCTGTTCTTTTTCAGGAACTAAAATAACTGACGTCTCATACTGTCTTCTACCTGCCTCTCTAAAGTCTGTGTTCCTCTCTTTTTACTGGTCAGAGCTTAAGCATTCGAGTGTCCATTTTCTGTCACAAAGGGCATGTTCTCGTTGGCTCTTTTCCTGTTGTCCATCCCTCTCTCTCACAGCTGATCACCAAATAGCTCCAACTAAAGCACAGTCCCCCTTCCTCTGTTCCCACCCTTGTGTACATCTCCATCTGCACATCCTGTCTTTTACTCAAAGTTAAAGCCTCACTAAGAAGATACTCCTTAGAATAACCGCTGACATCAGGCCACTTCGGTGAGGGGAAACGCGCCTTTTGGGGGGAAGGAGCTGGATCACACTGACAGGGATTCACTCAGATCCACAAAGATCCAGAGCCTCAACCTCCTTCCTGACCTTTGTAGTCCATAGTGGATTTTTGTTTTCGTTCTCGTTTTTTTTACAGAAGCTCTTAAACCCAAGGCAGCTTGCTCTTGTCCGCAATCCATGATTTGTGTTTATTGGCTCAAGTCTCGAAATCTTGAACCAAGCCTAGATTAAAAATTTCCCTCAGAAAGCTTAGAAAAAAAGTTACATATTCTCAAGCAATTTATTTATGTGGTATGTTAAAAAGGCTTTGATATTAGAAGTGAACAAATACTGTTTTTAATCCCCCAAAGCTTTGCCTTTCAGTGTCATTCATGGTGATTTTCATATGTCAGTGGTGCAATTCAGCACTATTCCAATAAGCCATAATAACAATTGTTGGCACAACTGTTAGGACAACAGGACTTCCCTGGGTTTCATCTAGTAATTTTTGTAGACAGTGGGAAGCTCACACGGAGGAGACATTTGTAGCTTCCTAGACAAGGGCAAGGGAAGGATCTTGCATACTGTCCATGCTGAAGATGTGCACTAAACACTGTCCTGTGCCTCTGAGGGAGCTCTCAGAGGGACAGGCGAGAAGGGAAGATTCAGGTAGGAAAGAAATCTAAAACTTCTCTCTCACTTTTGATGGTTGCTGATGGCACTCCTTTCCCGTTGAATAAGCTTGGTGGATAATTTTAATAGTAAACTGAATTCATACTAAGCCAGTATAACAGGCAATCCATAAAAGAAGGGTGGCATATCGCAGTGCCAGAAACCTCCTCTCCTAAGAGGCGATCATGAATTCCCTGTACAAGGTAAAAAGAAAAAGGAAAGAACGGCCTGTTCATATTCCATATTCACAGTTTAAAGGACCCATCACAAATAGCCTTCAAAGACCGAGAGAGAGGAAGTAGAAGGAAGAGAGGCAAAAATGGAGAGAAGGAGATCTTACTGTGAAAAGAGAAGTAATCCTAATGTTCCTCTAGATGATCCTGAAGATTGTTCACATGTCTAAAGCTATTTTTTACATCACTACTCTTTGAAATGCCTGAGTGGCGGTATGTCGGTAATACATTTGGATACTTAACTGAATTTTTCAGTTTTTATTCTTTCATGTCAATGAATGTAATCTCTAAGACTTGCCATTTCAGTACACACACATACACACACACACATATAATGGTATATGCATCAGATATTACTCATTTTGTGGGAAACACAATGTATAATAATCAAAAAGATTCCAACACATTCCTTCAGTGTGTTTCAGTGATAAAATTTTGTGGGGAGTAAAAGTACACACACCCTCTTTGCTGACCATAGTGTTGAAATTATGATCGTAAGCAACACTCTTAGAAATGCTCGTGTAAAATATCTTCTCTAGTATCAGTGAATAGATATACTTTGAATTTAATGTTCGAAAAGAATATGTGCTAAATATTTTTGTATCTGTAGTGTTTTCCTATTAACCTATATTAGTGAAGAAGTGATCATATACCTGATATCATTAAAAAGGAAAATGGCCTAAATAAAATGTTAAAAGTGGAGGAAGTTATTTATAAAGTCTTTTGCCAAAGACCATTGTTTAATGATTTGTAAAATGTAGATTATCTTCTTTTATTATGAATGTGATTGTAAGAAATGCTCACCCTATCTTCCTCTATCTTTTGAAAATCAATATTTTGTATTTCTAAGGACCAAGGAAAATATTTTTTAAGCCAATGTAATACACAGAAGCCTTGTAAATGAGAGGTACAATGACTTGGATCAACCGCATAATGCTAGATTAGAATTATAATATTTGGTGGTAAATTTATCAACCTTTCCTATAATTCTTATACTGCACTAAATTACATTTTGGGAATTTCAGATAATCTTTTCAAATTAAAGGTACCAACATTAATGACAGATCTTGTCTAACAGAAAAGGCATTAAAACATTTCCTTTCAAACACCTTGAGTGGATGGAAATTACCATCTAATTTTCTCACCTAACCATCCCATATAAGTTAACTCGGAGGTCTAACGATGTTGTACAGAAGGTTAACAGACCATGTGCACCAAGGATATATAAGCTGTGCAGTTAGCAAGAACTAGCCATTTAAAAATCTATTTAAATGTTTTGTAAATAAAGTTTCCTATGGTTTTGTTCAAAGTGCTATCTTTTAAAGTAATTAGATTTTATTTCAATTTTTAAAGTAATCTGTTACAAATTAGATGTTGCATTGTTGACTCTGTGATTCAATGTACACTCAGCCATATTCCTATGGGGAAACATCAATCCTATTGACTTTCTTGGCGTGAGCCAGACATTCATAATTATCTAAGGACTGTAAGTATGAA
>VBSM01002608.1:144397359-144416402 GCA_008086735.1 Cheirogaleus medius
CCAAAATGAAATGCTAGTGAAAAAGTTAGAAACCTATTGTATAAAATGTATTTTTAAAATCTTAAGATATATGTGATTTACACTGCCTGTTAATTTAGTCTCTTTGTGAAAAAAATCACAGTATAATATTTGTTAAGACTCTGAAACACCAAATAATTGTGATGTTTGTATAGCACTGTTGTTATAATATGTGATTTCAAAGGGTAAGCATCTTTGTTGTAATCATGTGAGCCCACAGAAGAAAAAAAATCCCTGCTGTTGTGTACCACCAACTCTGAGAATTCCAATTTCCTGCAGCTGCTATATCACCAATAAATGAAAATTAATTATGACAATTTTTAAAGAAATGAGTTTAGGATCACTGTGCATTTTGTTAATGAATGAATTCAGAAAGTTTTATTTTTACCAGAAATGCTCTCAGCCAGTAAACATGATTGCTGGTTTCAACCATACTATCATTTGAATGGTTTCTATATTCTTGGTCTAACAACCAAGACCTGGAACCTTGTGGTAAGGTGTGTCCTAACAAATGTACAATAAATGACTTTTCCTGCATGCTGCCTGAGATATGTGTAATTTGAAATGTCATATCAAAATATTATATATTTCATAACTCAAAATTGAACTGGCAATATTTCTCATATGTACAACTGATGGTATGTTAATATCAAAATCAGAAGCAGTCTGCCATACATATATGTTATATGTGATGTTTAATCTTGTTAAAATGTAATCTGTGAAGTTTTCATTGCCTGTACTGGTCAATTCTGTACAAATCATTGTCTTAACTGTTTTCCTAATCTTACCATATTTCCTAACACTGAAATATAAATGTTTGTAACTTAGTTATTCATATTTTATTGACTTTTATCTATGTTTAGTGTGACTCCATTAGCTAACTGAGCAAAGGGGAATCAAAGATTTTCTTGTCACAGGCTCAGGGACATTTTAGTTTATGATCAAAACTTATTCATTCATTCAATCAAATAGTTATTGAGTATATACTGTGAATCAGGCTCTATACAAAACTTTGCAAGAATTCTTAAGAACCAGAGAAGTCACAAACCTCTACCTCCAGTGAGGATTTTTGAACCATTGTTCTGTGACTTCCATGGAGTTAGAGAATGATTTTGTTTCTCCTATATTATAACAAAGATTGAAATTATCCACAAAAGAGTTTTGGATTAAAATATAATACATTTGGCCCAGGAAAATGCAATGATCATTTACAGTATTGAGTCTTATAGTCAAATTTTAAAATAAGTTAAAATAAAACCCAGTTTAAGAGATTTGACCCTAATCTGGAGGAAGCATTTCAAAGTTCCTCTCTTGAAAATTATATATTGCATCTGTTTTAAAACATCATTCTAATGTTCATTGCCACACATAAAATGTAGCACCAGATTCCATTTCCTAAAATCCTGCCCCTGTAGTTAATCAAGGAAGTCTGTAAAAGAAAAAGAAAATAGTTGATGAAAGGATAAATACATATGGACAGAATACCACTGAGGGAGGAGGGAAACAGGCCCAGGATAATTTCTCAATGATGGATTTCCTTACGTGTACCATATCTGTTTATCACATTTTTTTGAGATGGTGTCTCACTATGTTGCCCAGTCTGGTCTCAAACTCCTTAGCTCAAGCGATCCTCCTGCCTTAACCTCTGTTTAACACTTTTAAAAAGTGCTCGTGCAGACACACACTTATACTCACAGCCAGATTCACATCTCCCACCACGTTCCCATTTTCTTTATTGAAAGAGATGCCCCCACTAGCTTTCAAAGTGAGTTGTGACCATAGCAGAGATAAGTGGGTCTCAGATTCATCCAAGGCAAAAGGCAGGAGATTAGCACCCTGAAAGATCAAAGCTCTGAGCTCCAAGGCAATTGGATAATCTGAAAAAACATGAAAGCTTGTGGTTTCTGCCATTATGGTACTTAGGATAATGAGATTGACAAGTCATCTATGCCTTGATCTTGGTATCATAAATTAATTTCTATAGTATTTGAAATTCCTCTGAACCTATTGAAAACATTGTGACTTGGCATTTTCACAGGCTTTCATTCATTCATTCATTCATTCATTCACTGTAAATATGTGCAAAACACTGCAGTTGAGATTACATCTATCCATATAGCCACACTTGCGCAAGACAGAACAGTGCCCATCAATGCTGGCTGGTCAAATCAGAAAACTCTGAATTTAAATTCCAGCTTTGTCAGTCTACCTGAGTAATCTTTTAAAAGTTTCTTCATCATTCCAAACCTCAATTTCTTTGCCTGTAACATGAAACTAACAGTATCTACTGTTTGGTGTTGGTATAAGGATTGACTAAAATTATTAACATTTGCTAAGTGCCTGACACAGTGCCTGATACTCATGAGGCATTCAATAAATGTTAGTTGAGTTGATATTTGTGTCCCTTATGCTGGTGACAAAGATTCTCCCCTTGACCAAACTTGAATTAGGCCTCTCTGAGCCCTCTTCTCCACCAGGCCTCAAACTGGGGCTCTATTCTTAGTCAGTTTAGTCCAGTTTTAGCCAGAATACTGCTGGGTCAGTTTAGCAAAAATCTCCATCCTTGATAGTTAATCATATTCTTCATCCCCTGCCTCCATATCTCATCACCCTATCCTGCCTTCAGCAAAAATACTGTGAGTCAGTCTAGCAGGAATCTCCCTAGACTTAATCTTTCCTCTCAGTAATTTCCCATCCACTGACCCCCACTCTACTCCTTGGCTATAAATTCCCACTTGTTCTTGAGTTCTTGAGTTCAGTCTCTTTCCCCTACTGTCAAAACCCCACTGCAGTCGTCCTCTTCTTGAATAAAGTCTTCCTTAGTGTCTTTAAGAAGTTTCTCAATACTTTTTTGTGTAACACCGGCAATATCTCCCATGCTGAAAGATGAAAAGACCAGATGAGCTAAATTCTAGCTCTCTTTCCTGTAGTTGCTTTACCAGTATTTACTGAGTGCTTGATAACAACCACGCAACTTACTAGGCACTTTACTTGGGTTATAACCCTGATCCTAACAAAAACCTTCTAAAAGTAGAACAACTTCCACTCCTTTCTACACATGAGAACTTGAAGCTTAGAGAAGGTAAGTTCTTGCCAAAAATCTCACTGAGTGGCAGAACCAGAATTTGAATTATGACTCAAAAGCTCAAGCTTATAATCATTATATTATTCTGCCTTGCTTTATTGAACTTGAAAACTTTGTCTACTTGGTTTGAGCAAATTCTCAAAATGACATAAAATGATAGCAAATGTCCTACAATATATACCACCTATACAACCACCACATACATCATGTCAAAAATCTCCACCTAGATTTGATGTACAACTTCATAGTAACAATCGTCCTACATCGTCATTATCATAGATCTTATGATTTTTGAGAGCAGATTATGTAGAATATCAGATCAGTAAAGAGACTTTAGGTAATATCCCCTAGGTGCAAGGAAAGCACACTAAATAAGTTTCATTCCTCACCAAAGTCACCTTGGAAACAGCTTATCCAACGTCACTTTCAATATTTTCAGATAACCATGGAGAATGGATATATTTATTTCTTGCTGTTTTGGCCTGGCTTATCTATAGACATCTGATTTGGGAACAAAAATAAATCTAATTTCACTCACAAATTTACAATATAATTCTTTTCTTTTAACAAAGCAAGCTAAAAGACTATCTAGAACAGCAGCAATAACAAAAAGGACATTGACTGTGGTAGATAATTCATGAGTGACAATAATTACCAGCCCCAAAATGGGCTTGGGTATTCTAGGAATTTTCTCTTATTGAAAATGACTATTTAGTTTTAAGATTTTTCTGTAACATTAGTTATGTTTCAGCACTATTTTCATCATCTGTGAACAGCTGTGATTCTCTATTTGTGCCTACTCTCTGTATTTACTGGCTACAGGGAAAGACAATATAATGAAATCCAGAGATTTTCCAGGAAATTCTTGATTTTCTTGTTATTTAGACCCCTATAATTGAGCATGTTTACTTGTAAGCTCCCAGGATCCCACAACTTTACATGTTTACTCATGTGGAACCATATGAAGCTCTTTCTAGGATCTGTGCTCAGCCATTCAGTAGCAGATGAAACTTTACCCCATTTCAAAAAATAGTGGTGGACACACTGCAAATGTGCAGTTAGCAAAATTTCACAATCATTGGTTGGCGCCTCAGCCAGATCCTTTTATTTATTTATTTATTTTAAGAGACATGACCTCTCTCTGTCACCCAAGCTGGATTGTAGTGGTGAAATCATAGCTCACTGCAGTCTCAAACTCCTGAACTTAAGCAATCCTCCTGCCTCAGCCTCCCAAAGTTCTGGGATTACAAGCATAAGCCACCAAGCCCAACTAATATTTTTTTTTTATTTTTTGTAGAGATGGGGTCTCACTATGTTGCCCAGGCTGATCTGGAATTACTGGCCTCAAGCTATCCTCCTGCCTCGGCCTCCCAAAGTGCTAGGATTATAAGCATGAGCCACCATGACCAGACCTAGATCCTTTTTAAGGGGTTCTGCCTCAATATCTCATATACTGGCTAAAAATAGAATGCAATGAAATATTTTCTGAAATTCCAAGATGATAAATCTGTAACTTGTGAAGGTAATCTACAATGGTCCCAGGCATGTCCTATTTACCTGAGCCATACATAACATTGACCTTCATTACCAAGGATTTGACATGGCAGGACAATTTTTATTTTCTTTTAGCAATGCCACATTATTATAATAAATAGGCTGTAGGCAAAAAAAAGTATTCCTTTTAGGTTGTTTTTCTTACTATATGTCACTAAAAACAAGGTACAAGAGCCCATCAACACAAACTAGAAAAATACAATAAAATGTCGAGCCTTCACCAAACAGCTGCAAATGTCTGACAGCTCTGCTGATTTTACTTAGTGAGAAAAAAACGTTAACAACCATCTTTGGTTACCATGAGAACTAGAGGACAAACAACCAAGCAAGTTTCCTAGAGGAAAAAAACCATGTGGCCATCTGTTTTAAAATGCTAGCCAACAAATTCCAAGTGTACATAAGTCCTAGCCCAAAAGAAGCCAGGACCCAAAGATGCAAATGAAAAAATCCTGTTCTTAATAATCTGAGGGCAGTCACGTTAGGGTAAAGTGTGACTAGAAATGAAGCAAAAATCATGGTTCCTGCTGTTACTGATTACAGAAAATCTGTATTATCGTGGCTGAAGTCACTATAATGCCTCATCCCTTACACAACTGACACATTAGTGGGGATCCCTACTAAGCCACGGTCCCATAAATTCCGAAGGAAAGATTAACTCAAAAATCCTAACTAATCTTCTGTTGACAAACCAGAACATAGAGATTTCTCTCAAACTTCCTTTCCCAGAGGCTTTTCAATTCAATAAGAACAAATTACCAGAGTGCCTGGGTCTTTCCGAATATGATTTGAAGCAAAGCCCAGACATTGGTTCTGTTTATCAGGAAATTCACCAGTGTCAAAAATGATTTAAACATACACACACACATACACACACACACACACACACACACACACACACAATGGCTAAAAACAACAAAGACAATAACAGGGCCTTTTAGAATTGATGAAGGATTACAGGAAAAAAACCAAAAACACACAGACAAAATATTAGACCCCTTAAGGTCAGTTGACCAGGGCACTTCATTCTACTTGAGACAAAGGAAGCCTGGGATGGGGCAGCATGTTTTAGAGTCATAGAAGGCACTGGTGCTCAACCTGCTGTGACCTTTGAAAAATCACCATGCCTGAGTTTTCACTCTGTAGTCTTGCGAGTCTAAATGTCACTGTATTGCAGTTTCCCAATCCCTGATATTCCTCCAAAGGAGCTCTACAGAGTAATGGTTAAGAGCATAAATTCTGGAGCCAGACTACTTTAGTTCACATCTAGCTCCATTAAGCTGTGCAATCAGAGTCAAATTATTTACTTTCTCTGTGCCTCAGTTTCCTCATCAGTAAAATGGGAAGAATAATAGCGTCTATCTCATGGTGTTCTTGTAAAGATGAAATAAGTCAATTAGAAAAGTGCCTGGCACCTGGTGAGTATTATGTAGATGCTACCCACTGCTATCACTGCCCAGAAGATGCAGAGCTGTGATAATAAAGAATGGCTTGATTCTTATGGTATGTTTAACAAAATGGAGAGAAACCGAGATCAACAGAAGCCACTGAGACACAACTGGGAAGACACAAAAGTAAAAGAAAGTGATGACATGGAAATGCTCCCTGAACGGATCATTTTCATGTATTAATAGAATAAGAAAAGGAATTAAAATTTTTCTTAAAGGGGTGAATAAAGAAGGAAATTTAATGGGTTAAAGTACTGACATAAACAATTAGTGATGCCTGGGCAACGGTCTCCAAACTTTTTGGCACCAGGGACTGGTTTCACGGAAGATAATTTTTCCATGGATGGAGGCAGGGCAGGGGGGAGGCAGAGCTCAGGCAGTGATGCAAACAATGGGGAGCGGCTGTAAATACAGATGAAGCATCACTCCCTTTACCACCCACTATCCCCACTCACCTCCTGCTGTGTGGCCTGGTTCCCAACAGGCTACGGACTGGTACTAGTCTGTGGCCTGGGGGTTGGGGACTGTAGTGCTAAAGGACTCCAGTAACTTCTGCTTTATTACTGTGTTATAAACAATAATATTATCAATAGTTCACCTTTATTAAGTACCACTGCTAGGTACTTGACATACATTATCTCATTCAACCTTCACAAAACTACACCCCTGAGTCAGATATTATCCCCATATTTCAAATGAAAAAACCTGAGAATTAAAGAGGCTCACATGGCCAGTCAGTGAAGAGCCAGCATGAGGACCAGTCTGGTACCAGAGGCTACATATCCACACCTGGGCTCACCCACTCCCACAAAGGTATCAGGATACAGGTGTGATTCTGGAAAAATCCAAGTGTTGAATGGATGAAAATAGTAAAAGTTATAGAGAGATCTGCTCCTGAAATTGTCTCTTCTGTTCTCCTCCTTGCAGATTTTTTTTTTGTGCTATGTTAATAGTTTCATTTTGTATAACTCCACTATTAGCAACAGTCTCTTACTCTGTGATACTCTTAATGAATCTCTGGATTTGTTATTGTTGATACTGTATTTATGCAAAAAAACAGTGATATACTGTTCCAGAAAATTGCATAATTGGAGGACCAGGCCTCTGGCATGGGCAAAAGTAATTTTTACATTATAGTTCTATTTTTTAAAAAGTCACACATATCAAAATATTGTAAATCAAGATTAATTTTTCACATGGAGAAAAAAATACAAAAATGGGGAGATTAGGTTCATAACCACATAGATAAACTATTACATTCTGGAAGACTGAAATGTGTCAAGCTTTCTAAATTGAAATGCACAAAGTTCTCTAAAGTGCATGTAAATCTTTTTCATAAGGAAACCAACTATTTAATTGCAGAAAACTATATTTAAGTTGACATTGCATTATAGCATGCTTGAGAAGGTTCACACCTTATGAATTTTTTCATAGTTCTTTCAATATTTTTACAGCAATGGGTCAGAAGGTGAAAACATGTTAACTGTGATCATAACAAAGTATTGTTTTAGGGGAAATTTTTACATAAATATGTGAAGAGTCCCTGGGAAAGATGCAGAGTTGCTTAATCATTTAAGTAAAGGCATATGTTGTCATCTTCATTCCACTGTAATGACATTGTAGCACTATATCCAGCCTAGGCATAAGAGAGAAAGTCCTTGTTAAAAGTTGGGATTAATTTCTTCCAACTAGCAAGATGACAAATGATCGCTTACTCACTGCATAGGAGAATCTCTTAGGAATAACATGTGTTTAATAGGCAAAGTACTTTAAGGTTAATTACTTTGCATCAAAGACTGCCTAGAAGAATTTAAGACTAAACCTACTATGACCAAGATAGAGCATTTCCTTTTGATCTACTTATAATTAGAAACATTTAATAAACTATTGTCATTATGTAGTTGATTAAATGGAATTAAAGATGAGTTAGAAGGTTTTAGAACCCACAGAGACATGATTCACTTTTTTCCTCATCTACCAGAGTACAGAAGTCTTTCTTGACTTCTTCTGGGGGATTTCAATTTTACTAAATTATTATGTTTGTTCATACAGAATATGATCAGGAAATTAATCCAAAGTCTCAACAACCATATGCTTCATATGCTTGACTTAGGGTTGGCACTCATGTATTGAATGTATGAATAAATGGATGGATGGATAAATGGAAAGCCCAGGGAGAGTGAAGGTCTAAAGAATAGATGGGACCACTGTGATGGATCAGGTTATTAGGGAAGATTACAGTCCCAAGCAATTAGAGTAGTGGTTTTAACCCTGGCCATACATTAATAGCACCTTGGGAGTGTTTAATACAAAGGACCCACCACAGACAAATTAAATCAAAATCTTTGCACATGGGAGTAGGTGGTAGAGCTCAAGTATGGGTATTTTTCAAAAGTTTCCCAAATAGAGTTTCCAGATTCTGCAAAGAAATATACAGGATAAATAATAAACATAAATAATAAAAGTAAATAATTTTAGTATGTCCCAAATATTTCATGGGACATACATATACTAAAAAATTATTTGTTGCTTTTCTGAAATTCAAGTTTAACTAGGAGTCCTTATTCTATCTGGCAACCCTATTGTCCAAATGATTCTAATGTACAGTATTGAGAACCATTGAATTTTACTAAGTTGAGACAAGTGGGTAGAGCAATGACATTAAGAAAATATAACATCAGCAAACTAGGATGTCCAGGACACTCAGCATTTGGAAACCAATGGTGGGGGTGCAGGTTCAGAAGCAGTAATCCATTCTGGAAAGACTAATGGTGTCAAAGTAAATCAAAATTGTGTCATCAGATAAGAAGCCTAGCAGAAACTCAAGTTTAAGGGAACAAGAAGAGACCCAATTGTTTACTATGATATACTATGAGGACTTAAAATTTTTATTTTTAACTATCATAGGTACATAATAGTTGTGTGTGTGTGTGTGTGTGTGTGTGTAATATATATATACACTATGTGTTTTAATAGAACACTCTTAGGGAAACTAAGTTAAAAGGTGAGAACAGAATTCACAAATAGGAAAGATCCTACACTCCAGCATCAAATTATGGATCCAGGAGCCCTCGTACTTTCTTTCTTAAGGAATGAATTCATCCCAGAGCCTAGAGTCTATAATTTCAAGAAAGTTCTGAAGTGACCTTAATTTTATGATTAGAGGTCTTTGGGGATACAAGGCAAGGACCAGACGTTTCATTGTGTCAGAAACAGCTAGCAAGCCAGCATTGATATTTGTAACACTAAAAAGTATCTCTATTGACCAGCATTGATGTCAAGTCAAGAGTCCACATGAGAACAGTGTTAAGAGGTTAAGCCTTGAACAAGATAAATGTCAGTCACTATCTATAAGAGTTTTCTTTTGTGAAGTGAAAATGGCAAAATGAAAGTAGATTTTGATATTAATGGAACTATCAAAGAAAAAATATTTAAAGAGTCCTTCTCACTTTGGAAAAATCCAAAGGTATCTTGGCAAAATCATTAGAAAATATAATGGTAGAATATACCTCATTTGAAATGGCAATGAAAAAATACAGGAATAATCTTCACAAGAAATATATAAAATCTATTTTTAAACTCCAATAACTTTTATATATAAAAAGAAAAAAAAAAGATGTTAAAAGAAAAATGAGCAAGAGAGTTGAATACACACACTTGCACGAGAGTTTCCAAAAAGTAAGAAAAGGAATGTAACCACTCTGAGAAGCAGGAAAATGCATATCAAAACTGTAACTGGACCCAAGTCTAGCTGCTCATCACCCAAAAAGCCAAAAACCTGGAGAGTTGGTGAAAGGAAAAGCATGTTTTGTTCAAGGGCCAGCACCCAAGGAGATGGCAGACTCACCACTGCACAGGCAGTCTCAAATTTTTCAGGCTGACAGAGGGATTTTAAAGGGGAAGGAGTCATGGGGAGGAAGTTGTGAGAAACTATGTACAGGTGCTGGCTACACAAGATCAGCATATCTTGTTCTAGTGGTTATCTTGAGTAGTGGCCATTGAGAAGTGGTTAACTTCTTAGCATTCTTCTCTGGGGGGCAGGGGTGGAGGAGACCTGCAATCTTGGTTTCAGTGGGTTGTTCAAGGCCAATTCTGGGAATTCTTAGGCAAGCACACAATTAGGCACTGAAAAAGAAAGAGTTATTAGTTTTTAGATGGAGTGACTGTTACTGTTACATAAACACTCAGTAATAACATTACATACCCACCAAAATAGCTAAAATACAAAATCCGACAGTATCAAGTTTTGATAAAAACATGAGTAATTGAAACTCATGCTTCGGTGAGTGTAAACTATTCAATCACTTAAAAAAAATAATCATTCAGCATCACCTACCAAATTTATAAAGATGCATATCCTATGGCCCAGCAATTTCACTCCTGTATACCCAACAAAAATGTGTGCAATATATACCAAAACTCATATGCATATTAACCCAAACTAGAAAAAACTCAAATATGCAACAACAATGAATAGTTCAATAAATTGTGGTATATTATACAATGGATACAATATAGAAATGAAAATGAACAAACTGCAGCTATTCACAATCACTTGACAAATCTCACAAAAATAAGGTTGAATATAAAAAGTGAGGCATTGCAATTGGGAAGACATGATAGAAACATCAGGAATTCTGATAATGCTCTGATGTGGTGTTAATTATATGGGTATGTCAAGTTTAGGATAAATTTTTGGTCATTTTACTTTTCTCTATGTATATCATATTTTAATGAAAGTTTAAAAAAATCAGAGAGTTAATGGGGGACCTAAAAGAATATTTGCATAAATTTAAATGCCCCCTTTTGGTATAGGAAAACTTTTATAAAGATGTCAAATTTTCTTAACTGTCTTAGTCCATTCCTACTGCTATAACAAAATAACCTAGACTGGGTAATTTATAAATAATAAAAAATTTATTTCTCATAGTTTTGGAGGCTGAGAGGTCCAAGATCCAGGTGCCAGCAGATTGGTGTCTAGTAAGGGCCCACTCTCTGCTTCAAAATGGCACTTTGTTGCTGTCCTTACATCGTGGAAGAGGCAGAAGAAACAATCAGGCTCTCCCAAACCCCTTTATAAGGTCACTAATCCCATGATTGAGGATGGAGTCCTCATAACCTAACCACCTCCTAAGGCCTCACCTCTTAACACTATCATCTTGGGGGTTAAGTTCCAACATGCGAATTTGGAGAGGGGACACCAGCATTCAGACTATAGCATTAACTAATCTATAACTATAATATAGTCCCAGTCAAAATACCAACAGATTTTTTAGGGTAAGGGTAAGGTCAGTAGATGATAGCTAAATTCACATTAACAGAAAATAGCTTGAGCCCAGGAGTGTGAGGTTGCAGTAAGCTATGATGACACCACTGCACTCTATCCTGGTCAATAGAATGAGATTCTGGCTAAAAAAAAGAAAAGATGTGTTATAAAATCCCAGTAATAAAACAGTTTAGGACTGCTGTGTAGAGAGCCTGATATGATAAATTGAATGGAATTGAGAATCCAGAAATAGACTTGAATACATATGAAAATTTGGTAGTACTCTAAGTGAAAAAAAAATTGATTATTTAATAGAGCTCATTGGAACAACTGTGTATTCACCTGGGAAAAATGTTAAATTCTTGTCTCACTTCCTAAAAAAAATATATTTCAGATGAATTAAGGGTTTAAATGAAAATAAAATTAAAGCACTAAAAATAAACTATAAATGATCACAAAAGAAAGAAATATAAAACAGATCATCAAATGTCTTTAAAATATAAATTGATATCTTGAATTATACACACAAAAATTTTAGATCTGTGTGGAAAAATAATATAATCATGCAAAAGTTAAAAACTGGGAGAAATATTTGTAGCTGATGGCAAAGGAATGTTTTCCTTACTATAAAAAAAGCTCTTACAAATCAATAAGGGAAAGGGCATTGAGCCAAGTGAAAAATGACTAAAGGAAAGGAACAAACAATACAAATAAGGCTAAATATATAAAAATATATGAATTTATCCTGACTTTTAAGAACCATCTTAACCATTTTTAAGTCTGCATTTTGGTAATGTTAAGTATATTCACACTGTTGTGAAACAGATCTCCAGATATATTGACTCCTAATTTATAAAATACAAATTAAAACTGCAAATTTTTACGCAGTGAATTGGCCATGATAAAAAAGTTGTTCTATACCACATTGGTGAGGGAAACAGTTACTCTCATTCATCACTGGTAGGAGTGCAATTTAGTTTGCTCTCTTTGAATAGCAATTTAGCAATGTCTTCCAAATTTTAAATGCATTGACTTTTTGATACAGCATTTTCACTGCTAGATATTTTTTTTCTGCAAGGATATTTTCACATATGTACACAGACTTATAAAACATATCCATATAAATTATGGACATTTAATTTCATATCTACTCAATGAAAAACTAAGTAGCCCCTAAAAATAATAAGGTCATTTTTTGTGTAAAGATCTGGAATAACTTCAAAGATAAACTAGAAGGCGCAGAATTCAATGCTACCATTTGTGTAAGAAAAATATGTGTGTGTGTGTATTCTTAGGATTATAAATAATTATGTGCTTGGACAGATATTTTCTCTGGAAGCATTCCCAAGAAAGTGTTTTGGGAATTACCTCTTGGGACTGGAACTGAATGATAAAGGGTCAGGAGCACATAAGACAAAAACATGTTTTTAACTATAACCTTTTGTATCATTTGAAATTTGCCACATCTATAGTTTACTAAGCCAACACCAGCAACAACAAAGAAACATTGAATCAAAATAACTCCCTTGTCTTTGAATATGGATGCGTCTTACCATCTGGACATTTTTCTCACAAGCCGAGTAGGGTATTCTTCCTAGCAGGTAGACTGCCTCAACTCTGCTAAGCAAAAATGGTAGAGAAAATTTTGCTTTTGTTTTGTTTTGGACGCCATGCTACGTAATTGTTCCAGAACTTTCCTTGTAAGAGAGAGAGTATCACCTCAGATGTCAAGTACTCTTTAAGCTTTGCTCACCGAGGTAGATTTAAGTACTTTACCACTCTACAGCCCTCTGTTTTGTATTTAACTGCAAAATATAAATTATTCTAATGCTTGCCTAATTCACAAGTTTATGCGATCAAATGAAATCATGTTCAAGAAATTGCTTCATCAGTAAATATTACCATCATGTATATTATTCATTTAGGTCACATTTATTATTCATTTAGGTCACTGAAACACACTTGTCAAAAACACTAGTTTAGTTCTACATATTAGTAATACGTTCTCTGACAAAGATATCACAAAAATACTTTCTTTGATTATACAAATAAACCAGGATGAGAACAGCTCAATGTTCCCTAATTTTATGTTAAATATATGAGTTTCAGCAGTCCTAACTTTCAGACATGGCAGACATTTGAGGATGATCATGTCTAACCCCTATACCAAGTGAGCAATTTTATATAATCTCCCAGAAAATGAGGTAGATTATCACTATATTCCTTGTCTTCACTATTTATCTCCCTTTCAGTTTTTCCCAGTGATGATTATCAACGGTTTTCAGATCATTTCATATTTGAAATGTGACATTTTATGCATAGCTAAGTATCCTAGAGAAAGGACCTATAACATGTTAATACTGAAGTAGATTGAGGTATAACAGGTGATTTATTTCTCTTTCTGCTCACTCCATGCAGAGATATCCTTCTAAAACACACCCCATCTTCCTTTCCCTTTAACTTATATCAAGAACTATCCTTGTAGATGCCAGTGGTCCTTCCTAGGCTTCTACTGGACCAACACAAGCCAGACCCGCCTTTGTACTAGAGCCTCAGGCAGGTCACCCAACGTTAATTCTCTGCCATGAATAAGTCTCCCTCCAGTGCCATCCCTGACTCTCCTCTGCTGCGTGCATGGTTTAAAAAGTTGTCTTTAATCAGCTGTTCCTCTCCTCTCTCCTGCCATCACAGATATTAAAATGACAGTTTTTCCAAAAACTGTCTCTCAGTACAGAGGGAATCATATTTATTCACATCCTTAGAAAGTCTCAAAAGATGGGTACAATCTATATAACTTTACTTGGAACAACAAAATACCTTTTGGGTTAGACAGGTTAGTGTGAAATGCCCACAGTCAGTGTTAGTTTGGATGTTTATAGAGGTCACATGATGAATCAGGTTGCGGACAATAAGAAAACAAGAACTCTAGTAAAGAAGTAGCAATTATTCCTGGGATATAAGCTCATAACTGAGTCCCCAATATCACTGTAAATAAGCCTTTTAAAGATAACTTGAGAAATCAACATAAGGGTAAGTTATGTTGCATCTCTCACAAGCACATACTCACAAAAGAAAAAAAAATCAAGTATATTAATGCTTTCTGAATGGGTATTTTGTGACTAGGGAAAATAAATGCCAGTGAAAGCAGTACCATCTACAGATTCAATGTGGACTATTGCTCAAGATATGTAGAAAGAAATGATGATATACTCTGGACAACTATTAGATGATTCAAAGGTAGCTTCATTGATAAGGATGCTAATGTTGAATATTTATGTGTTTAAATAAAATTATTTATGAAGCACAGGAGTAGAAAATACTGTATTATTAATTTTCTGAAATATGCTATTTTAATATGCCTGTATAACTAAACAAATTTAAAAATATATATTTTTTACATTCCTTTGCATTCTGAAAAGTTTACATATTATAACTGAACAAATCTGTTTTCTGTGCCTGTGCTACTTCCCATTGGGAAAATGGGAGACACTTTCTCTAGTGTCTCCTTCTACTTGGGCTTATTTAATAGTCATTAGAGTCCCTCTCCATCCCAAATAGTCATAGGGTTAAGAAAAATGAAGCCCAAGGAGAAGATGTTATAGTCACAACAGTCACAATCATCTGACTGATACATTAACACAAAGTGGTTAATGGCAGAGGTTGTACTAGAACCCATGTCTCTACTTAGGTCCCATGTTCAGAAAGAAGGACACCATTTCAATCAGAGAAGGAAATCCCAGCAACATTATAGAGACAGGTGTAAGTGTCGTGGGAGCAGAGGGTAGAGAGGACAGTAAATGAAGAGGCTGTAGAATATGGTGGGAGGAGAACAGCGAAGTCAGATTATTTTTTCCTATAGTCCATAGGGAAATAACTGTATTCTATTTTTCTACTGCAAAAATAAATATGTGTTATGGTAGAAATGTGGTTTGATCTCCTTTCTTTTGTGGATGAATTCTTCTCTCATTCTATATAATATCACAGGGGTGTCTAACATGGAGTTGTACCCTCAGCAACAGGAGAGACACACAATGTACTTGTGTCTGTTTCTCCAAAACACAGTTATGAATTTATGTGGGCTATGTGATCTAAAAGAGCCAATCATCATCATTCTGGAGAAACTCTTTCTTCAGGGGTTATAGAGTGAAAATAACAACTGATGTTGTCAGTGGCTGTGTTTCCTGGCCACGTGGAGAAAGCTCATCTTCAGTGAGAGAGAATGAGGCCAATACTCACACAGAAACACGTTAGGCAACCTAATGAAAGGGAGCATCCTGCTTTGAGTCCCTTGTTCTGACTGCCCCCAGACTTCCCAGTCATATGAGCCACTAATTTCCCAATTTATTCATACCAACAAACAGTTTTATATGTATTTTGAAGAAAATATAGACAATCAAAAAGAAGAAAATAGAAATTTACTACAGTCACAACCCAGAAATGAAGACACACACACTCACTCACATACAAATTGCAGGTGGAAATATACTGTTTAATAAAAGCATTTTTACTAACAATATCTTCATAGATTTTCCTGCTTATGTCTTATTATGCAAAATTAGCCTTCTTATATGTAAGGCTGTGGCCCTGACCTCTGAAGAGTAGACGTTTTGAAAGTTCATTATTCCTCCTGCTTTTATGGTCTTAGGTTCATGTTCTTATTTCAACCTTCTCCTTAATCCAAATATAAATTGATTGTACCTCACCAGCTGATACCACCTCAGTTCACCTCTCATCTAATAATAGCCTGTATCTGGATTTCCTTTCAGACCTTTCTAAATGTGATTCCCCTTCCTTTCAGCCAGGAAGCAATCCCAGTGGGAAGGCTAAAGTAGAACACAGACCTTCATCACTCCTGAGAATTCTAGAAACCTGAGAAGGGATTCTCTGTCAAGAAGGGACTCTTCAATAAAAAATATCTCTCTGTGGGAGCTCAGTGAAACCATTTATCTGTTGTGTGGCATTTGCTCCTTCTTATAGTAAGTTCCTTTAGGGACATGATTTCTAACAGCTCTTCCTGGAATGGGTGGATGCTGTTATGCACAATATAGGAATGAGAAAAATGACTCCAGACACAGTGCCGAAGTCTGAAGACTCATGAGGCCTCATATCCTCCATTGAGATCTTTCCCCACCCCTACCAAGGTGGCATGGTTTCACTTTGTCACATGCCACGTTTCCCAGCACAAGTGGTTTCATTTGAATTAACCTTTAATGTTCCACCTCCTTCAGCCATTCAGTGATATCTGGTCATTACCCTGAGACCAGTGGCTTTTAAATGTGATTTGTTAGCCTGGAATCCTCTTTACAAATGAAACCTGCAGGAAGAAGGGACTCTGAGAGGATGGGTGGAGGGTGAGAGTTCCTATATTTTAGTGCACCTGGTCTTCAGGTCATACCAGGACTGAGATGTAAGGGACACTGAACACTAAGTGGCTCCCACTTACAAACAGTGAGAAAATAACCAGTCTTTCAAGTGCTCTCTAAGTTCCCATGCAATGTGCTTGACATTTTTCTCCATTATGCTATTTCATTATTATAACCACCTAGTCTATAAATATTATTGTCTTTTTTACAAATCAACTACATTTCAGAGAGGTTACTTTCCTCTTGTATGTTCCTATGTAACATGGTAGGTGGAAGAGTTAGAATTGAAGTCCTTCCTAGATTAGAACAGAGAATTCCTAGAAGAGAAAGGAAAACAGAGACTAAGATTGTTATTCTTACAGAGTGGGTCTGTCACAGCTGGTGACTCACAGTTTATTATTGACTAATTTTTGACATTCCTTTGCTAGAGGTCAATTGTGGAGGATGGGATAAATCAAGGTGGAGATGGAAGACTAGCAGTGAATTTGGGAGGCACATTGGAGCTCCTAAATGGTGGTTGATTCTTTTGACCTGTACCATACAATTCTGGGGGCAACTACTAAGGTTCTTTTTCATTTCACCTTTTCATTTTCACCATTTAAAGACAAAGCTACTTATCTGAGCTGAACAGCTCTTACAAAGAAAGGAGACCTGTGCTATCATAAAAATGTCACATGGGCTATGGATGGTGGCTCATGCCTATCATCCCAGTACTTTGGGAGGCTGAGGTGGGAGGATCACTTCAGGTCAGGAGTTTGAGACCAGCCTGCACAACATAATGAGACCCTGTCTCTACAAAAAAAACTTTTAAAATTAGCTCAACATTGTGGTGTGCACCTATAGTCCCAGCTACTCAGCAAGCTGAGACAGGAAGTTTGCTTAAGCCCAGGAGTTCGAGGCTGCAGTGAGCCTGGGTGACAGAGCAAAACTCCATCTCAGAACAAAAAATGCCACATGGATGACAAAGAGAAAAAAGAAGGAAGATAGTAGCAATATCCTTCTTTGGAGATTGCCAATTACTCACGGTCCAATATAAGCTTTCCCATGTTAGCTCTGTGGGGTGGGTGGTCCCATCAAGATGCCATGCAGAAATGTGGCCAGATGAAGATAATTTTTTATGAGGGAAGTAAAGCAAAAGATTCGTTTCAACAGGGATTGCATTGAATCTGTAAATCACTTTGTGTACTATAGACATTTTAACAATGTTGATTCATTCAACCTATGAGCATAGTATGGTTTTCCATCTGTTTAAGTCCTCTGCTATTTCCTTCCTCAGTGTTTCATTGTTCTCCCTGTAGAGGTCTTTCACCTTCTTAGTTAAATATATTCCTAGGTATTGTATTTTCTTTGTTGCTATTGTGAAAGGTAGTGAGTCTTTGATTTGGTTCTCAGTTTGACTGTTGGCGTATAGGAATGCTACTGATTTGTGTACATTTATTTTGTAACCTGAGACTTTGCTGAACTTATTTATTAATTCCTATAGTCATTTTTCACAGATCTAGAAAAAATAATTCTACATTTCATATGGAACCAGAGAAGACCCTATACAGCAAAAGCAATCTTAAGCAAAAAGAACAAATTGGGAGGCATCAATTTACCAGACTTCAAGCTATACTACAAGGCTAGAGAAGCTAAAACAGCATGGTATTGGCACAAGAACAGAAACATAGACCAATGGAACAGGACTGAGAACCCAGATATAAAACCATCCTCATATAGCCATCTAATCTTTGATAAAGCAGACAAAAACATACAATAGGGAAAAGAATCCCTATTCAATAAATGGTGCTGGTAAAATTGGATAGCCACATATAGAAGACTGAAATAGGATCCGCACCACTAACTTCTCACAAAAATCAACTCACGATGGATAACAGACTTAAACCTAAGGTGTGAAACTATAAGAATTTAGAAGAAGATGTTGGAAAAACTCTTATAGACATTGGCCTAGGCAAAGAATTTATGAAGAAGACCCCAAAATCAATCACAGCAATAACAAAAATAAATAAATGGGACCTGATCAAATTAAAAAGCTTCTGCACAGCCAAAGAAACTATTACAAGAATGAATAGACAACCTACAGAAAGGGAGAAAACATTAGCATGCTATACATCAACTAAAGGGCTAAAACTAGAATGTATATAGAACTCAGGAAAATCAGCAAGAAAAAATCAAAGAACCCCATTAAAAAGTGGGCAAAGGACATGAATAGAAACTTTTCAAAAGAAGTCAGACTAATGGCCAAAAAACATATAAATAATGCTCAACATCTCTAATCATCAGAGAAATGCAAGTCAAAACCACAATGAGAT
>VBSM01002608.1:144416502-144427984 GCA_008086735.1 Cheirogaleus medius
ATACATTCTATAAAAAAGACATCTGCACTCAAATGTTTATAGCAGCACAATTCATGATTGCAAAGATGTGGAAACCACCCAAGTGCCCATCAAAACATGAGTGGATTAATAAAATGTAGTATATGTATACCATGGAGTTCTACTCAGCCATAAAAAAGATGAACTGTCTATTGTATTATCCTGGATGGAGCCCATTCTTCTAAGTGAAATATCACAAGAATGGAAAAACAAACACCACATCTACTCACCATTAAATTGGTACTAATCGATCAACACTGATGTGCACATATAGGAAGTAACATTCGCTGGGTGTCAGCCAGGTGGTGGGGGGAGGAGGGGATGGGTAAACCCATATCTAATGGATGCTGTGTGCACTGTCTGGGGATGGACACGCTTGTTGGGTGGTGCAAAGGCAATTTATGTAACCAAAGCGTTTGTATCCCCATAATACTTTGAAATTTTAAAAAAATTGGTTTCAAATTCTTGCCATCATCCCCCAATCTCCCACTCCCAACCCATGCACACATATACTAATAGAAAAGCTTGATATTTTGCCTTTGGCACTCACAGAATGTCATGTCAACACTGCCTTGTGTGCTAGTAAATATAGCTCTATTACTAGGAAAAGGTTCTGGTTTGGGGGCTTCAAGCGGTAACAGGGAGGTTATCTAACAGAAGATAATCCTGAGTAGTGTTCCCCTGCCTTGCAGTCCCTTGGGTGATACAGATGGCATTAGCTCCCAGCTGTCTCCCTGTCCCCTCATGATGCCTAGTGAGGCTGCAATGGCAGGAGCCAGCCACACCCAGTCCCTGCTGCCTGAAGAGAGATTGAGGCCTCACTCCCCTTCTCCTCTACTGGGATTAATGGAGAAATTGTGTCACATGCTAACATCGATGGGAAAGATTTATCTGAAGGGTGATCTGTGATACAAAAAATGATAATCAAATTTAGCTAGTGGAAATGGAGCTAATAGGTAAAATCAGAAGAAAATCCATAGCAGACCTTGATAAGGGGAGGAAAAAATGAGAGAAAATGGCAGAATAAATAAACCAGTTAGCCTCAATAGTGAGGATAAGCGAAGAATGCTGAGTGAACCAAGTCAAGCAGAGTTAAGGCCCAGTTAGGGCTGCACTGTGTGCACACCCCCTGCAGTCACACCTCCACCTTATGCTAGCTGCATTTCAGTGAGAAAAACTGCATGCAAATAAAAGAAATTGTAATGAGGGGTGGGTTAGTACAAATTCTGGTTTGCTCCATTTTCGAGGTTCTGGGGAAACAGTTTTTGGAGAAGTTGGTGATGCAAATCAAGATTGTATAAAGGGGTTAACTAACTCTCCAACAGGAAAAATGAAAGACAGACCCTCAACACTAGAGACCTGTTACTTCTGCTGTTTCTAGTAGAAGCCACGACAATAATAAGTCATGTTTTTATCCATCTTGCCTTGCTAAATACAGCCTAACACTGCCTCATGGCTGGAAATCAGCACCAGGGGAACACAGATGCTCACTCTATGGTGCCCTCTTGTTGCTCAGATTCCTCTCCCTGCCCTTGCCTTCACCTTGAAGACCGGGGCCTTTCCAGACCAGGGTTGCAGACAAGAAGTCAACAGCTAGAACTGGCCAATGATCACAACATGGCCCAGGGCAGCCTTAAGGTCTGTAGGTCCTTTGAAATGACCACCACAAAGAGACTATTAGAGTTGCAGGGCTTAGTGACACCTCTCAAGCAAAACAGCAGTCTGAGCCTCTGTTCTGGCTGGTGCAGGGCTGGGGATAGGAGTCTTTTTAGCAGCCAGGGCCTTAGCTATGGGCTGATGATCATAATGTGCCTTAGCTATGGGCTGATGATCATAATAGTCCTATTGTACTTAACGAGGTAAGAACCAGACCTCGACAACTGAGATAATTGCACCAGCTGTGGCCAAGGCTGGCTTTAAATAGTTATTGCCAAATTAGTATAAAATACCATGTGAGTCACTTTACATTTTATACTGTCTTTTAGTCTGCACAATAACTCCATGAAGCAGGAACTATTATCATTTTAAAGATTAGGAATTTCATATTATTTTCTCAGAGAGTTTAAGTTGCCCAAAGTCACACAGCTCCAAGTAACAAAGTCAAGATTCAAACTCAGGATTCCAAAGTCAGATGTGATTCCCCTGCTGTGTCTCCTATTAAAAAATAGCTTACCTTCACCTCTGCTTGCATGACCCCTAAGGTCAGCAGTCAGTACTAGATCCACCTTACAGGTGGAAAACTGTAAGCTGAGAATAAGATGGGAGAAAAGAGCAGGAGCAGCAGTAGGGAAGGACATGGATGGTGGAAGGAGAGGGGCAAGCATCGGCTGGGCAGGCCTCGCTGAACCCTGGGTGTGGCCTCGGGCTGGCTGGCTGGTACTGAGAAATGACTGCTTTGGTCAACTGAGCCTGGAATTTTAGAGGCAGCAAAATCATGCTATTCCCAAGTGGAAATATGGTTCGGTACCTGAAGACGGCTGAAAAAGGATCTAAGACCCTGGGGAAAATGCAATAGCTAAATCTTGTGAAGAGGAAAGACAATAAGGAGGTTTGGAGTATAAAAGAAACGGCAGTTCATCATGATAGCTGACTGTCTCTCTGTAGGAGACAAAGTGAAGCAAGAGTCTAGAAGCCAAAGTCCAGACCAAAGGCAATCAGAAATGTAGGGCCCTCCAGGGGAAAGGAAACATTGGCAATGTGGCACATTTTATTCTTCCAGCCACCTATTCTACAACTTGGTTAACTCTCCAAGGCATCTCAAGAGTCTTAGAAGCAGCTGGAAAAAATTGCACTCTGGAGAAGCAGCCCTGTTCCACCCACCCGTAACTGCACCCTACAGTATGTTTTACTTTAAGAGCTCAATATCCCTTAAAAATCCCCATGTGGACTGAGAAGGGGGCATTGAGGGTGGAGGAAGGGCTCATTTCAGCTGTTATCAGTCTTTGCACTTTTGTGTGATTGAGTTCCTTTACCATAGGCGAAATTCACAATACAACAGATGGTTTCTATGTTATCTCAGGAGATAGAATAGGTATTATTATTCCCTTTCTACAGATGAGACAACTGAGATTTTGAGAGCAAAATATCCACTTTGTGCCTTTTGTCCCTAAGGCAGTGTTCTCTCTACTCCATGGACCACAAGCTGTGGGAAGGGGGAATCTGGTGCGTGGAATGAATTGATCCAGAACGTGTAGCATCTAAATGCGGAAGAAAAAAGCACAAAAAGGCTCACCAAAAGCTCCAAAGGCCCACTGGTTAGGGAGCTGTTACATACCAGCTGGAGGAAAGAGCCTTGCCTTATACTTGGAACCATATGAGGAGTGACAATCATCTCACTCTTGTTCTCTGAGCTATATCCACCAAAGGGCCACAGTCTCGCTGCCTTCTCTTGTCTTGCTATCCTCCTGTGGGTGCCATTATGGGTTAAATTGTGTCCCCTCAAAAAGATATGTTTAAGTCCTTACCCAAGGTACCTCAGAATGTGATCTTATTTGAAAATAGAGTCTTTTCAGAGGTAATCAAATCAAAATGTGGTTACCAGAGTGGACTGTAATCCAATATCACGGATGTCCTTATAAAGAGGAAAAATTTGGACACAGAGGGAAGAAGATGTGAAGACACATACGGAGAATGCCATGTGAGAGTGGAGGATTGGCATGATGTAGCTAGAAGCCAAGAGACCTCCAGAAGCAAGAAGAGAGGTGTGGGACCATTCCTTCTCTAGAGGCTTCAGAGGGAGCCCCAGATATGCTGACACGTTGATTTCAGACTTCCAGCCTCCAGAATGGTGAGACATGAAATCCTGTTCTTTAACATATTCAGTTGGAGGTATTTTGTTAAGGCAGGACACTAATACAGGGGACTTTTCTTGACACATGCTACCTCCCTCTCCCCACCTTGGGCAACTGGAGTCAGATATCAGACTTGTTCTTTCCCAGGAGGATTCCACAGAGAGTTCAATCCTTTGTATTGTATTGCTGTTGAAGCTTTCTCTGCCTCCTCACTTAGATTAGATATCTAATGTAATGTTTCTTCCTGGACTCTCTCTCTCTTTTTTTTTTTTTTTGAGACAGCATCTTGCTCTGTGACCCAAGCTGGAGTTCAGTGGCATGACCACAGCTCACTACAGCCTCAAACTCCTGTGCTCAAGTGACACTTAAATGCAAACCCTTTGAGAAGGTGGTACGTCAACAAGAGGCAATAAGCATGGTGGTTAAGAGTGTAGGCTTTGGAGTTAGCTAACCTGAGTTTCAGTTTCTACTCTGCAATGTACAAGCACTACAACCAAGTCACTCAATCACTCTGTGCCTAAGTTCCATCTTTCAAATAAAGATCATAATACTACCTCCTTCCAGAGTAATTATGAGAATGTAATAAATGAATTAAATTGTTGACATGTCATAATCTTTCAATTAAGTTTTGTTATGGCAGTTTCACCCCAATATTTTCCAGGAACATCTTAGCATGAATTCCTTAATCAGAAAAACAGCCTGACAATAAGTAAAGCAAAAGTATGAGGAGTCATGTTCAGGACTGTGAGGTTGGAGCACTACTTCAAGACAGCAGGACATATAGGGGGAAGACAGAAAAAAGAACACGCAAAGATGGTAAATGAGGGTACATAGGAGACACAGGGATGCCATAGGTTAGACCCTTGTGTCATCGCTTTGCCTATGGCTGGAAGAGAAGGCTCCTATGTTATGAATTAGACAAAACAATCCTGATATTTATTTGTTTATGTTTCTTCTTTCTAGAATTGAAGATTAATCTGTATTAACTAAACCCAAAAAGAAAGGGTTCTTGGGTTTCTTTCTCTCCAAATAACATTTAGATGAGTTAACTGTAAATGAATATGAAACAGATGGATTAAATTGTCACTTATGTACCCAGGGGGTTGAAAAGCAAATGGAAAAGGCAGTTAGTGAAATACATTCAGAGTTCACTGAACCTCAAATATTCGAAAAGGTACTTGGAAGGTGCAATGCACCAGAATGCAGCTGCAGCTCCCCAGACCCTGAGCCCTCTGCCTCCTCTGTCATGGATTCCCCAGAGTTCCCATTCTATACTATCTTCCTCTGCTTTTGCCAAAAGCCATAAAACCAGTAAAGCTTCATTTTCATCATCAGCACATAGTCCAATTATATTATTATACTTTAACAGTAAAAGTGCTCTGAAAATCCTCTACTTTTGAAACTGGTCTTCAAGGTTTACTTGTATTTTTTTATATTTCAAAATATTAATTAAGGGAATGCCAGTGTTCTTGTTACATGGATACCTTATATAATGCTTAAGTCAGGAGTTTTGGTGTGCCTGACACCAGAATGGCGTTCCTTGCACCCCATAGGTAAACTTTTATCCTAACCTCCTCTTTTCTTGATTTCTCATGTTCTTTATATCGCTTTGTGCCCCTGTGTTCCCATCTATTAGCTCCCACTTATCAGTGAGAGCATATGCTGTTTGGTTTTCTATTCCTGAAATACTCCCCTCAGGATAATGGTATCCAGTTCCATCCAAGTTGCTGCAAATGACATTGTTTCATTCATTTCTATGGCTGAGTAGTATTCCATACTATACATATATTATATATATATATATATTTATATGGACACACACACCATATTTTCTTTATCCACTCATGAATTGATAAGCACTTAGGTTGATTCTGCACCTTTGCAATTATGTATTGTGCTATGATAAATATTCGAGTGCGGGTGTCTTTTTGATAAAATGACTTCTTTTCCTTTGGGTAGATAAGCAGCAGTGAGATTGCTGGATTGAATGGAAGCTCTACATTTATTTCTTTGAGGAATCTTCCTGCTGTTTTCCATAGAGGTTGTACTAATTTGCAGTGCCACCAACAGTCCATAAGCCTTCCTTTCTCTCTGCATCCATGCCAGCATTTATTGTTTTTTGACTTTTCAATCATGGCCATTCTGATAGGGGTAAGGTAGTATCTCATTGTAGTTTTAATTTGAATTTTCCTGATGATAAGTGATGTTGAGCATTTTTTCACATGTTTGTTGGCCATTCGTCTATCTTCTTTTGAAAAACTGTTGTTCATGCCTTTTGCCCACTTTTTGACGAAGTTGTTTTTTTCTTGCCGATTTGTTTGAGTTTTTTGTAGATTCTGGATTTTAAACTTTTGTCAGATGTATAGTTTGTCAACATTTTCTCCCATTCTGAAGGTTGTCTATTCACAATTTTGATTATTTCCTTTGCAGTGCAGAAGGTTTTAAATTAATTAAGTCCCATTTATTTATTTTTGTTGTTGCTGTATTTGCCTTTGGGTTTTAGTCATAAATTCTTTGCCTAGGCCAGTGTCTAGAAGAGTTGTTCCTATGTTTTCTTCTAGAATTTTTATGGTTTCATGCTTTAAATTTAATTCTTTAATCCATCTTTAATTAATTGTTATATAGGGCAAGAGATAGGGGTACTGTTTTATTCTCATGAGGCTATTCAATTTCCCCCGCACCATTTGTTGAATAGAGCTTCCTTTCCCCAGTGTATGCTTGTATACTTTGTTGAATATCTGTTGGTTGTAGGTAAATGTTTTTATTTCTGAGTTTTCTATCCTGTTCCATTGGTCTGTGCCTCTGCTTTTATACTAGTACTGGGTTATTTTGGTTACTATAGCCTTGTAGTATAATGTGAAGTCAGGTAATGTAATGCCTCCAGATTTGTCCTTTTTGCATAAGACTGCTTTGGCTATTTGGATTCATTTTTAGTTCTAAATGAAGCTTAGGATTATTTTTTCTAGATCTGTGAAATATGACATTGGCATTTTGATGGGGATTACCTTGAATCTGTAAATCACTTTGGGCA
This sequence comes from Cheirogaleus medius, assembly GCA_008086735.1. NCBI lineage: Eukaryota > Metazoa > Chordata > Mammalia > Primates > Cheirogaleidae > Cheirogaleus > Cheirogaleus medius. The sequence goes on from VBSM01002608.1 coordinate 144,423,343, forward strand.
GTATGGACATTTTAATGATACTGATTCTACCAATCCATGAGCAAGGGATATTTTTCCATTTGTTTGTGTCATCTGAGATTTCTTTCATCAGTGTTTTGTACTTGTAGAGATCTTTCTCCTTTTGGGTAAAGTGTATTCCTAAGTATTTTATTTTCATTATAGCTATTGTGAATGATATTGAATCCTTCATTTGACTCTCAGCTTGATTGTTATTAGTATATAGAAATGCTACTGATTTGTGTAAATTGATTTTGTATCCTGAGACATTTGGTGGGGTCTTTAGGGGCATTTTGGTGGGGCATTTTGGTAGGGTCTTTAGGGTTTTCTAGATACAAGATTCTATCATCAGTATATGATGAGAGTTTGACCTCCTCTTTCCTGATTTGGATGCCCTTTATTTCTTTCTCTTGCCAAATTGCTCTGGCTAGGACTTCCAATACTATGTTGAATAGAAGTGGTGACAGTGAGCATACTTGTGTTGTTCCAGTTCTTAGTGGGAATGCTTTGAACTTTTCCCCATTCAGTATGATGTTGGCTGTGGGTTTTTCGTATATGGCTTTATAATTTTGAAGTATGTTCCCTCTATGCCTAGTTTGTTGAGGGTCTTTATCATGAAAGTGTGCTAGATTTTATCAAATCCTTTTTGTGTATTTATTCAGATGATCATATGGTCTTTGTTTTTGTTTCTGTTTATGTGATTAATCATGTTTATTCATTTGCATATTTTAAACCATCCTAGCATCCCTGGATGACACCCACTTAATCAAGGAGTATTATCTTTTTGATGTGTTGTTGAATTCAGTTTTCTAGTATTTTGTTGAGGATTTTTGCATCTCTGTTTATAAGGGATACTGGCCTATAGTTTTTATTTTTTGTGTGTCCTTTCCTAGCTTTGATATCAAGGTAGTACTGGCCTCATAGGATTAGTTAAGGAGGATTCCCTCCTTCTTGATGTTATGGAATAGTTTCTGTAGGATAGGTACCAATTCTTCTTTGTAGGTCTGGTAGATTTTGACTATGAATCCATGTAGTTCTTGGATTTTTGTTGTTGTTGTTGTTGGAAGATTTTTTTAAAACTTCTTCAATCTTGCTGCTCATTATTGGTCTGTTCAAGATTTCTATTTTTTCCTGATTCAGACTTGGGAGGTTGTGTGTTTCCAGGCATTTTTCCATTTTCTCTAGGTTTTTTAGTTTGTTTGTATAGAGATTTTCATAGTATTTGTGTATGATATTTTGTATTTCTCTGGTATCAGTTGTAATGTCTCCTTTACCATATCTGATTGAGTTTATTTGAGTCCTTTCTCTTCTATTTCTGGTTAATCTGGCTAGTGGTCTATTGATTTTGTTTGTCTTTTCAAAGAACCAACTTTTTGTTTTGTTGATCTTTTGTATCGTTCTTTTGGTTTCCATTTTGCTTAGTTCTGCTCTGAACTTTGTTATTTCTTTCCTTCTGCAGGCTTTGGGTTTGATTTGCTCTTTTTTCCTAGTTCCTTGAGATGTGATGTTCATTGTTAATTTGTGATCTTTCCGTCTTTTTGATGTAGGCATTTAAGGCAATGAACTTTCCCCTTAGGGGTGCTTTTTCTGTAACCCTAGATTTTTGGAAGCTTGTGTCCCCTTTGTCCTTCAGTTCAAGGAATCTTTTGATTTCCATCAGAATTTCATCATTAACCCAGGGATCATTCAATAGCAGGTTGTTTAATTTTCATGACTTTGTATAGTTTGGAGCTTTTGGGGATTGATTTTTAGTTTTAGCTCACTGTGGTCTATGAAGACATATGATTTGAATTAGATTTTTTTGAATTTGCTGAGACTTGTTTTGTGGCCTAAGATATGATCAATCTTAGAAAATGTCCCACATGCTAATAAGAAAAATTAACATTCAGTAGTTTAGGGGTAGAATGTTCTGTAAATATCTGTGAGGTCCATTTGTTATAGAGACACCAGTTCTTTGTAGGTCTGGTAAAATTTGGGTGTGAAAGCATCTGGTCCAGGACTATTCGTTTTAGGAAGGTTTTTTTATTGCTGCTTCAATTTGCATTTTATGGACAAAAGACCATAAAGTCTGAGAGGTAATATCATTTGCTGAAGATTATATAGCCACCAATTAGGTCTACCTGATTGCAAAAACAACTTGAATCAATCAGTAGATCATTCCTTTTTTATGCCTATTATAGCTATTCTAGTTTTATAGTGCTATTTTCCTCATACCAGAATACTTATCCACTTATATTTTGAGATGACATCCTCTCAGAGAAAACAGTAGCTCTGCAGTTATGACAAAAAACAAACAGGTACAAAATCTCTTGAAGCTTAAATTTTATAGTAAGTGCTTTAAAACATTATTTTCATCTTAAAACATATATATATAATCTCAAAGTATTAATATAATTCATAATCAATAAGAATATTTAAGACAAAATTAAAGACTTTAGAGGGAGGCTGCTGTGGCCTATTGCCCCAGAATCCCAGAAGTATAACTCCATCTTCTTTTATTATGGGCACTCATGGAAAATATTATGAAGCATGTAGGCTTGAGGATATATGCAGAGCATTAGGATTGAAGAAGGATAAGAATGCAGTAAGAGAGGCTGGGCATAAAAGAATGTTCCTTTTCTTGTAAAGGATGGAGTACAGTTTCACCTCTCACTATTTTCTGGTCTCTAGTGGTTTTATTTTATCCTGAATGCATCCTGGTTGCATTTATAAAGGAACAATTTATCTCCTCTTCCCTTCCTCTCTGTACTCTAGTGGCTTCAAATTTATATAAGACTCATTGAGGGAACTTCTTGAACATCCAGACTTCTGGCCGTCAATTCCAAAGGATCTGATTGTATAGTCCTAAGGGGAGATGAGGAATATGCATTCCCATCAAGCCCCCAGGTGATTCTGATGGTCCTCTGACCACACAGAGAACCACTAGTCTATTGTACATCACAGATGCTATCCAGGACTCCTTTCTAAGCCTGGAGACAATATGAAACCTACCAATATTTCTTATTAGTGGGCAATTAGCTACAGGAAAATAGTACCAACCATTGAATAAAAGCTTAGTTAAGTCATATTTTTTAACCTAATTATTTTAGTTGACCAAGTAAAAATCAGTTCATTAGGGCTACAAACTTTCACCGAATGGCTCAGAAATCGGAGCTTATATGTCAAAATCAGGGCTACATATTCCCCAACTTCAATCAGCTCACATACTACTTAAAAAGACAGATGTGTGAGTAGTTAAATTACATCACAAATCTGGTAAGTACTGTTTTAGAGATTGGAAGTGAGAAGACGGAGTACAAAACAGCTAGCTGCTTGGGGCAGTCTGTAAAAGCTACACTAAGTTAGTAATATTTAGCCCAGTAGTCAAAGGATAAGTACACATTTTCAGCAAAACAAGGTGCAAAGAACATGTGCAAAGCCTGTAATCTGACCCTCTGTCCTGACAATGGAAGGGCCAGAAATTCAGTGTGTCAGAGGACAGGGTGATGAGATGTGAGTAAAGCCCATTGCTTCAAACCATAACAGGTGGGCTGCACCAAGAGCTAAAGGAAGGGCATTATGTGACAAGGAGTGGGAAGGAGTAAGGAGAAAGAGCCAGGGGGTTGATTAAATCCAGTCAAGATGCAGCGCAGGGCCTACTTTATGCCTCTCCAGAGCCAGAGAGTTGTTTAAATGCCCAGAAAATTGTACCCAGATGTTTTGACATGAAGACCTTATTTCCCACAAAGTCAATTAGACACATTTATTGCTTATACATAGAGCTCTGGTCCCTGCCAGATTATTATGCACTCCAAGGGGATGTGTTGTTCAACCCTGTCGTGTCTCCCCAGTGTAATTGTCATGTATGTGTCTGGAGCTAATTGATGCTTGCTTGCTTTTTAATAATTAGGCAGGTGGTGGTAATAAACACTGAAATAAAAAAAACCTGGCCTGAGTTTCATTTAATGACTCTTTGGGTAATGAAAATTAATAGCAGAAGAGCCCAAGTGCAACCTGCTTTGACCTTGTGTGCTGAAGTGGGGGAGGGCTAAGGCAGGTCTATCCGAGACGCCCTCAGTGGGGCCTCCCGCTGAGCCTGGAGAGAGAGCAATGGTGCTGGGTGTACTTTCAGATTGTCTCAGTTCCCTGGAGAAAAACTCTGAGTAATGATCAGTGAAGCAGACAAAACCTGTCTTTAGAACATCTCCTCTCATTTTCTCTACCTTTTCCTATTCCTGGCACTTCTCTCAAAGTCCTTTCATGTGGCCTCATTTTGTCAACTTCCCCATTGGAGAATTGCACAAGGCTTGTCCAACCAGGAGGAGCCTCTCAATCCCACCTCAGTCTACTATGGCCAGTAGGAAATGTTAATGCTGACTCCAGCAAATGGTACTGCAGACAGTTCTACCAAAGGCACAGAAACCTCTGGAATAAAGGTTTAGATTATCCCATTGGGCAAAGAAATGCAATCAGTTGAGGCTTTGGCTAGAAGCAAAGAACACAGAGAATGAGTAATGCCAGAGGAAATGCATTAATATCAGCCGTACCATTACAAGTAATTCAGAATTAATTATTTTAGCTTCTACATATACTTTTCTTGCTTGCTGATTCTTTAATTTAATTTAATTAATTTATTTTTTTATTTCAGCATATTATGGGGGTACAA